>JARQTI010000602.1:1215387-1302893 GCA_030142655.1 Trachelus tabidus
CACATCTAAATACCACACTAGTCAAATGCGGGAATTCGCTCGCTTGACTTGGTGAGTTTATGCGTTACTACCTTAAGCCGTGAGACGTCGGCCTACGAGCATTTTTCGAAGGCAACATAACTTATGAAATAACACAAGGATGAAAGTTAGCTAGAAATGACGCCTCTGCTGACAGGTTGAAAAACCTTCAATGATTATATGTACTTTTTAAAATATGTAGAAAATAAGATAAAGCAAACAAAAAAAAATTATGATTACACTCATGTAAGGTTCTCAAGGGGTATTGTAATTAATAACTATAAATATATAATAATGAGAATAAATTGTAAAAAGAATAATTGCCAAAATAAATGCTGGCATGAAAAACGACATTCTAAAGACGTCATATTGCGTCGTGTTTGAAGAATATCTGCATAAGACGTCTGCCGGATGTACTACGCATAGCATTTTTCAATCGGATGTCAGTAAAACATTCCAGACAGCATTCGGATGTCTTTCGGGTGTTCTGTGTTGTGTGGGGTGCTGGCAACAAGAGACTCGGTTGAGACTTGCGCCAAGTACAGGCAATGTGCCGTACAGGGCGCGGCCCGCCGAAACTCTTTACTCGAAGCATCTCTTGTACCTGTGTTTCGCTTCAAATATCTTATGACCGGCTATGTGCGAGAAAAAGTTATTGACACATTCACTATAGGAATCGAGGGTTCTGATTCGATTGCCACCAAGTTCAATACGATTAGTGCACGAGATCAGGGCGTATTCACATGACGAGCCAGATGATTTTATTTCAGGTCCGTCGTCGTTGTCTTCGCACGTCCATCTACTTTTTTATACGACAGATGGCGCTGACTGCTTTGCCTTCTTTACTTATCTGTACTCACAACACAATCAAATATACTTTGTACGTCTAGCTACCGTTCACACGGAATTTCCAGTTAGTATAAGGCTGCTTTCACAATATAAGGAATCACCTAAAGTTTTATTAATTATTAAATAACCATTAAATCATAATCAACTACGGGAAGCAGCAGTAATGTAAAAGAATGGCGAAAGTATTATAGGAAATTTTGAAAATACAATTAAAATGGTGGGCCAGTGCTAGATCATATAATAAGCAAACATGTAGTGACTTATTTACTTGGCCTCAATAATATGATTTCAATATTTTTTATTAGAGAAATTCGGAGGATTTATTTGAAATAAATAGTGGCCTATAGAGTGATACTGAATCAAATAAACTGTAAAACATATAGGAGAAACTTCCATGATCGATTGTAGGTAACGGAAATAAACTTTAGAGTCGTAAAAATCGTAAAACTATCTGGAATAGCCAGAGACAAGAAAGTGAGGTTAAGCAGAGGAAAAAAAAGGGGACTGTCGAGAGACAAACGAAAAAGATCACACACGCACTAAGGGTATCAATGCGATCCCAAAAGCCCTGCAGTGTCACCAAGAGGCATTGCAAACAGTGAAGACAACAGCTATAACCTCCCCAACGCACACAACAGCAGTAATCAAGAAACGCTGGGCATGGCAGAAGTGATTAGCAAGCTAGAAAAATTCACAGATATGGTTCTTGATCTGCGTAAAGAAAGTTTAATGGTGAAAGAAGCGCTCGAACAAGTAAACGCAGTAAAGGACAAAATGAGAGCGGAGACTACATGCTGGGAGGTCAAAAAACAAGTCCTCAAAGATCCGATTGAGCTACTGGAAAAGCGTGAAGACTACAGAGATAGACAAGAGAGAAAAACCAATGTAATTATACGGGTCTTAGAACTCGATCAGTGAAATCCGCGTGAGAATGTTAAACAGTTTCTTGCTGAGGAGTCGAAACAGCCGTTGAAGAGGCAGTAGTCATGGACAAGAAAACCAAAATGGTGTTAGTGAAAATACCAAATGCTGAAACAAATAGACAGATTATGGAACAAAAAAGCTTTTTGTATTTGTTAGTAGTACTTAAAAATATAAATTTATATAAAAGTATTTGTTGGCCATGACAGAAGTGTTCGAGAGCGAGAGACACAGAGGAAGATATGGAAAATAGCTGAAGAAGAAAAAGAAAAGGAAAACACTGTGAAAATAGGATTCAGAAGAATCGAGGTAAATGAGCATTTGTTTACATGGAGAGAAGGAGATGGCCTTGTGAAGACATTTCGCCAAAATACCCAGAGAAGGAATTCTGACTATTCACCAAGGGGAAGCAGGGATAGTCACAACAACGGAATACCACCAGCAACCATCAAGACAACAGGCATCTTCGAAAATTATGAGTTTGTTAGCAATGCCGCTGTAAAATACCGCGCAGCGGGCCGGGCTAGTGTTGGTTTGGGTCTGCTCTTTAATAGTGTCCTAGTCATAGAATTTAAAATCTTACAAAAGTGTGATACATGGATTGCAGCTAAATGTCATATTATACTATACACCGAGATATTCTCATTTTAAATGTTTATATTCGCGAACGGTTCTTTCATGATAGACTGGCAATGTTAGTAGAGTATATCCAGAGTTTGCGAGAACGGTATGATCTACCCCTAATTTTTGGGGCGGGGGGGGGGGATTTTAATCCTTGAATTGGCAATTATAATCAATTAATACTCATGGTTTCCGGATGGAAGCTGCGTCTGTGTACAACATATGTGAAAACGAAAAAAATTGGACGCGGACACCTACCAAGGTTTCCGTGTAAGTCCTCATGAACAGTTTTAACGTTTAATTACTGCGCTACAGTAATTAAATTGACCTTCAAATGGATTATAGGAGTCCTCGAGCCCCCCAATAAAGGCATATCTGAGAGTAGAATTTCATGCTCTTTCAGATTTCCGAAAATGGAGGTTCCTATTTGAAATCTCAAAGTTGACCTTGAAATGACCTTGAAGTTTACTGACAAGGTCAAAATCGAGGTCACCGTTGAATTCCTAGTTAAAAGTTACTTTAAGAATTACCTTCACCTCCTTGAAAAATATCTTATCTGAGGAAATATTCTGCCGTCCCCGTACTTTTGGCGGACCCTGTACTTTTGATACGGGTAAGGGCAGGGGAGGAACCTTCTGCCCGAGTTAAGGATGTGGTGCCCAACTGTCGCCCGATGTGTCGGGGAAGCGGACCTGGAGGATCTCCAAAAGTTACGTACCGATTCGCTGAAGGCGCGTTTACACCAAGCGAGTATTGTTTGCGAAGGTTTGCATACGTTCGTATCCACGTACGCTTATTATTCAAATGCCAACGTCTGTTAATGACATATTCGTGGGATATTATATGCATATACGTTCACGTACATAGAAAAAATTCAAACTTTTGGACATTAAACCAGACAAATGAGAAAGTAATTTCTTAAATGATTGAGCAATACGTTTAGTAAATACTTTTTTCTAAGCAAAGCTTTTTATCGGTACCGAGAAAAAAATGGTAGATAGTAAGATACGAATGAAAATCAATTATTGCATTTTTGTTTCGTACGAATATTTTTACACTAAAGTTTGTAGTTTTATTCGTGTGTATTAGGATTTATATCGTACCGCCCGATACATTTATTATGTCCTTTTTTTTACAACCGAACTCATAAATACTCAATAGTATAGTGGATTGCATGCGTGCGTGTTAGGTCTTAGGTCGCTGGTTCGATCCCCGGTTAAGTATAGGAAAGTTACAAAAAATTATTTCGAAGAAAACACATTAAGGGAAGTCAATGCCAACCATAAAGAAGAAAAAAACCGTACATAACAAATGAATTGCCGAGTATAATATTGATTTTTTTTTAGCAAATGCCCAAAGAATAACGCGTAATGTGTCGCCAGAGGGCACCTTTGCACTTGACATTTCCGTACGTTTTCTGGCTGAGAGGGGACAGTCGAGTGCGAAGAGTTAAAATATTATTTTTTGGAAAAACGACTATAAAATTGCCTTATAATTTAAGACAGTGACGTCATCTCTCGTAAAAAAGCGAATAACCGCGGAATATAAGCTACCCTCTACCGAAAAATTACGGCGTTTTCTTTGAGCATTTTTTACAAAAACTGTTTTACCATCTAGCTAGTACGAATGAGAATAAAACTTCACACTCGTGTCTTATACTCATTCGCACTAGCTAAATAAAATACTATAATTTATCACAAATTTTCTAACAATACAATACGTAATAAAAAATGAATGCGAAAATTATTTATGGGTTGTTCAGAAGTTACATTGCAGTCTTTCGAAATACAACGGAAGTACGTAATGGGATACTCATGTGAAGTATCAATGGGACTTCCACTCAGGACCTATATGCTACTTCTATGTTATCGTTTTCGTTGTGTACATTCATTATCCACTATGAAGCTCTCTCGGAGGTTTTTTTAACATCGTAGTGAAAGTCAGCGATTTCCATACGACATCCCTGTGACCGACTTGTATTTGTTGGGATGAATTTCGTTTAGAATTAAGGGGGAATGAAGTGTTTTTTATCAAATACTATAATCAGGATGCATTCAATATACACACGGGACAATTATACCAGTTTTATTATTTCAACAACGGTCTGTTCCTGTGATCGCAGCTGGTACTTGATATTAATAAATCTTTTTCTCAGTGCGTGAACACCTTACTGAATGCACATCGCACACGTGCCAATGCACGGCCTGACAACCTTTGATAATACGGACTACCACCTGCTGCAGCTCCAATAACGCGGATCCATACGAATCCTATGCAAGTTCAAATAATAGTGAACTTGGATAAAGCAAGCTTGAATAATCCGGGTTCTACTGTATATGGATTACATGCTGGTACGTCTGACATTAGGCTTTTCAGACTGACTATTATGTAACTTATGGCTGTATACGACATATACGAAAAGCAGCAAAAAATTATATATTCAAAAATATATCTTACTTATATTAATAATATTTCTTAATTATGAAATACATATAAACTTAGATGATAAAATCTAAGGACAAGGAAGAACTGAGAAGATAGCATTATACAAAATCAGATTTTATTTATACGCGCAATCGAGGAAATGTAAACCTACTTCCGCCCATACACTTTTCAATATTCTTATGTTCTCACATTTGTGCGTTCATAAACACGAAAGAAAAAGTACGTAATAATTCGAGAAGTGATTGATATTGCAATGCAGTTTTACTTTTGAGCTTATTATTTCAAAGTAATGGTATATAATAGAAAGTTTTCTACAAATTTTTTATAGTTTAGATTCACAGGAAATGCTATTTATAGCAAATGAGCATAACTCAATGACGATGATATAAGTGTATGTCAAGCAAGCAGTATACATGTGTATGATATGGGTACAACTGATAAGCTCCCGTAAAAAGTGATCATATTTACCCTTGCTCCGTGACAATAGAAAATAAATTTTATGGTTAATGTAAAAACAATTATTTTTGTACTCACTGTTATCTTGTAATTAAACTGAAAATTACTCTTTCGTAATAAAAAATATGCTTCAAGTAAAACGATAACGATCACAATAATTTTTATTGACAACAATTAGTTAACTATGTAAAAGTACGAAATGTTATTAAGTGTGTGAAACCATGAATAAAAATAAATAAAGCTTTATCATTAAACATTATTTTACCAACGTTTCTTTCTGAACGTGTCTTATTTAATCGTTACCAGTTTCACACTAAAATATAACTATGACAACTGTGTATAACAGGTGACATTGAACAATTTTCGTTATAACACAAAATTCCAATAATATGACGATTTATTTTTAGTTCGTATGCAATGAATCGATCACAATGAACCTAAAATCCAATATGAAAAGTACGGTGAAAAGAAGGTTCAATGTCTTTTATATGGAAGTCGAGACTGACTTGTTGGAATTAAGTATCCTAACCTAATATAACACAATGGACATTCAATGTCCTGTTGAATCTTCGAATATAATCGTAGATAAGGTCAGTTACGCGTCGATCGAAGTCCCGTAAATGAAAATGAGTGTGCAATTACCATTCCCATAGCGCGAGTATTGTTGAACAAGGTTGAAAGCAGCATACGAGTAGATAAAAATGAAGTGGAGGACAGAGGATAGGAAACGTAGAGGAGACGAGGCGATGTGGAGAGAAAAGGTAGGCGAAATCGATGCGACGTGGAGTCGCAGAATGCGTGGGAGTTTTCCGGGACCCGTGAGCTCTCATTGGCTGAGAAGCTCGTAACGAGAGAGATGATTGGTCGAGGTATACGGGGTAGGCGCTATCCTCTCTTCGTGGCAACTCGACGCAACCTGTATGTCGCCGAAAAGCTCAGAAGGAGTCGGACATTCGAGACGAGCGAATTTCGCACCACCAGGGGCTGACAGGCCGGATATCATAATATTTTAACATCCACGACGAAACACAACCTCTCCGTCATAGCCATTGCCATCACTGACACCTACAGCATCGCTACTCTTGTCAGCCTTCGTTTTCAATTTCGTCCTTCTCCTTTTCTATTATCTCAACGGCATATTCTAATAAAAAAAGTTTTCGTTCGTCGTTCTACAAGAATGGTTCGATTGTTGTGCACCAGCTTGACCCTTGGCCTCGCCCTTACGGTCTGTGCTGCTTTTCCCCGTGCAGTAATGGCGATCGACCTCAGCCGACTCTACGGTCACCTCAGCTCCAAGAGAACGGGTAAGTGAATTTATATTCTCATTTATGAAATGCACTTATTTTAAAATGAGTTTTAGTAGCAGATAGTTTTTAAATGACTGTGATAAATATCTCTTTCCTTTTAATATAAATTTGCACATTTCTCATCAAACACAAAATGATACAAAGTTTCACTCTAAAAATTAAAGATTTTCAATTTGTCGCAATTTTTCACAGTTCAACAGAATGGAAGCAGTAAAACGCTTCATATCATTTTGTATGACATATCTTTGCTACAATGATATTAATTTTCACATCCTATGAAAGGTTGATGATATAGTTGATATTAAAAAATTGCTAGTATTGCTTTTGTGACAAGGGTAAACACCGACGGTCATTTGTTATAAATTTTAAAAGACTACAGTAATTGTACTGATTTTAATAAGTATATAGTATTATGTTTCACGTAGTACAAACAATATTAATACCGGGTGTAACAATTGTTACTAGAACTGTTATGGATGTGTATTTTAATTTTATTGGATTCGACATAGAGTCATGCTACTGGCGTCTTATTATTTTCTGTGTGCAATATTATTATTATAAGTAAAGGATAGCGTGACTTGGTGTCACGTTACGTACAAAGCACCCGTTAACGTAAACTGAAAGAATGAGTTGATATCGTATTAACACTGTACTAGGATCACTTTTGTAACGAATAAATTTCTTTTGTGGTTTTAATACAGTTTTTTATGTAGCCATATAAAAGGATATGTTACTTTATTAAAATTGTAGGGCTTCCTTTAACTGCGAACTATATCTAGACATTTGATATTTCATGAGCCATATGGAAATTCTCAAAACAATAAAAATCTTAAACGGATATTCAAAAATGGAACATTCATATAGAGTTATTCACGGCAAACGCGCCACCTGAAATTGGCCCTGAATGGGTAACTTCATGAATCAGAGCAGGGTGGCATCATTAAGGAAACGAAAGTTAACGTCGTAACATTGCGAAGATCATGAATTTCACGTTCTTGCATTTGCTTGACAAGGCCACACTGCCTTGATTAACGGAATTGTTCAATCGCGCCCAATTTCAGCTGGTACGTTTCGCGTGAATAACCCTGTATGTATGGTGAAAAATATTTCAAAATTTTGAAACTCCCAGACTATAAATATTATCTAATGTCGTCTTTAACACTTTCAATGCGGTTGAGATTGGCTTTTAGGCATCTTAAGCACGTCTTTAGTATTTATGTACTATATGGGTTATCGTTATGTTTTATTGAAAATATATGTACATATATCATAACAAAGAACGAAAAATGTTCGACATTTTACAATAATGTTATCAAACTTATGATTATATTAATAGAAATCCACGTATACCTATGATACGTCAAAATCTGGCGAAAACGACTTTATTTTCTGCGAACACTATTCGTGACTACATATACTTATATACTTGGGAAAGTTTCTCCATGACTTGAGACTGAGCACGAAACTTAAACCAGTAATTACTCATTAATTTTTTGTTAATGATGATCACCGTCTATCACGAATACTACTATAGAAACGTTAACGCCGCACCTCTGCATAATTATAGTTTCAAACCTATACGGATAGATTTAAGCACGTCTACATACAGTTGCCATGGAACTAGATCATGTGGTCTACCCGAGAATAAGAATTTGAAGGAAGCAATATAGGCTTGAATTTCAATGTAAATGAGTCATAAATTTGTGCATCTGCTGACTGCCGCATATCAATACTATGTTTAATTATTATTTATTATTATTTAAATAATTATTAAATGAATATCTTCTGCGTCAGCACGGACCCCAGCGACTGACTCTCTTTCTGCTTTATAAGTTGCGTAACAGATTATTGTTTTTGCCAAATATTTTTGGAATTTATGACAGTGTCGGAAAAAGAATATTCTAGTGAAATTGATGATTATACGAGAAGTGGCCGTACAGATAGTTTTGAGAAATAAAAATAGGAGCGGCCTTTCAAAGACTTCCTCGGTCGATATTTGACCCATCACCGATTATGTGCTTCACCTACCTTCACGTGTACTGACGCACTCAATTATTAATTCCTAATATGCTTAACATTGGCCACATCTACACCATGGCACAAAAGTATTATACAGAAATCCATTTAAGTTTCGGAATAACTTAAAGATTTGTTTTCACGTAACACTATTACTCCGTATCATAATATAATATATTAACAAATCGAATATCAACAGTTGGGAAATTTAATTCAATTTTCTATGGATACGTTATGTTGTTTATTAATATAATATTAACTGAACTTTGTATACAGTTTCGGTGACTGATTTTCATGTATATCAAATTGAAGCAGTACTTTTTACATTACCTTAACTTTATAGTTAACTTAATAGTTAAAGCAGATTTGCTTGAATGGACGAATAAACTGAATAAACTTATATTAATTATTCATAAAGACGCAGAGGTGTCAAACAGCAAGTGCTGATTCATTTACAAAGCTTACCGTTCCATCAATATTCTCAGTTTATTTTTCCTGTAAATTTCAACTGCTCGGCTGTACCGCCGGTTGCCTCCTCTTGGCGCAAAGCTCGACTGATTGTGAGTTTCTTGATCCAATTGGTTTTATTCGTAAAGAGTTTTGTATATAGGCATTTAACATTCATTTTTGGATCCCTGCGCGGTCCTCTTAAAAACGAAACTGCTGAATATCTGAAAAAGGTACTATGACCGTCTACGTTTGAAGGCTAATTTCTTATGGAAATTTCGAGTCTTGTTCAGTTCAGTGATACAGTTTGAACTTTAATTAAAGTCTATATTCTGCCGCCATGCATACACAAACGCGTATAGGACACTCCCCTATGTTCCACACGATTTTGCTTATATATTTGTAAAATAGGTTTGATTGTGTCCCGTACCCAATTCGTAATAGTGAATGGTTAGATATTCACTATAAGCCATAGTACCCGATAATAAAAAATACATAGAAGAACAGATTTATAACTAAAAAAGAAACAATCGATTACGTCTTCGTATCTCGTTCGAACGATACGATTTTAATTTAATTATTTGTACGGGATACGTATACCATTAGATGAAACTAATCACCAAACCAATTACTGAATTAATAATAATTACTTTCTTCCTACGTTCATGTAAGAGGCCATACATAAATAAGTAATACTAACTAACGCTGAACTAATTTTAAACTATTGTGTGTAACGCCTTATTTGCATATACATTTGTGTTGATGCTGTACTCCTTTTTCCAATTCTAATTCTTACCTAAATACATAAATAAGTCTCTCTCCAGCATAGGAATAACACAAACTCCGACCTATATTGTTTCATGGCAAGAATCCTTGCATGAATGTAACAAATGTATTTATTTGGAAAGGTAGTAGGCTTGCATTAATCTTATACATTTCTAAATTTGGAAAATACTTCCTGCTCTAATACGGGCAAACAGATGTATGTATTTGATGAGTTCTTGCTGTGTATCTAACATTAATGAAACTTTGAGGTGACTTAAATCTAACTCGTGAACATTCTATACGTTGCAAGTCCTATATGTACTATCTCGCATGTCTATATCCTACAAATTAAAAACCCTGCATACACTTATTCTGCGTGTTAAATATTCAAATAAATATCAGCTTTGTGTGTTATAATTATAATATAAAATATTAAAAAATGCAATAATGAATACTGTACAAAACCACAGTAGTTTTCGAGGTTTCGGTAGAAGACCTCTTCATGGTCAAAACTGAACGGGTATAAAACCACGCAGCATAAAACGTTTCATTTTCGACGTAGGTAAAAAACATTTGGTTAATTAAAAAAATATACACAAACTATTTCACCCCATCCCGACCGATTACAGGATTAAATTATCATGTAGATAATGTATGTCCATAATTAATACAGTAACGCACGACACTGTAACTGTATACGAATGTTCTTTATAATATTAATATAAAATATTTAAATTCATAATGCTTGTACGCACCTTGCTAATGGAAATGGGATACCACAATAAGTTTATATTGTCAGGTCAGTCTAACGTACACTGAGAAAACGATTTTTTAGCGTCAACGGAAATTTAGTTTAGTAGTTGTACATGGTGGTTGCATCCAACAACTTATCTTCCAGAAACGCATACTTAATGACACAACATTTATTGTAGAGAAAAAGGTAAAATATACTTTGAGGTTTTAATTGAAAATTAACTTTAAACAAAAGCTCAGTTTGCACACTCTTTACAGATATGTGTGGTGTGCTTCACACACATTGTGCACAGAGTGAATTGGAGCGGATTCTCCATGTTCACCGCTGCACTTTTTTCCCACGTACAACAGTCTACATTTATAAAAAAAACCTTATATTATTCATAAAAATATTGGAAAATTCAAAAAAAATACAGATTCAAATTAAAGGTCAACACTAGTATCTAGATTTTTCAGAAGGGAAAACCGAACTTTTATTTTTTTCCCATAAATGACACATTCCAGTTTGAAATATAGTTTGTGCATTAAGATCCCCTATCTGTAAACGGAGAATTAAATTTACTTTTATCCAATGCTATAAACCTGCAGAGTGCAATGCACATTCGAAGAAACTATATCAATTTCGTTTTTTCAAAAGCGTCAGTCTAAATCTGCATAGATTGTTCCAAAAAATTTTCACATAAATGCAGGACGTGTTGATTTTACAAAATCTTTTACTCAATATATCTGAATAAATCATTTAATGGATACAGTTTCTATTTCTGAAAAAGTGAAGCAATAGGATCCAAATAATGTTTTCTGCAACGACAAATAATGCTTGAAAGTGTTCTCTAACGTGTCTAATGAGACAAAAGTTGTTATTGGGTGTTATCTGTATTATGCCCATCTTAAATATGAGCATGTATAATTAAAAGCGATGTTTAAATTAGCTACTGTACGTATGATTGTAATTTACACTAGCCTTTATGTTACTAATAACTACACAAATCTTATCAAGAGACAAAAATATCATAAAAAAAATTTTCTTCTAACATTAAATACTTTCAATTTTTAATGTTACTCGAATTAACATAATATCATTTGTAAGCAATTGGTAATAAGAAAGACAATGAATATTTTATAGGGGGAGCCTGCCATCCATACGAACCGTTTAAGTGCCCTGGAGACGGTATTTGCATTTCGATACAATATCTCTGTGATGGTGCACCGGATTGTCAAGATGGCTATGATGAAGATTCAAGACTTTGCACAGCGGGTTAGCATTTTTTATTTAATAATTATAACCTCTTTCTATATCACCATTTAAAAGTTAAAGACATACATTTATTGATGTTTTCAATTTTTATATATTATAATTCGATTTGGTCTCTCTGCTATATAGTATCCTTGAAGACTTTTAATATTGTATATTATTAATCTGTTTCCTTCATTATTTATTTCGTGTTTCTAACAAATATCACTACATCTATTTTATCATTACAAACAATTAGAATACAAAATAAATTTGGTATTAAAGGTAACCACAATTAAATTTCAAATCGCCTTTTCAGTAATATGATATTATATTCAATTAGAGAACTAAAATGAATCATTTATTTGGTGTTCCACTTGAACTTTTTACTGAATCTTTAAACAACAAAGAAGTCCGTAATATTAAATATTTCCAAATGCGCCATGGACAGTACTATGTAGTTTGATAGTAATTAATATTTGATAATGCGCGACCATTTTTGAGTTAGATTAAAAACATCGCAGATTTTCAGGCTATTTCATAAAGTGAACTGTCCTGTCGTATGATCTGTATTTTTTTCCCAATCTGTATATTCTCCAATCATCTACGTCAAGAGTAATGTTATAAGTAAATATAATTATAATATATCGTCTATGAACAATGTTTTAGCTAAGAGACCACCGGTAGAAGAAACAGCAAGTTTCTTGCAATCTCTTTTGGCAAGTCACGGACCTAATTACTTGGAAAAGCTGTTTGGAAATAAAGCACGCGACACACTCGAGCCCCTTGGTGGTGTACAAAAGGTGGCCATTGCCCTTTCCGGTAAGTTTTCTGAACATTCTTTTTGACAGCTTCAACTTTTCCAAACAACTCATGGTTAAATATAATAGTCTTGGATGATTGTAATAAGCACAAAACAAATAGATATGCACAATTCTCAAGTAACCAAAAATAGTTGACATTACCGAAAAGATGGAACGACTGATAACTCTATTTTGTCAACATGTAACATTTCGCCATAGTTCTATATGCAATATGTATCATAAGTGTGAAAAAAAGGAGGAAGTGTACCTAGTTGCTAACTCATAAAGATACGTACAAAATAATTTTTGCTCGATCATATTTTTCTCGTGACATTTACCTGTATGCTTTTTTAAAATTTGTTTAATGATAGGAAAAGAGTAACATTGGAAAAAAATTAATCGATTCATTTTTCATTTACGCAGAATCTCAAACCATTGAAGATTTCGGTGCAGCGTTACACCTGCTGCGTGCTGATCTAGAACATTTACGTTCAGTATTTATGGCTGTGGAGAACGGCGATCTGGGGATGCTTAAATCGTTGGGCATTAAGGATTCGGAACTCGGTGACGTAAAGTTCTTCTTGGAGAAGCTTGTCAATACGGGTTTCCTGGATTGAAGTACTCATTGCATTCACCAATATTCAACTTTGCCGACCGCGTCACTACTTGTTCGACAAAACTCGACCAAACTCTCTGTTTCATTTTCGACTTGAAATCTCATGGAAAGATTACACAGAGAACTTAGCGATCTTGCGAGGGTGCAGTGACCGGCCGGTGGAAGAGAAACACAGTCAAGATCAGCTCGAGTCCTTAAAGATAGTCAGCGCACGGTACTCGGATATAATTTCATCTAATATTTACAATGTCACTTAGAAAAGAACAAATCATAATGTTTGGTAAGTAGTCTGTGTTTACTGTGGAACAATTATCTTTGTTTGCATATGAATTGAATAGTTTCCAAAAGAAACTTAGGATCCTATTTACATTAATTCTCTACTCATTCTAAATTGTACCTCGAATATATAATGCCATGATATTATTATTTAGGCGATCAATTGAGCCTTTGCACATTTGGTGATATATTATTCTCATAATGATATATCTACCTTTATCTACAAAAAACAATTTTATTCCTCTTAGACGTAACCCAACGCAGAAAGTGACGATTACGTGCCGGTAATGTCAAAATGATGATTTAAATATCAGTAAATTTACATGATTGTACAAATCCCTGAGAAGGACATTTTCGCAATGCCGATAGGTAACTGTCACTTCGTGTTTGCTAGAAAGTATGATATTTCTTTTGCGAATTTGTCAGATGTATTAAATTCTGATATATGGTATGTTAAGCTCTTCAGGTATTCGAGGTGCAATCATCTAGAAGTAGACGAAGCACGTTTTTTTGGAAAAATGTTATTTCTAATATAACAGATCCCTGCGGAGCTAAAGATATAGTACCGTTATTTAGTATACGGTAATGCCAAATTTCAGTATGTGTTTTTCGGATGTACAATGCGTTGATTTCTAAAATCTTCTCGATAAAAGGCATTCCGACGATGATAAATGAATGAAAAACAAAACTTCACATACATGAGAAATTGTGATTCCTTGAAATCTCCGTGGGGATTCTAAAGAATATTTCCAATATTTCGATGTACATTGTATATTTCAAGGAAATGTAGGGAAAGGTGAAGGAGACGTAAAGTGCGAAATATTTTGGAGACTCCCAGATACATACAATTAAGTGTAGGCAAAGTCGTGGTAACCCTGACCACTATTCTTTTCTATTAAGTAACACTTCGTCTCATTCATTAAAATGAAGAATTCCTTAACGAGAGGAATGACAATGAGCCCAAGGAAAATATTCAATGTGAAGCACTTTGCAAAACTGTAAGGCATTCAATTGAGTGGATCCAATTTCGTCGATTCAACGAGTCGCCGGAAATTGGTTTGATGCCAATAATTGACAATCGATTAAGTTCTTGATAATTTTTTTTAATTCTGGAACAAATTCTATTTTGAATTGGCCTAATTGTAGACCAAACGTAGCTCATAGACGTCACGGTTCGGATAACGTAAGGAGCATTTAGCGTACAGATATATTATATTAAAATATCAACCATAAATAAGGATTTAAACTATCATTACATCCCGGAAAGATCATAGAGACGAACGATACATTTTCTTATTTATAATAGGCGCTTCGATATACCTGGTATATTGACAGTGTCGTTACTGCTTGCTATGCTATCTAAGAGGGATCGTTATCAGATTCATTGATAAAATGACTATTACGTCATAAACATTCAACAAGTATTTTATGAGTAATTCTGCTTACTGAAACAATTTCAAAAATATTTTGTTAATGTATACTAGCGTAAATTACCGATTTGAACGATCAAATATAACCAACGTTTAGACTAGCGTAACAGGCTCGTCGAGTACGAACCTAGATAAAGTGTCATTCTTGACAATGGAGCAATTTTTAAAGATTCAAAAGATAATACAATTATAACAATAGATGCATTGATTATATCATAAATCAATTCTCGGATTCTAATCTAAGAATTGCAGGATAATTTTAGTAATCTTCATTAGTCTCATTAAAATACAAATACAGTCGAGTCGCGTTATTAAAGCCTCTTGTCATAAGACCTCACTTAGCCGTTTTTCATCATGAGCGTTCTTCTCTCTATCGAAATTCAAAGGACTCGTGATGGGGCTAATGTCGGGAGCGGATAATACATTTCATTATGGTGGGAGACTACTATTTCATGAAATTTCATTCCCCTATAACCCGGAAAGCCGTCTTATAACGCAACTCGACTGTATAGATGAATACAAGGACTTCAAACTTTGAAAATTCCTATAATCAAACGTCCATAAACTTCAGAGACAGATCTCGGATAAATCATGAATTTCTCAAGTAATTCGTACGATACTCTATTACACAATGCTTTCTTATACATTATATCTTTATACCGTGTAACGAAAATTCACCGATACAGTGATGAGAAAGCTGAGTGAAAAGTGGAAAAAGTGATAACACTTTGAGGGTGAATGTGATTGAATGCTGAGACAAGGAACGATAACATATCAATATTAATATTTATCTGTGAGTTATATTCAAGCGTATTCTAGCCTAGCTTCTTTCATGTACACGAATATTATATATTCTCGTTATATTATACAGCACATATATACCGGGGGTGTTTGATATTTTGATATAACGAATTTTACCCGACCTTTTGTTTTTTATGTTGAATATATTCAGAATTCTATTTTATGAGATATTATCGGTACGAAATGTAAAATTTGAGTTTCTAAAAAGATCACGAGTGTTTTCTGTTGAAGTGAAGACTGTACTTAGTACGTCTTAATGCAAATTTGGCCAAAATCAATTAAAAACTTATAAAGAGTCGAAGTACAATTAATTCTGAATTCTGGAAAAAAAACATTGTTTGGATCGAACCACCAATTTTTGAAAGTCAAACACCCCTAACATTCACTGCATAAGCATACAAATATTAACGTGCATGCTTCTTCTCATTCTCACATGAAATTACGGGTTGCGGCAAGTAAGCATCCCTATCTTGATGTCTTTGTCAGGCAGAACATTACATATGCATATGTGTATAATACGCGGAACGTGATTGAGATCTTAACTAAATATTTCTTTTAATTGTTATAACGAGAGAAAAAAGGAAGCCAACGAGTGTCATCAACAATCTTTGCACCGATTGCTATTTACAAATATTTGCACTAAAATTTAACTTGTGACCTCACGCACGTTTTAGAAATATTCATGAATGAAAATTATACCTAACAACTGCATGACGAAATCCGATTTTTCACATATTCGTAAGCACAGAACAAAATAAGGTGATTTCAACTCTCTGGTTTTCAGTGGTCGTCGTGCAAAATTAAGTCAATTAAATAATTTTAATGATACATTAATGATCTAAATTGTCGATGACTTCACATTAATTCTTCAAAATGTCTTGCTAGACATCCAACCGAAACACCTGCATTGGTATTAAAGTATACCATATTAAGCCATAGTGCAGCATAGTTTTTAAGACATTTGCGTAGCAAAATCTGAACAAAAAGAGGAAGTTTGACGTATCTTTGATAGAAGGTTGGTGGAAATATCGTATACATATCATATAATACGCATATCGGTAAAGCAAAATTATGAATAGAACGATAAAGGTCCTCCGTGGTTGAAGAGTTCGCTTGGAAAACTATTTAATTGCCGTTCTAGTCGGTTGTTAAGTCGTTAGAATTAGCATAAATTCGAAAAATTTCTATCTTAAAAAGTCCTAGTACTATGCTCCCTCTTTCTAAGATTTTCGACTCGGGGCACGAAGTACCGAGAATCGTCGACCAACGACAGACCCCACTCTTTTGCAGGAGTATAAAGACGCATGCGCACGCCTGCTTATTCCCCCACGCTTATATATGCCTCTCGGCAAGAGTGGGGGGACTGCATTCCACTCAAATTGAGGGGAAGAGGAATAATACGGACGTGGTCATTAGGTAGGGAGCATAGTATACGTTTATAAAAAAATTCGTAAACTTACAGAATAATGTAAAGATGAAAGTTTTGAAAAACGAATATAATATTTTTTCTAACATCGTAAGCTGTTCGTCGATACTCTCTGTCAAATACAGATGCCCATGAACAATCGGACAAGTTGAAGATATCATTAAGCAAATCATAATTAATGTTTAGCTTAAAATACATATTATTTAGTCTAACATTACATTGGCCGTTGATACTGAAAACCCTGATATCGGGATTGTGCGATTCTCATACTGTTCCTCTCATTTGCTCTTACGAGAACAAAGTGAAATCCATCCTTCTTAGTACACATCGGTAGTAATTTAAGCCATTGAAATGGTAGCGTATAGCAGAAAAATAAGCTTAAGATTGTATTGCAAAAGGAAATAAGGTCGATAAAAATGGACTAGAACGGCAAAGAAGAAGTTTCCCGAAGTGGGGAGTTCCTCAAAGACGAGAAGTTAGGCTTTTCTCTTGTCTCTTGGTTAAGTGACGTCTCTTATTGAGAAATAGCCGAGAGTAATTGTATCAGATGATAGATATTAATATATGAATAGATATAAATGAATATATCATATTTTGGTATAATGAAAAGAATCCCTCCAGGTGGCGATCGCGGTTCAAAATAGGGCCTGGACCGCAGGAGCGCTTTCAGGGAACCCTGAATCAGAATTTCCGAAGGGTCAGGACACGCTTTTTCGCTCAGAATATCCACTAGTATGTCCTGGCCTCTCGGCGCCGTTGCTTTACCATCTACACTACATACACAAATCCCTGCCGACATATACCCAGTACACGCATACCCATATAGTCGATATTAATTTTTAAATGGTAAAAGATTCTCTCGTGGAATTGCCAAAAGTAAAAAGAAGATAAAAAAGTCGTTAAGGAAATCGCTATTCAGGCCTTTTTAATTTTTGAAAAAACAATTGATATCTAAATTACGAAATTTTACGAGTTTGTCGAATAATTAAGTAAAATCGAAATACACAGAATATTCGACAAAATTTGAAGAACTTTGTTATGTAAATTTTTCCTTTTCAAGCATGTTCAAAGTGTTATTATAATTCGTAATTTATCTCTCATATTTTTTCGATTTGTATTACCACCCCTCCCTGTTATCCTTCCGATCCTTCGTCCTTCCTCGATCTCCCGTTCTCTTTTCATACATACACTTATCTAGCGCATAGTAAATGCATGTATACGGAAAATTATATGCATGCATTTACTTACGGCTGTGTCTTTACGTGTGATAAATGTGTACATATCATTCGAATAAGTAAAGAAAATAATTAAGAACGTAATTAAGAATAGCATTGGGCTATGTGATAACCTTAAAAATACCATACATATCCTATCATCAGCGTAAACGTGATATATACGTTTAAAATTTAAAGAAGCGACAAGAAGGTTTCAGAGATATATGAAGCACACATTTTTGTATCTAACAATTTTATTCGATCAATTCGTCTGATCGATTGCAATTATCAAAGACATATCAGATTGTAAGTATACAGAATTCATTGGGCTGCTTTAACAATTATTTACATAAAATGAAAGTACACAGACGTTTCATCTCTTGTCTCTTCTAACATAATTGTCGAAAGATGTGCAAATTTTTGTCCTTCTGAATAATGATACTTTGCTGTTGTGTGCGTCGCGACGTTCGAACACTGTCAATTTCTAGCAGATTACACAGGGTTTGCGTGTTAAATTGTATATTTAAAATCGATGTCGCGTTATTTATTGATTTTCCACGGTACCGAAATTGTAAATATACACATTATTGTATAAATTGAAATTATATAATTTTCTATGGGCTTGAATGATTGTAGATTAAATTAATTTGAACCCCTTACAATTAACGATATTTACACTGCACTGCAGCAATTACTTCTACAGTCGATTTGTATAGACAGGAGTCTATGAGAGAAAGCATACAACTTCCATAAGAGATTTTTTTGCGCATCAAAATTCTCTTGAGAAAATTGAATACTTTGTATACATACATATATGTTCTAGCAATAAGGGGACTTTTGTCGTCGAGTAAACAGACTATGTACGGTATAGATATATATAGTTTATATGATAAACTAATGTATACAACAATTTCGTATACATGATATACATATAATACCATGCTATCGGTGTATTCTTAATAAGGGCAAGTCGTTGAAGACTTCGCTTTACAAAAAGGCAACGACCTGTCACTGAAAATGAACATCACAATTACTGTAAAACCGCGCCTCCGTTATGTAAGCGAATGATCTTTGGACGACTAGTCCAGTGAAACCGTGCGAATACTAATTATTACATTAGTACGTACTTATTAACATCGAGTTACTTATGGAATTTCAATATTTCCTCGTCGCTTTGGTCTATGATCAATCTAAATCGACTTTTCGTTTGCTTTTGTATCCTTATATTTATCGTTAGTCGTTGTCACGTGCGAAATACTTTTTTACATAAAATTTCAATCGATATATTTTGCTACGTGAAACAAAATGTTGTTATTGCGTTATACGATACACTTTGTTCCATTCTTCACCTCGTTTTACTCATTCCGCCTTGTGCATATTGTCAATAAGAATATTACGATAAGAATATTTATTTCTTACAACTTACAATTAGTCAAGTAAAACTACAATCGACATACATACTTAAACACGAAGATAACGTATACTGTATACTGACATACATATATATTTTTTCGAAAAACTTGTATCAAAAGTTAGCTTATTGTTATTCTCGAATTAATGGTCGCTGATTATCGCTGTATCCAGTAGCATTCTACGGTCAATGTTAGCTTTCTTTCGCGTCATGTTACTTCTTGCCAATTATTTTCACTTTCAATTATAATATTATAATGTCAAATCACTTCAGTCACTGTGCATAGAATGGCAAAAAAGAATGGGAGAAGTTTGACGTTTTCAAAAGTGTGCCATTTTCGGAAATGTGGCAAAAGGTTAAATACTATAATTTAAAAAAAATAAAGATTGATTTATAAAATCTGAGGATATCGGGTGAAATCTTTAGCCACCCTTTCGGGAATGTCACTCCTTTCCCATTCTCTTCTTTGTACGTACGACGTGTAGATCCTCTATTTCTGGGCATAGCGTGGATTTAGGTTATTTATTTAAAGAACAATAGTCTCTAAACAGCGTTTGAACAATTTTTATTTTACTAAGCAACGATAAATGTGAACTTATTGATGGGAAAATTCGGAATGAATTACCTTTCAGATATTAGACAAATTCTTTTACCACAAGCTTAATAATTCCTGAATTGCCGATACCTGATAATACCTGTGGTGATTGAAAGACTTAAAAAAATACATATTCAGTATATTGGATAATAAAAAATTTAAATACTATCAATAGTAAATAATCATAGGATGTCTTCGAGAAATATTTATTTTATATGGACAGGCTGGTTGAGTCATGCTATTGGTTACATTGTGCGAAACGTATTTTATCAAACACTTCTCTTGTATGTTGTAGACGTAAATTAATTGTTCACGCTGCACCGATGTTCCTTCTATAATAATTTATTCTCGCAAAAATGTCAAAAATTTAATTTATATCGTAGCTATAGATGTAGCTTTTTCATTAAATGTGCACCAACGATTACTTTATTATACATCAGACAAAATATGATTGAAATACCTATAACTGTGCAAATACAAATACTATAAAGTTCGTTATTGAAGTTTATCATACATTTACAAACGATTCTGTTAAAATCTATAGTTGTTCGTGCGTGTATCCGGATGGATCTTAGCATATATATTTTGCCATAGAATAATAGAACGTATATGTAGCACAAAAATATTGTATGAAATTTTTGTTTAGTTTTACATCACATAAAAAGAAAGAATTTATTGGATTAAAAAATATACGCCATCGAACGCTGCTTTTAAATTTTCCACTACGACCCTCTCCTAGTTTTATCTTATTTTTACAGGTGTTAATAACAGGGGGAACTTCCAACTGTACCACTGAAAATAACTCCTCTTTCATACGCTTACCGTGAAACCTTTCAATGGTTCTTACCTCGGGATTAGGAACCTCTCAATAGTTGCATTTCTTCTATTCCACCACTCAAGTTAAATTTTTTTCGTGCTGCGCAGACTCGCCATATTATGTATCAGCTGTTTGGCAGATCTTATATCTCTGCGCTTCAATTTTTTTTGTAGGCTGTTTTTCGGTTTGGTAATAAGACTGATTTTGCAAGACGGATAACTCGGAAAACCAAGTCCTCATTAGTCAAATGTGGTCATCAGAAAAAAGTTATCCTGACACAATGGTCACATGATAGTTGATTCTGGCTAATGGGTGATCTGATTCCACGAGTTATCCTTCTTATACGACTAGTCCATTCGCCATGGGAGAGTACCTTCACGATTAATTCTGAATATCGGTGAATTCATCGTTATCGCCTCTTGTTTACAGGTACGGCTCGTCTCGCAGTTGAGTTTTTTATGTAGCCCCACTTATTAAGGAGGTCCTATCGAAACTATCTACTTGAATTTTCACGTCTGAAACTTTTATAGGTTATAAATTAAACAATTCTGAACTCAGGTGTAAAATTTTGTGTGTGCAAAAAGTAATATTAAAAACGAAACTGTATATATGGACTCACAGGTCACAGAGATTGAAGTTCGACTTTGGATGAGAAACTAACATATTTAAAGTGAACGTTGAAGCAAAAAATGGTATATTACGGATTCGTAAATTCTTCAGGATTCGATACATACCATAAAAAAGTGACCTTAACCGGGTGTTTCAAAGAGTAATAGCAAATTAAATTGCCGGATCTCCATCGATTCACCGCAAGAGACCCAATAAACAAATTAATAAAAGTTAAATGAGAGTATGATTTTTAAATATATTTGTACAAATGAGCTAATTTCACAAAAATAAACACCTAAAAACAAATGTCTATACTTAATGTGAATAATTTCGTAGAAAATCGGGTTTCTTTTAATTGATTTATGGAATTGATTCGATAGTTGATCAGTTGATAGCATCCATCGACAGGACGTTCTTAAGTAAAGTTAACGAGCAGATGTGATTCGCTACGTTAAGATGTATATGGGAAATTTTTTTAGCATTATAGGAGTGGTTTATCTTTTTAATTTTGGGTGTCGTTCAAGGTGAAATATTTTAGTATTCAATGTCAAAAAATAGTTACGAAACGTGGCAATAGCATTATTATATTTCATTCAAACGTTGAAATTACGTTGTAGTTATTCATTTCTATATTTTTCCTGTCATGTTTACACATACTTGCCATTCGCGCTGATGCGATGTTGCCGTACTTTAATCTCACGGTCAGCTGCCGAGGGAAAAAAGATCTACTTTTACATATTTTAATAAAACTAAAAAACGATGTAAGTTAATAATTTAATTTTTCTACACGCACATTTTTAAACTGTATTAGTCTTTCATGAAGATTTCATTTGGCTATTAATTTTTTTTTTTCGTTCTCATAACCAAAGTTTTCGGGTATTTAGGTACATCTTCATATAAAAGAGTAAATTTAATAATAAATTTCTCATAATTCGTGTTGACCGCTACTTTGAAATTCAGAGATATCAGATTTTTCATTTATCAGTAAATTGGATGGTGCAATTTTCATATGACTGGTTATATTTGAAGGTAGGTTCTGAAATTCTTTGAAATAGCCTTTTCCTTACTTTTTCTCTCATTGTTGCACCTCACTGGACACAATATTGCATACTCGAGAATATCCCTCACGTGATCTCCGAATCCCCTTCCGTTTTTAGTCTCCAAAGATTTTATTGAACATTAACAAAAATGTAGGAGTGGAAAAACGATTACCTTTATTTCTGCTTACATTTATGTGATTGTTATTTTTATTTATTATATAGATAAAATGTTTCATGTTTAAAAACTTTGTAAATTTGGATTAAAAACTTTTCCAGCAAATAGAATACTATTTGACTTTTTGTCATGGATGATGTAAATGAAAGGACGATTAGCATAGAACTTCGGAGGCCGAGATTTATTTGCAAGTGCAGCACCTGTGAAGAAAAATATAATTATTGTCATTAGAGTCTATTAAAAAGGAAAGGGACGTTGTAAAAGTAAATCGTAAGCATACAATACGATACGCCAAAATATAGATCACATGAAATTAGTATGCACGTAAAATAAAATAACAATTATAATTCTTTATCAAGTATTAGCCAACTCGTCTGTGAGTGCTTTCTACTCTTTGAATTTATCTGCTTTATCATGAATTAGAAGTTGTAATGCCATTTTTTATGCAATCCAAAATATTTTGAAACTTGTTTGATATTTTGATTTACAATAGATTCATATACCCAATTGGGATAAGTTATTTCGTATATGTGTTTTATTCGCCTTCGCTCATACCTATTTGAATGCATTAGAAACTGTGTTACGTAGAACATTACCTATTCACTAATTCATTATAGCATTCATAAGAAACGAATTAATATTTTCATACAGAAATGTAACCTTTACTCAGTGCATTGGCCGCTGTTACGATCCGAAGAATCGTTTTTCAATAATTTTATTTTTTGTTAGGAGAATGTATTTATGCCAGCAGCGTCGTGTACAATGTCCAGATTACTCACTAACGAAAACTAAGGGATTTCGCTTTGTGATTGTGAGCAGTAAAGAGTAGAGGTTAGAAGATCGACGAAACCTAGTTTGGGAGTAACAGGTCCAGGCTGGAAAGATCGGCAAAAGTAAGGTTTTTTAAGGTTTTTAAGTTAAGGGTTAGAAGTGACGATAAAGAAGCGGCATGGAAGGGATAACGGTGAATGAATTTTATTGAGAGTAAGAATTAAAGAATGGTTGGGAATCGTAAGGATACGAGGGACAGGACACGCGACGTGACACCGTGTAACAGATCCAGATGATAGCTGCCTGTTTTCCGTAGGACTATGATAAAATATAGGAGCATCAGCAGAAAATGAGTATATAAGTATCTCATGTCATCGAGCACTTGGTCAGAATACGTCTTTTTTACGCACAAAAGGTCGAAAGACCTATTGTCACTTGTCGTTCTAACCTCTAAAGTATTACATCCGGTGTAATATTCGTAATCTGCTTTAAGTACGGATTCGTTATTAATTTATTACGCACCCTAGGGGATAAGCCGAATCGATTACCGGGCAAATCTGAGCTTCACAGGTACTACTTCCGGCTGGTACTATTAGACGTTCACTCCTGTAGTACGTGAATGCCACGAAGAAGGCGAAGGATGCACACCTCGCGGCAACGAGGTGCCCCGACTACTTTTGCGCCTCTCCTCCTCGAACTCACGCCGATTCGGTCTATCTAGCGGACGCAGAGCCCGGACCCGAGTCCTGCCAGCCCTACCACTACCACCTACTCCGGAAACCCAGGACTGAAGAATGCGGCGTCACATCTTGCGACTCCCGGAGGACCACAAGCCGCAAAACGGCACAGAGATGAAACTGCTAGATTTGTTTGGCACCCCGTAAAAATAGTTACATCAATAAAAAGGGCTAGACAACTCGTAGACTCGCCCCCCCCCCATCGTCAAAATGATTAATATTATAATTATAACAGCGGAACGTGTTAGGAAGTTTCGGACTTAGTTGGTCCAGTTAAAAAATGTCGATTACTCTGTGAACGTAATAACGTGATTTAGCGACAGATATCTTATTAAAAGACGTTGGTGAAAAACGACGTGGCGGTCACGGAGCAATACCAACGCACGATTCCAAGGTTGTTGAAAAAACAACAGGATGTAAGAAACGTATCTATGTGGATGAATCATTCATGAGGTTCCTCAGATAAAAAAATTACGAGTAAAAGACGAAGTGTAAACCACTGAAAAAGATATGACGAAGACGACTGAACGCAAATCATTAAAAACGCCGCCTCTGTGTTACGAGATACGGACAAGTGTAAATAGTTTGGTGAGAAATCCAATAGGAATACCCGTTCAGAAAGTGACGAAGAAACTACCGTCTACACAGATTCTGGCCTTGCAGGATCATCTAAGAAAGACACTAGCAAAAACGTCCATTCAACTGAGGACTGTGTATTTACTGGGGAATAAGAACTTGGGGCAACCATCCCAGGAAAAAGCAGAATCATCTTCAAACAATGAGCCGAAGTTACTATTTAAAGGGAGTAGGGTTATCAACCATAAAGGATGTAAAATTATGCCTTCCCCGTTTATTGCAACACCCAAACCAGAAAGAGATAGGCTTCATACTGTTACGAGAATGGACCCGATGTCCTCTAACAGTTATGGATTAGAAGAAATCAACAATGGGATTTCCAAAGACAAAGTGATTCCTGAAAAAAAAAGATCCTGTCACCAAAGGGAGACTCAGATCCACATCTTGTCGCCGTTATCTTCGGTGGGCTGGCGAAGAACTGGTTAGAAAAACGACTGCGCCAGGACGACAGAAGTTTGTGGAAAAATGCAGGAAAACTAGGGCGTTGAAAAATCTAAAGAGAGGTGACAAGTCAAGGATTAACTGGTTTCCTTGATCGAAGAGTTAACATAGTTATCAGAAAAGAAATTGAGATCGTGCAACGTTCGCACAAAAATTTAAGCTTTGTGTAAATTGTAGATAAGTACATATAAGAATAACAGCCACGATCTCTATATAATGCCGTCATGCATTACATCAGGCATTGTACGCTTCGCTTTAACGATTTAAAAAATTTTTACAATTAGAACTATTGTGAAGAATATTTTTAGCCAGAATCAATGATCCCAGAATGATAGCATCCAAAAATTGTCCTCTATGTATGCAATTATTCATGTGCATAAAAATCCTATTTGTCTTTAATTCATTTTTTTCATACAGTGTACGCATTTCATACTATTGTATCTGCTATACTTTTCGCATATCTGATCGATTTAGTTACTCCCTTCTAGCTACTTGTCGTGCAAATTAAGCCTCCAACCGATTAGCTCTTCCCTTTTGCCTTGAGACACTAAAAAAGGCACACGTGTAAATTTAAGAGCACGACAGTCAGCCAAATTACTGAGGCAACAGGGCTATTTTATTATATCAATGCCACGATATTATTCAACAATTAATAGACAATCCCGTAGGGAAAATAGTAATTACGATACACGAGTCGTCGCCATAACTCATTGTTACATCGACAGGCAATATCATTGGGCGAGCTTCGAAATTCAACTGACTGCTAACGAATTGGAACAATACAAATACACCCTTGGTAATATCTCTGTCCAAAATGAGTGAGTATGCTTGAATGATAATTTTGTTGTACTGCGAATTGATTTGTTCAGATAGAATGTTCTATTTAAGTCGGTGCGTTATATATATCTGTCAAGGTTGATTTAGCCCATTGTTAAATTTTTTCTTAAATAAGTACAGAGATTACTATTATCATATTTCTCGAATTATAATTCGGCATTTATAAATTAGATGATCTAATGCGATAATTGAATATAGCAATCATTTTTATATCAAGTTAAAATGATTTTTCTTTCGTAGTTTATTATTTATTTAAATAGTAAAAAATAAATATTAAAGATGGTGTTTGAATCATTAATGGTAATTAGTTAACTCAATTATTGCATTTTATAGTTGCATGATTCACAGGTAGTCGACATTAGAATGCAATCGAGAATGAGAAAGATAGGAAAATTTTTGTAGCAAAAAAGTTTATTTTCTAGTAAATTAGTCATTTATGCATAGCATATCCATTACATCAAAAGTTATGTAAAATAATTTACAAGAATTTCTCAGTAGAGAAATCTACAACATATGTGTCTACTCAACTACTTTCTTCAATATTATTATATTCGTGTGTAGGAAATTATAAAATTGCTAAAATGTAATTTTTACTTTGTGCTTATTAAATCGGATGATAATCCGTAGCTGAATGTATTTATATGTATAGACGTATTTCGAAATGAGGAAAATTCAAAAATATGTAACTACAAAAATGGACAGGAAGGTTTGAAACGGCTAGTCACAACCAGATGTGTTTTCACTGACTGCTTATATGCGTCATGCACTCAAAAATATTATCTGTAAATAATTTCTACTTACATTTATATAATTTCCAATTAGAAGCGTCAAAATTTATTTTCGAAATATTAACCTGTGCCATACAATTAGAATGTAGTTAAATAGAATAATTACCAGATGCTGCTGTTGCAATAGTACCCTCCTCGTCGACGATGATTACAGCCTTGTGTATTACTCTGGACAAGTAAATTTTATGGGGAGAAATAGAAGATAAATCGGCGACGTTTTCATTGAACACATCTGTAAGCCCCATCTGCATCCATAAAATTATAAATTATCAAATAAATATAATTTACACTTTTTTAAATATGTATATAAATACTGATAAATGATGAAAGACCATAAGTATAAAAATTAATAAATATATGAAACCAAAATTTTATAGTGATGTCAGCAGACTTACATATACATTACGTTAGTGACAAAAATTTAATTTTTCCATTTACTGATATTCTATGGAGGAGCTAATTCACCGAAGATATTGTTTTCTAAAAAACTATTTTTTAAATACATTAATTCGTTATTTACAAACATTACTGAATATTTTTTTTTCTTAATGGATCGGTTATGAAATACTGATTATCAGTTGATATGACCATTTTGGAGTATCATTTGGTAAAATAACATATATGCATCAGTAGAAACTAAATAACTCTTTATTCTAATGTCTTTGTGTACATAGTAAGTACTCTGAATAACGTAAAATGTGTAAATTACAAAATTTTAACAAGCTCACAGTCTCTACGAAATTTGATTTATTAATGAATGTTTAAAAAGTGTCTAGCATATTCATGAAAATTTAACTGGATAGATTAGTGGACAAATATCTCAGCTGCTATTCACTAGTATTGTTGCAAATGAATGAGTGCATGCAGAAATATACATATAGGATAAATGTTTACATGAACTTATGGCAAACAAGAAATATGACGCAAGATAAAATGCACATACAATTGTACAACGCAAATTCTCTATGGTATAGTTTCACTTGTATGCATAGAACAAATAATAAACATCTTTTGCCAAATATATTTTGATATACTTTTCGAAAAAAATTTGAGAGAGAATTAATATCAGTGCTCAAATAAGACCTACGACTTTGTCTGAATTTTTCTACTGAACTGTGCATGATTAGTGATATTGCTTATTGTGTTGAAATTTCAATTGATTAAATTCAATTCTGTAATAATAAGACACGCTTATCTTAACTGTCGATAAAACTGATAGTACGAATATAGAACACAATAAAAGTTGCAAAATTATTCCTAAAATCCATGATAATCCTTGAGTCCATTTTCAGAACTTGGTCTCAAAGTCACTAACAGAATCGCTTTTAATTAAAAGTGACTAGATTGAGTTGTTAGTGTGCTGTGGGCTCTGGACTGTTCGATGCGCAATTTGAAAATGTATTCTTTTTATTTTTTTGTTTTTATATCTCTAGGGTTACAAGCATCATTGGCATCACATATATGTTTTCATAGCCCAAATTGAATGGTGCGTGAGAACACATAAATGGGTTTATAGCCTAAAATGAACGACTTTTCGGAATGCATATATGGGTTTATAGCGCTGAAAGGGTTAAGCCGCTTTTAGTTGGAGATGCGCTGACAAGGAAATAAGTCTGGTAATATGTATCTCTGAAGGCATTCGACAACGTTCGGGCATATTCGGTAGTATCCAATGATTGTCGGTTGCGTTCGAAAAGCGATTTCATATTTGTTAGATTCGTTTGCTATATTCGAGATTCACGATAAATAAATATTGATTCCGTTAAAAATGAGCTAATGTTTCATTGAAATTGACAAATATACGATTAGCTCTAGACGCAGAGAAAGGAAAATTTTTCTGTCGATGAAAAAGCACCAGTCCTTCAATTTGTAAGTGACAATCATCATGTGCTGGGAAGTAATTTGAACAGTGTAAAATTACAAAGACATAGAAGAAAGATTTCGACTCAACTTAAGAACTGTAAGCACTACGTCCATGTCCAGAATAACGTCAAATTCTTGCATCATGTTTGAAGACCTGTCACATTAAACATGGTCCTACCCATGATACTAATGGACGAGGTTCTGCTCATTTGGATAATGACGTCACTGAGCCCTCTCTACACTGACTAGCTGACTTACGAATGCTGTGTAGTCAGTCTGCCACATCAGTTCCATTTTGAGGGGCCATCTTCTTACGAACCAAAATATAAATAAGTCCCCTCGAAACTGATGTCGCTTTACACATGACGTCATTGGTCCCTGCGCAATTTTAACCAAAATATGATCACCAGTGGCTGCAACTCGTCTATTTGTATCATGGTCCTACCCATCTTTCCGCAAAGGTCGATCTTACAATTAGTCCCAAGATGACGACTAGAAACGCGCTTTTAGCTGCATAAAAGCGATTGTGAATAGACTTTTCGACTCATAGCGCGCTAACAGCTGTTAGTGGTTTTCAGAGTGACCGTAACGGAGGTTGTGAAACGGTTGCCTCTAAACTCACTATTAAATCACTTAAAAGCGCGCTATTAGCACTAAAATCGAGTTCTGAATACAGACTTTAAACTCCACACGAGTGCGAATTTCTACTACCTAGTGTGGTAATTAAAGGTGCGTCAAGAATAATACTGATAGCAAATAAATTCTAACCTTTTCAAGTACAACGTTCATGACGAAATCTGACGTAACATTGAAACGCGGAAGTCGAAGATCCACGTCATCCCCGAAGTATTCACTTTTAGATTGCGCCAAGTCATTTATGAGTTGAGAAAAATTTCTCTGAGGTAATTTTCCTAAAATGACATCTACACTGTTTTTATTTCCATGTCGAGGTAACATGACAATCATCGATAACCGATTATCCTGAAACAATGAGATAATTTTTTATTACTCAACTGGAACGCACTATATTCACGTATTGATATATAGTCAGTTCTGGAGTAAAATGTTTTTTTTTTAACAGATCGCAAACAATATAATCCTTAGCGAATCGCACGTGGCTTTCCATAAAATCACGGATATAAAAATATAATGTATTTCAGTATAAAACCGTGCACATGCATGTATTTTTTAGAAAGATTTTATGTTTACTAGAGATCTCATTTTTTCGATCTGTCAAAAAAAACAGATTTTCAATCGAATTTGGCAAAGTCATTTTGGATCATACTCATATCCAGCACCAGTTGTAGCACAGAGCTGCGAGTTACAGCAATGTTAAAAGACTTCATACGATACGGTTTTACAAAACGGACTTCGCAAATTACGATACTGTTTGGAAGAAGCGAATATGTGAGTGCATAGTTATTAAAATATCCTTTTGTATTTTGATAAACAACATATAATTTTTCTGGCAAATTACAGTAATACCTACTTCGGTTAACGAAGTAGATGCGGTCCGCAAAATTACTTCGTTGTGGGAAATTTCGTTATCAGAGAGAAAAATAACATATGAGAATAGGGATATATTATTCGTAAATAAAATGTGAATATTATCAGTTTTTTTCAACTTCGTTATAAAGGAGTTCCATTCTCTGATAATTCGTTAAATAAGTAATTACTGTATGATGATAATTGAAGCCATTGTAAATTAATGTTCTTATACATATAATATAATTATTATTTTTATAAGCCATACTAAATATTATTCAATAAAATATTCGAATGCTCACCTTTCCGTAAGGAATTTCTATAACGTTCGCATCCAACATCTGATCGGCTATAAAAGCATAAGGTCCTTGTGAAGACATCATGTCAACTTCCCCAATAATCCTTCCATCTTCATTATAAAATGGTTCTCTTGTCGTTAAGTTCCGATCGAATGGAAGACTCCATTGTCCTTGGAAATATACGGCATTTGCCAAAACTAATTGGGCATCTCTTAAATCTTCTTCTAACAACAGATCAGGGATTTTTCCATGAGTGTTCAACTTAACCCAATCATTTATCACGCGAGTCGCCTCGACAGGCTTATGAAAATTTATAGAGATTGTTGGGCATTGGTACAGATGCTCTGCAGTAGATTCAAAATCTCTTTTCAAAGGTCTGTTTATGTCGAAGAAAATTGCCTTGACAAACTCCACTGAGACCGTCGAAGTGTTCACCTAATAAATAAATAAATATATATTATATACGTATTTCCTTGAGGTTTTTCTCTACCCAGATCGGCCATCTTGAACTATAATGTCACATGTAGGAAAACATGTGTCTCACCATTTATAAAAACAAATCAATTTTTGAGATTTATCTTTGACTAATTTTATTCCTTATATCCATTGGCTGTGATCTATGCACCGTTTAAGGATTCTGAATATGTGCTTAACCTTGATAATGAACAGCAAAAAGATCGTATGTTTCTGTCATACGGCTAACATACGTCTTATATGTATTTGCAATGCTATTGCACATTCAATAAACCTTTCACACCAAATGAAGCATACACCTCGACGAATAGATGAAAAATACCTCGTACTTTAAATTTCACGGTCAAAATTGTCCAATAATAGAAAAAAGCGAGAATCGTGATTCGTCTGTTTAAACAATCTTTGACATTATTATTTGCGTTTAAGAAGGCACCGAATTTCTTATTTATCTTATAAGTGAAATGTCAATGAGAAACGAAAATAGTAGGATTTTGAAACATTGAGCACACACGCTGTAAGGTTAACGATCATTTTGACACTACTTTGATAATAATTAATTCAAAATTGAAAGAGTAATCCAACCTAAAAATTTCGATGTGAATTCAAAAATTGCGAAATATTTCGGGTCGGGTTATTCTTTCAGTTTGGGTCAATTATTGCGGAAGTGTTAACAAAATGATAGGTAATCTTATAGAATATGTGCCGCACTACACTTTGTGAAAAAATTTCTGTCAAAGCTTATATTTTACTCTGAAGGTAATGAAAATTATATACATACTTTATTTTATTCCAGTAAATATGATGAAATATAAAAATACTATATTAAATGTGCGTTTAACTGCATTAACTGTACAAACAGAGATATGAGCTATATTACCGTAGTTCATACTTTTTATTATTATACTACGAGATCTATATATCCAAATTTTATCAAAACGTAGTGCATAAATTGTCTTCAAAATTCCGATCTGGGCAGGGAAGAATATTTTTAAAATATCTTCTTTAAGATTTAAAATTAATACATATAATATTGAAATACTACTATAAGTGAGTAAATAGCTATTGGATCAGTTTTAATGATGAAAGTCTGATTGTTCTATAATATTAGTTCATTAACTATGAAATGTCCGACCACCTCAAGTACTTTTAGCTCGAAATCGGACACTTCATACTTGATGACCTAATATTTTACAGCACAGTGATAATCAGAATATAGAGTACAGAAGAATAATAAGCATGACAGGTGTGTACTAGGTTTACTTAACGAGGTATCAGCACCATCAAAATAATAGTATTCTTATTACGATCAATACCCTGTATATCGTTCATTACAAAAATATTTCCTACGTACGGTATTCCCTTAGAAATAAGTGGAAGAATAAAGATTCATCAATTTTTAGTTTTCACATCACATTGTTTAAAGAACGTGATAAAAAATGAATAAAAAATTCAAAGATTTTTTATAAAAAAAATCGTCGTACTCATATTCGATGTAAAAAAAGCATCGCTTAATACTCTAATCCACTTTCAGCACCTAGAAGCTGAAATATCTCAGAAACGAACATAGCTGTTTAAGATATGAAGTATATCTATATAGGGCAATTTTAACTATTTTAATTCCGTATGTCTCTGTAAGTAGATGGTTTAATAATACTGAAATTTCGCTCAAAAATGTATCCCATCATATTGAACGACATATTTTCATGACGAACGTCAATCTTTAATTTTAAAAACGCAGTAGCTACCTTAAGGTAGTTATATCGCACTATACACTGGTCAAATGAGGGCTACACTTTTCAATGAACTTTTACAGTTAAATGTATTAATTAACAGTAGTGGAGGGTGATTTGTATTATAACACATGTACTTAACTTAGAGAACCATTAATAGCAATATATTTGCTAAAATATTAATTGATCAATGCTAATTTCTATAAATATACATTTTCGTCAAGTTGTTTCTAAGAATAAACCGTAATTTTGTATCGATTTTAATGTGCCATAGCTCATTCTGTTTCTCGAAAGTTATTCTACGAGTTCACCGTGTAATATGGTTGTAGTATTAACTGTTTCAAAATCACAGCAGGTTGTTTATAAAGAATTTTATTCGCCGGTTAAACAATAGGTTGTAATTGTTAAACGGTCAACACTAAAAAAAATCAATTTGGTGAATCCGTAAAGCAACTTTCGAGAAAGAGAATGAGCTATGGCACGTTAAAATTGATACAAATCTACGGTTTATTTTTTGAAAAAACTCGACGAAAACGTACCTTTATGAAAATTAGCATTGATCAATTAATACTTTAGCAAATACATTGTTATTAACGGTTCTCTAGGTTAAGGACACGTGTTGTAATATAAATCGCCCTCCACTACTGTTAGTTAATACATTTAACTATAAAAATTCATCAAAAAGTGTAGCCCTGATTTGACTAGTGTGCAGCGCGGTATAGCTACCTTAATAAAGGAAAAAACAAACGTATATTACGTATATTACCTGCAAGGCTTCATCTATGGCTCGATATCCTGCTATCGTGAGTCCTCGATCACTTGGTAGTCCCAATACACTCTGCAGTTGTTCATTTGTTCTACCTTTCGAACCTTCCCAAAGTAAAACCAATAAAGCCCAAATGCTAAACGGCGAGAGTACAAGATTTAACCTCGAGCCGGCTGCGTTGACAGTCTCCTGCATAATAATTGGACATGAAGATGCAAAGAATATGCGGTGAGCGAACAATAGAAAAACGAAATGTAACATAAATCACATTTGTATGTATGCATTCGCATACGATGTTCGGAGGGATGAGTTTTAGAATAGAATTAGATAATCCCCATACATTGATCATACAAGCTTTTGCCATATTGAAGTTTCTCGTCTGTACTCAAATAAAGAGTACAGTTTCTTCTTAATATTATTATAGGAATATAATATCGCAATAAAATTAAAAAAAATAATTTAATAGAAGTTAATAATGTTAAAACAATAAAACAAGTTTCAAGAGCGCATAAAAAATTATTTCTTGCAAAGACTTTGATATATAACTGGATGTTATCTTGATTCGAATTTTAATGTTCGATAAGGTTCGTAACGCGTGTCACTTAATTATTTCTCATGTATTCGCTTTCCATCAACATAAAATTAGTATTGAGATACATGTTATTTGCACAACAATAATTACGTGCCTTGAAGAGGTTTAAAGTAAAGTTCTCCAATCCTTGAGATAGAAGAATTCTCGATGGTTCATCTACGATTTTGATCGAGTTGCTTATATCATTTTCTATATTTTTGTCACCAACGGCGTATGGCAACTTTATGGAACACAGCAGTAGAACCACAAGATAAGTCCAACCTATAACCAAACGTAAAATATTTTTTTCACAAATTTTCAGTTTAATTTCCTTTGCTTGAAGTGGCGCATATGTAAATCAATCCACCAAGAAAAGACTATAGGTGTCATTTAAAAAAATTCGAAACTGCCTAACTCACTCTTTGAATACTTCCAGTCATCCATTTTTAAGTAAACTAAAAACACGATACAAATTTAGAAACAATTAACTTTAATCGAAGCAAAGAACCCAGTCAATTGATACTTTTAATCCTGAAATATTTGCAATTGTCCATCCCGGTCGTATTGTTTTCACATCTTTTACTGTTCTGGATAGCCGATCAGTAAATAAAATATTTTCTTTTTTGGCAGATCGAAAACAATAAGATCTCTAGCAAATCAGACTTAGCTCTCTATAAAATTACTGGAATATATGTGTTAGAAGAAAAAATGTAATATATTTTAGTGTAAACGACGCACCTTGCAGTATAAATTGTATGCAAAGATATGTATGATTTGCTAGAGATTTCATTATTTTTAGGTCATTTGAACGGCAGATTTTACTCATGGCCAGACTATAATCAACACGGATGAATCACGTTTTCTTCATTAAGCTATTATGCATGCCGAACTTCGGCCAAGGCTGCCTTCATAACAGTGAAAGTAATCTTCGGTATGCTGAATTCTGTTGGGAATCTAATTTATCTATTATCGTGTGGATAATCATCATCAAGAATCTTTCATTGATACTTTAATTTGGTAGGGACATAAGCCCACCCAAGGAGAAAGAAGAAAGATTCTCATGTTATAAATTATGGTGAGTTGAGCTAAGACTGTTTTATGATAATACATTCACATTATTTCCATATTACTAATGTACGTAGTCAATTAAAAAAATAGGGTGTTAGAGTGAAAAGTGACTTTTGTTTATGATTCCAGGTATGTAGCTATCAATCTAGTCTATCAATCTTTAAGAGTCATGTAAATAATCCATACATGTTATAGTAGACTTCCGTATAACGCGGGAGGAAACTGTGTTGTACGGATTTAATTCTTAAATCAGATAATTCTTGTGTTTTATTTTTTGGGTCATTGTACGAAGATTCGCGTTATATAAAAACAGTAGTTGCAATATCTTTGGCGCGTTATAGAAATTCGCGTTGTATGAACTCACGTTATACAGAAGTCTAGTGTACTGCTATTATGAAAACTACTGTTGCTATCTGACTGCAAATGTTCAGTTACAAATTTAAGTGATTTTTATAAAATAATGTACATGTATTGGTCCATTTGTGTATATTTCGCGATATACCCGACATTCTGAACGAACCTCTGGACCGATCGGATTGAAAAATAGAATAAAATTTTTAAGTTTTCGATATGGAGGAAATAATAAAAATTGTAATTTTATAGTAGACCCTGCCACAAAATACATAAGATACAACCATAAGGTTCATTCAGACATGCCTCGAGGTTAACCAGTTTGTTCTCATACATTAACTTCTCTTACAGGTAAATTCGATTTTGTGAACAAGGATGTATGCTCGATCGAATTTTTGTATTAGAACAGTTGCGCACGAAAAAATGATTATATACAATCAAATTCAAAATTTGTCTCTATCTGATTGCATCTGATCAGATATACAATTTTATAAGAACTCACTACGAAAATGTAAATTCCACATAAATAATATTTTCATAGAGTAGCTTTATCCGTAAATGGGTTCATTACAACTATTTCTGCAATATTATTTGCATAGAATTCACATTATCATAGTGTATTTTTGTAAAATTTTAGATCTGTTCATATAAATTTTCATATGATTATATACAATCATTTTGTCCCCGATGGAATGATTCGAAAAATATATTTAGCTCAAATCTAAGGGCAAGCTCAAGTTGAGAGCAAGCATGATGGAAGTAATTATCAAATTAAAAAAAATTATCAAAATTTGGTCAGTCCATCTGGAAGTACGTTCCAAATCATAAAACTTTTGTGTAAAACATTTTTTTTGTATTTCGCAAACTTTCCGTGGTAATCGGTTTGGTGGGAAAACCACTTCAAACCTATTTACGGGTATTTGACCTGCTAGAACCGAATATTGGCCACTATTTTTGTGCGCACGCTTCGTGTCTCAATATCAAGTTTCCTATCTACCTATCGAGTTTCATCCAAATCGGAGGAGTGGGGCACCTTGGGCATTTGTCTTGTAAGTAACAATTACGTATGGCAAATATTAGAATTTCCTAATGAATGATGTAACGGATATAATATATCTCATGTGCGTGACTACTATACCTCTGAATAGGAAACTGTAGAATTGCCCATATGTAACTTTTTACTTATGTCTGCTGCGATATTAATGTACATTGATTGATATGCTAGAAAATATATCTATACTTCTTCTAGCGTGGCAATCTAGCAGATGAATAGCCATGAGTTAAAAGCGAGATTTAGGAGCGTCATAAACATTAAAACTGATTGGACCACTCACACCATTCTGAAAAATATTACTAGACTGCTTATTTACATTTGAGTACCACTGCTAATGGTATTACATGGTTTAAGTGTGATTACATTTGGCGTTTATGACTATCTAAGAAAAACTGCATATCTCGTTCAATCCCATGAAGGTCAGTCGCGCTATTTTGCGCGGCATATTGTCATTTTAATTGAAACAGAAAGGGACGCCATTTATGTGTGAAACGCTTAGGGCATATTTACGTAAACGCGATATTTAAAAGATTTTACGTAGTCTGGCCTGCAGTTTAATTAATTAAAATGAATTAAATGAAATTTAGTTAAATCCTATCTTATTCGGTACTGTTAATCTGTCACCCTGGAACCGTACAGATGGGTAAATTATGTTCGACCATTTTTCAATGCGTAAATGTGGTTTACAAAATTGGAAAACAACTCATACATATTCTTTGTTCCTTCTAAAGGATGACTAGAATAATAGATTTGATAAATAATTTTTTTGAAAGTGGAGTGATGATTCCATGACTCTTAGCTTTCGAAAAATCGATACTGTTAGAAATTGTACTCACTCCATAAAGAAATATTACATAAATACACGCAAAAACATATAACTTTATTTGTTTGTATTTATAAATATTCAAATGAGAAGGATTAGGAGTAACATAATTAGAACGAACATAGCACCAACTAAAATTCATAATATTAAATATTTCTTAATTAGATTCCATCAGTTTTTCACTTTCGTATTTCATCTCTAGTCTCCCGTTTATTATTGCTATCCAGGTTACTGCCTTTTCTCCTCCCTTCTTCTCTTTTCTTACTTTTTTTTTCGTTCGAACGTCTTCTTTGTATATATGTATAATAAAATTTTTTCTCATTTTTAATTTTCTCTTTATGTGTTTCTTCCCTTAAATTAATAATTACTGCCTTTTCGTGCAATCCTTCATCTCTTCTTTTCGGCTGAATATATGGTCTTTTTCTTGTTCACACCTGTTCTTTTTTCTTTTCGCTACACTGTGTTTTTAAGTTTTGTGATTCTGTGTCCCTTTTATTGGCTTTTCTCTTTATGATTGCAGTCCGCTATTTTGTCCGTCTTCTGATCTGTCTTCCCATCTTTTTTTACCTTTGCTCTCTGTTAATTTTTCTGTCTCAATTTCGTTGCATTTCTGTGACAAATTTTTCCAATCCTTTCCCTTATCATTGATTTCCCCTTTATAACTTACATCTGCTTTCATTTCAGTCTCTTCTAATGTATATTTCTTTTTGCTCCATTTTCTGTCTGCTTTTCTATCTCTGTCCTGCCATTTTTTCGTGTTTCATATTGCACATCACTTCTTTCTTCGTTTCGATGACTTTTTTCCCCTCTTTTCTGATATTCACAACTTTGTTCTTCGGTCATTAAAAAATTTAGAACAGATACGCAATATGAAACTGTATTTGTTTAGAGCACTCCAACGCTGCTGTATTTTACCCTGCGCTAAGCGTTTCCCTAGTCATTTAAAAAATTTGTTCTTCCAATTCATGCACTGATTTTTTATTTTTTATTCATTTTTGTATTTACCCGAATATGTTCCGCTAAATTTTAAAACTTTTTGTTTGGCAGAGTTTTTAAACGTCTTGCACATCTGTGGGATTTAGCGATCAAAATCAGTTATAAATGATTTTATATAATAGTTTCTTTTTTTTGTCAACTATACTATAAGTGGGAAGTCATAAAATTGAGCGACTATAATTATTGAGAACGCAGATGCAAACCAATTGAAGAATCTCCTTCATTCTCCTTATCCCAAGTCCGTGTCACCAACTTTAAATTATTAGGACCAATAATTATTTTCATCAATCTCCTGACATTAATTTCTTAAAATTTTTTTTAATTTTCGATGTAATATAGAGTAAATCAAACATATCCATATTAATGCCACTTGTTAGTATAAGTTAAAACTCTAAACCAAATACATTTATAAAGTATTTCAGTACAATTCGGAAGTTAATTTTTCTTGTAAATGTTAACCAAGTCATATTTAATTCATCTGAAATTTTAATCTGAAGAAAATTTGTATGTAAATAATCAGTAGAAATAAAGAATATTTGTAATTCTGCAAACATGGTGTGTAAGGTGTGCCGGCGTAGGGCCGTTAGCCAATCTTTGAAAATTGTCCATAAGGATATATGTATAACTTTTACATACAAAACTTTACGGCGATAAATACTTAAGATATTCTCGAATGTTCCAATGGACGGGTGTCTAACATTAACTACATATGTATGTCGGCTAGCAAATATGTCCTTTAGTGTGGGCACAGATTCTACTCAGCCTCCATAAACGTTCTTTACATCATATGTAAACGAGGTAAGCCTCGTTAGAACTTTACGCAAAAAAAATTTTCGACTTAAAATATGGGAAAATATTATAATAAGTCTCCATACATTGATAAGTAAAAATTTTTCCTGATATTCCACATTAGAGTATCACATATTGCAATTCACCCAAAGCTATCATTTGAAATGAAAGTATTTCATTTAACACAGTCCGTTTCTAGCATAACTGTGAACATTATTTTTCTTTTATTTGGAGATTGTAAGATAAAGTTTTTAACATGGGTTGCAGTTAAGAAACTATTGATTACTCACAAATGTAAAAATAAATAGCTCTTTTCATCTGTATGTGCGAAAGATACTTGCGCCAAAGAGGATAATCTGAAGTTTTTCAGCACCTATATACATACATACTTATCAGTATCCCCATAGAAATAAGAGAGAAAGTATATTGGTAAATATATTATTTCTATATTGAATATATGTTAGCCGAAAAATTGTATGGATATAAATTTTATTATACCACATGCATAATTTAGTATAATTTGCCACATGCCTAATCTTAGTTTAACTTGTGACAACAATTGTATCCAGAGTCGCGTGTAATTAGCTAAGGGTTGCTTTGTTTTCAAACTGTCAAAATATCACACTGAACTCGTGGACAGACTATATCCACCTAGAAAAATTCGAATATAATGAACAGTAATCGAGAATATATACAGATAAAGAATGATACGAAGTATCGGAACATTTGAAAAGATTATCGAGACAGTTATAAACTGAAACCGATAATCCGAAATACTTGGACATCGAGTGAAGATATTTGCCAAGATTTCTGTTCCGACGCGGACGTTGGGTCTGGGATATGCGTGCACGACCACGACCTGGATTTTAGAGAAGAAAGCCAGGCAAAAAGCCAGGTTTCATTCTGTTTAGGTTATACCACTTGAGAGAGAGGCATAGTCTTTGTTTCTGACTTCTTTGCAAGAACTGGGTAGATAAGTCATCAAATTAAACATACCCAGGCTCCGACTCTCGGAAGGGATGAACTCCACTGTCATTAATTCAGGAATACTTAAATTAATGGAATCGATCAGCAGAATTATTTGTTTATAAATTACAATAATGATGAGTACTCGTGCAGAAAATGCCCGTGTCCGTGCAGGAACGCAATGAGCGACGCTGTGGCATTTCGTTCACGCACACACTCCCTTGCTCTCACGGCCTAAGGTACGAAAAAAAGATCCTGCACACTCTCTTCTCCTCTCTTACCTTTACACCATTAATGACGCTTATCTACATTTAAGATTACTGTTTCTTTTAACATCTGTATATATTTGTATGTATTTCTATAAAAATGGACTTACAAATTAAATTGATATGCTTTTAAATATTTTCGACAACTGAATATATTTTTCTCATTAACGATATCACAATGTATTTACATTTTATATTTGTAACAATATACATAGATTTGAGTGCTTAGAACTTCTTCAATATATTCAGTTGAGTAACAAAAACTTATGATATCCACACAAAAAACACTTACGTGCAAGATGCTAGGTACATAAGTCACTACATATCTGCTTATTATATGAACTACCACTAGCCCATCATTTTAATTGTATTTTCAAAATTTCGTATAACGTCTTTGCTTCGCTATTACTACTGCTTCTCCTAGTTATTTATGACTTAATAGTCATTTAATAATTATTGACACTTTAAGTGATTCCTTATCGTGTAAAACTTGGCCGGTCCATGCATTACTTTTCGAAGTGAAACTTCTTTAGGCCCGGTAGGGTAAGTCCTTCCTTCCTTCCTTTCCTTATGGCTGTATTCCCAATGGGGGACATGTGCCAGTAACTGGTCCTAATGATCAAGGTTGGAAGTTCGACACTAGATTGGGATGTACCTTGCGAGGCGGGCCTTATTCAACTCAGCGTGGGACCTACAAAGTTTATATACCGAATCCGAACAGTATTGAGCGAAATCCGTATAAATACTCACTTAAGTTTTCATATAAAAACCCATTGGTGAATACCGCTGGGAGCTCGGCGCGAACCCTGAACCTTTCGGTCGTGAATCCGCTACCGTAACCACTGGGCTACGACCGCCCCCGGTAGGGTAAGTCGAATGCTAGGAGCGCCAGCGGTCATGAAAATAGTGAAACGCTGGGAGGGGAATAAATGGTGAGAGCACGGGCTCCCCCGGGGTAACACGTGAAACGCTGGGAAGGAAATATTTCTCAGCCTTGTGAGTAAATGTCGAATTACGTCAGAAGTGGGGACGGTTCAGTTGGCGTGTTAGTTGTTACCATACCTATATGGCAATAACCTCTATCCTGCATTTTCTTATGTTTATTAAATTCTCCTGTGTAATTATTAGTGTATTGAATTTTGATTATTGACAACGGTTTTAATTGGACCTCTTAAAGGGTCCATAGGTAATATGGACATCAACGTACATCAGACGAGTTCTTTACCAGTGAATACCACAAACGTTGGGGACATTTGTGCTGCTCGCTGTATTCTAGAAAAGGACAGCCAATCATCACCGTTGTGGTGTACATATCACCAAATCAGTCAATGAAAAATATCATAGATTTCATTCACGAAGTCCTAATTGCTTATACGCCCAAGGTATCAGCTGTGTTTCGGAAAGACTATGATAAAATGCAGATGATTCTGAGTGTTGATTTCAATGTCAACTTTGCCAGTTCGGAAGCTCACCCCTGATTCGATTCCTGAATGAAAAATTCAATTTGAAAATCAATAATGATCCATCATTACCAACGACAAAAGCAGGAACAATAATTGATATCGTATTTCAGTTACCATAAACCAATCGTATCATTTCTAAATTCTATTGAAAATGAATAAAATACAATTTTTACTTTGCCTTAATATATGTGTGCTGTGTCTGATGATAATTTCCCTTTTGTCACCACAATTTTCCAAGAAAAAATCCTTAATCAATTGACCTACATTTATATGAGATTCGTTTACATTTCAAACTACGTGAAGTTTCACTTCTGTCGTGTGTAGTTTCTACGCGCACGTTTTTTTAAATTTGCGTTCATTATGCCAGTCTTCAAGCTTAAAACCAATGTCAAATAAAAGCCTAATAAAAGCATATAGTCTTAGAATGCTATGAGTACGTTCAAAGTCAGTACTTTGCAATTCCTGAGATTGACCCGCCGAGATACTATTCTGAATCCATTTGAATTCCAAGTGTGACGTCCCTTTTAGGAAATCCCTAGTAAATTCTGACCGATAGACTGTTGACCATTGCGGAACCAGAACACGATTCGGGATGCATGTTTCAAGTAGGATAACGCATTTGGGAGGACCCGAGCACCTCCTGGCCAGGATATAGTCGGAGACTGAATAATTTTTCGAGTTACTAAATAGGCGGTTTCATAATAACACTGAAATTAAATAGATATTCATTGTGACGCTATTAATATGTCACAAAAGGTCTCGAAATAGTAAATTTCGTTTTTCATCTTCGGGACGCACGTTTGTCCCTCTTCCGTAATTTAATGCGAAACCGGCCACGAACTTCAAGGTCATAGGCTAATTTTTCGACAATAGGCTAATGTAAAATTATATGAAATATTTCATACATCACCATCGCAACACTGATACCGAGTCATCATGATCACAGGACGTCGTCTGACCTGGCGACTCCACCCCATATTCGACCCCACCCAAAAGAGAGTAAGGAAGGTCATCCAAAAGGACAGCACCATGAACTTCACCTCACCTCCCATTTAGTAACGCTGATACCGATAGTCAAGATTACAATTACTGGTACCGAAGACGAGGAAATCTCGACTTCCGGGAGGCTCCTCGTGCTGAAGGATCAGTGGACACCAGAGTGGAGGCACCGTAACTGGGTGGCCTGCAGTAGGAGTCAAAGACTCCCAGACCTACCGAAGACATCGGAATCCCAGTCACTACCGTCCAGGACAGAACTGGAATCTCACGGCCACTAGAGGCCAATGGACACCCAGAGCTACGGCAATGAGAGAGTGACAATGTTCTGCGCGGCTAGCGTGCTGACGACAGTTACGTCACAGAGTTACGTTGAGTCCGAGCTCGAACTTTTATTTTAGCGCCGTCCTTCGAGTTTATTATTTGAGGAATAGTTTCAACGGCATGAATTTTGTAACGGTGTAATACCTAATAAGAGTATTGTAAATCCTCCCGAAGATCTTATTGACTATTTCAGGAGATTACTTTTGTCTATTAGTGGGGACAAGAGTCGAGCTCTACGGCGAACTTCGACTGTACTTCATTCTCTTCCGAGTTACTATCGTGGTTGGGTGCGACTTGTGGGCAGCATTAGCTTCGATAATACCGGTAAGAATCCTTTAACGAGTCACGAAATCTTTTCCAATCAGTTAATTTGCTTATCGTAGCTCGCGTTTCGCATTTTCTCCTATGGCCTCGATCTATGAATGACTTTCGTATCGCCAGCTTGGAAAAGATTCCCTGTATCGAATATATTTATTTTCTTCACTACTCTTTCTCGATTTTGTAACATTTTCTTAGCACGTAAGTATCGTGACCCTCCAGACCTAACAGAAGGAATCCGTGTGCTCTCGCTTCCCGAGGACATCTCTATTGTATCGTGTTTTCCACGCTTCTCAAGACCTTACGTATTGTTATGCCCCTCTATTATGATATAGCTATTAAGAAACTATTCCTAATTCTAATAATATGCAAATCCTTGTTCCCTGCATTTTTGAAATAGGAATTTCCCAACTACACAAAAAACCCTCCCTTTCTGTCAAAAATTTCTCGTTTCCCTTAGACTTAGTTTACCTTATTAAAAAACGTAGTATCTAAGGACAGTTTCAGTCGAGAATTTGTAAGAGAAGGTCCTCTAGAGAGTGAAATAAAAGATTGCCTGTTCTACACTAGTTCTTTAATTAACAAAATTCGTTCGTGAAGTCATAGCGGCGGAATCTTATATGTCGTATTGAATCTATAACAATATAGTTCGTCACGGCATAACAGTATAGTAACGTGTTGTCCCGCTTCACGGGAACTCACAATCGACTGTAATTCTTCGAAAACTTAATTTATTTTAGATTCCGTTACACTCATTAAAATTTTTAGCGAAATTATTTTGACTTGTCTCGAAATTTACGTTTGCTATTTGTTGAATTTCTAAATTGGCCGAAATAAGAGGATATACCCGCTATTGTTTTCTACTTCGAGCTTCTCATTCTCCTGACTGGTTCCCTTACCAACGTCTAGGCGTTCCCTGTCCCTCCACCATTCCGTATCGTCTGTGCTAGTCGGTTGCGCTTCCTACGACCCTTCTGGAATTCTTTTGCAGATTCGTTACGTGACGCAACGAGGCGTCTGGCGCCCAATCGGTTCCTTAACGTATCGTGTTTTAGGGAACAGAATTTCGAGTCATTTCTCGACGAAGAATCAGCTGTATTGCTACTTACAACTCGGGTATTTTATGAAGCAGTTTCTATCTTGCCCTATTTATATTTTTCATTACATCATCATCATTATTTTATTCGGAGCTACTGTACCACCTGAAGTTAGGACCTTTATTTGATTTCATTTTTTGATACCAAAATCCTATAGTCACTCGTGAATAATTTAAATCAGCGGATGCTGGTTAAACACGTAAGAGTAATATAAAGCCGATTAGGGCCGCGGAAGGTTACCTGATCAAAGTACTCTACACCTTATGAAACCCGGTCAGCCTTTCCTCGTTGGGCTTTACCTTATCAATACCGTATCAGGCCCTGATAGTGCATTAGACATTCCTGATGGAATTTCTGCTCGGGTGAACCTCCCAGACAAATTTTTGCATGGGTACCTGTACATCGAAAATAATGACCATAGGAATTCGGAGCCCACAATTTGGAGTTGCTATACATTGAAAATAATGATGAAGAATATGCAGACACAAAGAATAATGATAAAAAATATCTGACCATGGAGAAAAATTGTTTAAAAGACCAACCAAAAGTAATGTTGTACGATACTAGTACATATGTACATCGGAACTAAGTACGTGGGTCGCTTCACTATTTTTCCGAATTTTTTTATCATCACAATTTGTCGCAAGGAATTGCTGAAACTCAGTACAATTTATGAGCGATGCGAATTACGGCATTTTGAAAGCTGCTGTTGATATCAGTCGGGGATGAAAACCGAAAATTAATTACAAATCTTGTCTCGATCTTCTCATTTTGAAAAATGTACAATTAATCTGATTATTTTTTTATTTGATTAGGTTTACATCAGAGCCGAATTGAGAAACAAAATACGTATACAGTGTACATATACATTAGTCAATTATAGGAATATATTTTATAAATTTTACCTCTCGCTCGACTTCGATGGAAATAGTCAATGAAACGAGTTTTTTAATCTTAATTAATTCAGTAAAAAAAACGACATGATTTCAGCAATCCATAATTACACCGCCATATAATAGTAATAAATATGTGCCAAGATGTAAAGAACTAATCGAAAAAAAACGAAATGAAGAAATGTGATGGATCATATAAAATATGTAACGAAATAATTTTTGCTTTGATTTTTAAGGCAGTTAACCAGACGATAGTATTGCTCGAATCTTATTTCCGTCGCGTGTGCTACAAGTTGTGGAAACTCGGTTCTTTCCTTCCTTTCCTTTATGGCTGTATCCCCAATGGGAGACATGTTATTGTAACTGATCCTATACAATCAAGTTTTGAAGTTTAACACTAGATGGCGTTGTACCTCGCGAGACGGGCTTATATGTAATTGAGGAGTGTGCGGATCTACAAAGTTTATACACCGAATTCGAGCAGTGCTTGGCGAAATCCGTGTGATTATTCACTTAGATTTTCTTATGAAAACCCATTGATGAATGCCGCTGGGAGCTGAGCGTGAGCTCCGAGAACCTTTCCGGTTATGAATCTGCTACCTTAACCAGTGAGCTCCGGTCGTTCTGGAAATGCGGTTCATGCGACCAAAAGGTTTTTGCATTGTATAGTCATTGGCCATGCACAGCCGTTCCATACGAGAGGCCATTCTGAGTGTCCCCCAGATCGTGGCAACACCGCCGCGCTACTACGTCTTTTACTGACAATGAGTTGACCGTGCTGGCACAAGTAGACAAAATTTTGGAAGTGAATAGCTGTATGAAGGTATGAAGGACGATTTAATAAAAGAAATATCCTGGCTAAATACTGCAAAACGGCAATTATGCATACGAAATTTTATTAAAAAAAAAAAAAAAAAACGTTTGATTGAGTTCTATGATTCATACTTAAATATTATTTTTGGCATGAAACTTCAATTTTAATGTTAATTTGTTTACCACATGACTCGGTACATAACGTGCGATCAAATATTTCAAATATACCTCTCGGTTTACGATGGTCAATCTCCTACACACTTTCGCCAGATCCTCACATTCTCATTTATCCCCTCCTGTACGTGAAACATAAATTTTGAACTTCCAAGGGCCGTATTTTCAAAATAATGCGAATCATCAATTTCATACGGATGTTCTGTACACTGTTTTTCTATCATTTAATCGTTCTCTATTGTGATCTGACACTTATTTCGAACACAGTAGTTAAATATGATCCTGTGGCACTCGTTTGATGTAGGCTATACGTGCAGAAGAAGCAAACTTTCAGAATTACCTCTGTTTTGGATTGGTAAATGTTCTTTTAATCGCGCGTCCCATAATAATAATGAGTACAAATTTTCGGATTTTCCACACTTTCAAGTCAGCGATACAACCGTCGTAAGCGTGGCGTAAAATGTGGTCCAGTGAGCATATACCTATAAATTGATGAAATCCTAAAGGCCCGTGCTCATTGACCTACGCGTTATGCTTATAGAACTCTTAAGTCCATTGGCCTGTACACATATAACTTTGCAATATTACTTACTCTTCGTATTTATTACAAACTCGAAGTACAGTGATTCTCAAACACATTAAGTTTAAAATAACATGCACTACTTAGGACGCAATAGGTGATACTGTCATTATCATTAATACAAAAATATATTATAATTATCTAATATTAATAGAAAAAGTTGCACAGTAAAGCCTAATTACTTCATACAATCATTTTATCAAATAAGTATGGTTATGAAAATAAACGCGGATATATGCAATGCAGCAATAATGAATATTTAAAAAAAATAACAATTGAATGAGTTACGTGTATAAATTTTCTAAATTGTTATACATACACATAACATAACAACTTAAAGAATCGAACAGAATGTAGAATATGTGGTATCAAAGACATGAAAAACATAGTAAAACTAGAAAGAATAACAGCATAAATTGGGAATAAATAAATGAAAGCGCAAAAAGATAATACAAAAGAGATGCTGATACTCACATGTAAATTCGAAGAATTTCATTTCTGATGAGTCAAGGAGTTTTCAACTACTTAATAAGAACCGAGGTATCGACAGGAGCACAGTTCATTAAATGTCGAAAACATTCACGGGTCTGAAGGCTCTGGAGTCATTACAAGCACTGGTGGCTGTGCCAAGAACTCCACTATATGCTACGCGAGAAGTAACTGATAATGAGAAATAGTCAGCGTCCTCCACGTGAAATCCCCACCATCCGCTCTACACCATGATACACATATCTACGTGTATATAGAATTTACACGACTGGAAATTCACCATCCCGTTAACTCTTCTTTAGGAAATCCCAGGCTCTAGAGAATTCTGACTCAAATCAATTACCAAATGCCACGCTCCTTCCGATTCCTTCCCACACAGTATTTCATATCCACAGGATACCCATAGAACGTCCACGATGTCCAAAGCGAATATCCACTGGATATCGATATACAGTTATGGATATCCTATAGATATCTCTAGGATGTGCAAAGTTTCCACTTTTGTATATTTAAGGTTTTTCTTGTCGGTATAAAAAAATTATTGTGCCTGATACTACGAAATGTGCGTCTCATGAATAGAATATTATATAATGCTCACAAAAACAGTAGCAGTGTGTAACATTTTATTTTGGGAGCTGGGTGCGAACCCCGTACCTTTCGATCGTGAACTCGCTACCTCAACCACTGATCTACGGTCACTTTTTATAAAAATTACTTCAGTAAGCACATTAGTAACTGCATAAGATCAATCAATTTATACACGTGCTGCTCCATGACACTCGAAGGAACACGAAATAGAAAAGAATAAATGGCGAGAGAAAACAGTTAAGGATCTCAAAAACCTATACTATTGGTCAAACCGATTATATTCCGCTATTGCCAACGAATAGTGAAACTTTCATATGACGACGTAAAACTTCACATACAAGATGTTTAATTGGAAAACAAGATTCGTTTTTTACGACTTCCATTCTTTTAAATGTATGTAAATGCAAAACAAACTACTTAATGACTTTGTCATCTACTGATTTTAAATTTAAGATGCATTATTGTTTCTGATACATGTAGTTAAAAAATGTATGGATTTTCAGATAAATTGCAGAATATCCACAGAATATCCGCAAGTGGGAACTTAGGATGTCTTATGGATATCAATTTGGATGAGATTTTAGGCTTTCGCGGCCAATATTTTCATTAATACTCATGGTTTCACAAGTTGTTTTAGTTGATCAGCTGATCAATTAAAACAACTTGTGATCGGCTGAAGCACTGATCCGCATGAGCATTCATAGGTATATTAAGACTTCCTGACAACAGGGAGCTTCAGTATCGGTGCCTCCTAGTCCTGATGATGCAGACTGAAATGTTTGTGAAACGTCGGCACGAAGCTGAACATAGACGCGGCTTTCATCGGGAAACCATGAGTATTAATGATATCAATTTAGATATGGAAGATATCTTTTGGATATCCTGTGGATATCTACAGCCAAATTGGATGTCCTATGGATATAAAATGCTGTTTGGGTTTTTTCCCTGTAGCTATCTCCTTTTAATTACGCTTTGAGACGAAAATGGTTTAGTGCGTGTTACATAGCTTTTGTATCACGTACTCTTACGTAATATCTATTCAGGTTAATTTGTAAATCAGAATACGAATATGCATATAAAATATCACATACTCGTTAAATAATTTCATTTGAATAATTATATCATATGAAAATGTAATGAACATATCCAAATAGACGTAAAAGAGCGGACCAGTAATGAATTAGTGATGGTTGAGTATTATTAGTTGAGTGTATCTATTAAGATGTAATAGCTAAGAGCTGCTGAAGGATGCGTTACATTTCTTCGATAAACCATTATAAGATACAATTGATGTCCATGACTGTTATTTATTGTATTCTACGAATGGAATCTATTAAAACCAGCAATAGTCATACCATGAGAGTTTTACACTAGCGGTTAACACTTCAAGATCACAGCTAGAAGAATTTAGTTTTCGACCATATCTTTAAGGAAAATAATTATTGGACACATTACTGAAATACATTAATACAATAAATACAATGTATGCACAACGTATGTTGTAAATAAACTTTGTTATTGATTATATCTCAACATTATAATTCCCTTGATCTACATCATACTGAGCATCGTATTTAAAAAAAGGAATAAGACTGGTGCTAATAGCAGTGATCACTTAATAATGATCATTTTTAGTATTTTCTAGTAATTTTCTGTAAGAGCAAATTATTGTGTACTTTTCAGTTGTCGTCTTTAAAATACACTCTATGCAATATATATTTGATGCGGTCGTTCTCTAACAGACCCGGCGACTGCGAAATGAACCGCCGTTTCATGGTGGTTTCCATTACGGTGGTTTCGTGGAAAAAGTATACCAAACATTTTGTTTGAATCCTTACGCAAACCATCGTTCCTCCTTTTGCCCAAAATCAGCCAAGCTTTCATATGGTGGTGTCGACGGTGGAAACGGCTGAACAACACACTAGTCAGAAAAGCTCAGTAACCTGATGGTTCCTCCTTGTACCATCAAACAAATCAATTTTAGTCCCGACTATGAAAACTGTGTATATAATTACTAATATACAACTGATAGTTTATTCCGTCATTTCTTTGGTCGTACAACGAGAAACCACCAATATACTGAATTTTTCAGATTGGCGGTCTATTCTGTCGTTTGTGCAGTGTTACAAAGAGAAACCACTAAAGTACAACATCTTTCGGACTGGTCGTTTCTTCGGTGGTACAACGAGGAACCACCAGGTTATTTGGAGCTTTTCTGACCAGTGGGTTGATCAGTCGTTTCCACCATCTGAAAGCTCCGCGGTTGATTTTGGGGCGGGGGTGAGGGGAACGGTGGTTTGCGCAGTCGTTCGTATAAAATGCTTGGTATACTTTTTACACAAAACCACCGTAGTGGTTTCAAAGGTTGTATGGTCTGTTAGGGTTTGATTCTTCTGCCAGACTATTTTAATAATAATATTTATTTAATATATTTATTATTTAATAATGTAATATTTTTATTACTGGTCACATATGATTAAAAATATGGAAATTATTAAATCATTCTACAAATACTGGTATGATATCAATAAGACATGCTAAAGACGCGCGAAAATTGAATAAAAATAAGTGAATGGTATATGCTACCCAATTGTTAAAATGTTTAGAATAACTAAGGTTAATAATTTTCAGTAATAAAAACGAAAGTCTGTAAACGCTTTTGTTAATAATAATTTGACCTGATTTACGTGGTTGTAAATTTGCAAATTAATGAATCGGAAAAATGTTTTCACTAAAATACTTAAAAATTTTTTAGTTCGTACATACTGTTGTTAAAGTATCGTGAAGAAGCGTTCCACTTATAATTATCTTTGGTTTTTCAAAATGGAATCTTCATAAATCTCAATTTATTAACTCGTATCTTTACGGCGCCTAAAAGGCGATATATGTGTTGTATGGGTCTGGGTGCATTACTGAACTGATAGGGCTGAAATTTCGAAGAAATATATCAAGTGTATTACGCAGATGAGAAATGCTGAAAGTTGGAAGTTCAAATTAATTTCAAGTTTACAGTAACACGTTGTGACATTATTGAAGATGTTATAAACTTTTTATCTTTCAATATTGTCAATTCGGTACTACATAATATTTACAGTATAGCATTGAAGTTTATCTCGAGTCGAATAAACGATACATATACTTTTTCAAAAAGTAATTGTAAGAGTTCAGATAAACCGAATTAATCTTTAGTTGTCAATTGCATACCCAATTTCAGATAAAGTCAAGGTATTCGAATGTTTTCACATCTGATAACAATAGGACGTCAAGTGCTGTCGGAAAAATTAAAACGATTTTTAAAATTACGGGAGAACTTGTCTCATTTCTACGTACTTATTAGGAGCAAAGGAATGATAGACTGTAATGTATACTATGCATTTATTAATTATTAATATTATTATAATTAATAATATATATCGTGTATTTATAGATATTTATTGATTTATTTATATATTTATATGATTACTTATACTTAAACGTTCCGTATGTATATATGTATAGTCGAGTTTATTTTTCAAGGTATTCAGGCATTTTATAATTTATACGATACGAAAAAGTGGTACAATAAAGATATATAAATATACAGTTATGTATATTTTTATATGTTTATTTAACAAAAAGGACAAATAATATAAATCGGACAGCAATGTCTATTCCTAAATTACGGTTGTTCGTACGAATTAGACTTTTGATAAAAAATAAACTGTTCAGGAGAACGTAATACGCTTGGGATAATATGTCGTTAAGAAAAACATTTTTGTCAAAAAAGCGTGCCAATGTACCTATTATCCGTCGAAAATTCAACATATATTATTTTAAAGAAGATACAATAAATGTAACTACTCCAAATATTGATAACTTTAACAACCAGAGTAATAATAATTCAGACTTTCAAATTGTTTCTTGCAAATAATTGCAAGCACTTAATCACATAATCATTCTTTCAGACAGAAATATTTTTTCAGATTTCAAGGAAAGTCATAAAATGTAATGAAAAAAAAATTATAGCTAGTGACATTGTCAAGCTACGGTGAATAATTATCATATTTAATGATAATTGTAATCCTTTTCATAATTGAGATTTATCTAAACTTCTTCTACACACACTTTTGCGAAAGAGATGCTTATAAATTACCACATAAAGCTGACCTTCACTTTCTGAAACAATAATCATACCTGAACATTTCAACATTGCCACACTATTCGTTTAAAACAATATATAATTGTCTTATGACACTTTAAATGTTAGAAGTAAAAAAATCTGTAAAAATAAAACCCCATTACTGGAAATGCAAAGGCCTGAAAATAATGCCGATCTACGCAAATGAACTAATTATCTGAATGAAATATAAAAGCTACGTGCCCATCTTCAATTCTTGAATGTAGAAATTATTCATGACACACATTAATTGTTTACTAATAAAGATTTTATAGCAAGTTCGATTAGTTCTCACGAAATATCGTTTAAAAATTTACTAATAATAAACATATTTTTTATGTTTTTGTTACATATTTAGTTATTGGCTTCCTTTCGTAAATTGCAAAGAATGCTTAAACTTTATCGGTCTGTTTCTGATTATGAATCTTGAATATAATTCAAATTTTCATTTAAACCTTAGCTAAATTTATTAGATTTTTTAATCGAATGCTAAGTTTATCCATATTTAAAAATGTTCAATTAATTCATTGCAATATTTCCAGAGCGAATGCACCCATGAAGCGCTGGAAATACTTTATGTGTACACTCGCTTTTGTAACTATTGTAATGACGTAGTTACACTAAGAACAGATAGCGGTTCACGAATTAAATTGTTTCCTAAATTATAGCTGCAAGCGGAGAGATGATTACACTATACGATTAACGAAATTTGATCACTTGACAGTCCTGAATTTATTTATTCCTTCATTCTGAGGTTCGCTGAATTTAATTAATTTTATACAATCTTCCGTGTGAACATGCTACATGCATATATCTCCTATTGAACATCAATTTCTACACTTAAATGGATGCTTTTGTCAACAATCCCAATCACATTACGTCTCCCTCGCAGATTCTTTCTAAGTGTATCGTTACGCACGTTTGATTAGAAATAAATTTTGCTAACTCTTGTTTTTATGTTCTTACATACGGGGTGGATACTGACTGAACGGCAAATTGAAAAAATTTTCTTTCGCAAAAATTTCTTTAGGCTGCAGGAAAACGACTTTTTCTATTTACAGGACAAAAGTAATGAACATTTATGTTTATAAAATAATAAAAAATGTAATTTTTCGTGACTTTTGAACCTCTAGACCTCCGGACGTCTTTATATATACGCGGAACGGGTTGCTAAACATCGTTGCTTATTCAAATAAATTATACAGGGTTATTCACTACAAACGCATCAAGTTGGCCGCAATTGAACGATTCGGTTAGTTGATGCAGTGTGACCTTGTTAAATAAATGAAAAATTCTTAAGCTCGTGACGTTAATAATGTTATGACGTAATCTTTCATTTCTTTAATGATGTTACACTGTTTTGATGAAATCATCCATTAGTGGTCAACTTCAGATGGTGCATTTTCCGTGGCTAACCCTGTATATCACTTAAATATATCGAAAAAAAAGTGCGACGGTCTGGAGGCTAATTTTCATGAGAAATCGGTCTTTTTTTTATAGCGTTTCAAAATTCATATTTTCTTATTCATACTTAATATTTTTGTAGAGCGACATGTCCGTAAAGGTCTCGACAGACCGTAGCGTTCGCGATTGCAGTGGCGACGGCGACCGTTGTCAGCCGTAACGGATGGAAACAAGGAATAGCGTTATAAGTAGAAGAATCTTCCTACGGAACACAGCGGCCCGGTTGGCCCTTTTCCAGTTAACCTATGTACCGCATGTCGCCTTATTTAATCGTACACAAAACATACAGATTCTAAATGGTTAAAGTTACTGAGAAATTTCTGTCAAAAGCTCCCAATTCAACTGACACCTGCATTCACATTTTAGTGGCGACGGGACATTACGGTTTTGATGTGTTTGGAAAAATCGCAATCGCCACCACGATCACGTAGTCTGTGAAGACCTTAATTTTTTAATGCCCGAACGGCAGCGTTCGCCCCAATGGAACTCACGTGGGCAATTGGTCAATGGCATTTCATCTTCCGATGCTAAGACTGTGTGTTAGTGCGTCATTAAGGAAAGGATGGGAGGAGCTAAATACTCCTACTTCACGTTTTCGAGGAAACGGTAGCGAACCAAGAGGTACAAAACATAGTTACAAAGGTGAAAATAGTGAAATTATTCGTCGTCCTATTTCGAATATAAATAGGACGACACTGTCACAATGTCCAGGCCTATGCACTAACATCAACGCAGCACTGTACGCGGATTAAAAACTATCTCCTCGTTATGCCTTGCCGCAAAGTGAAAAAATGTTTAGTTGTTGGAAGGAGTTAGATTTAAATAACTTCTAATACCCCAAAGGTAAGTATGCACTTCCTAAAATGATTCCTGTTCACTTCAACTGAAAAGTATATACAATTGTCCACCAACTCATCAGTTTTCATAATAGATACCAAGAACGACTAATAACTGATGATATTTTCAATAACATAGATCGCTGGTTTAACAAGAGCGACTTTTCGAAGGTAAAAATCTTTCCACTACGGAAACTAGCAGTCGTACCTTAGACCTGATCCATTGATGTATTTCAGTATTAGACCAATGAATTCACTGAGCCGTAGCTTTGGATAAGAGTATTTTGCGAAAGAAAGAGAAAGATGAAGAGAGGGGGGAGGTGTGTGTGTGTGTGTGTGTGTGTGTGTGTGTGTGTGTGTGTGTGTGTGTGCGTGCGTGCGTGCGTGCGTGCGTGCGTGCGTGCGCGCGCGCGCGTGCGCGTGTGTGTGTGTGCGTGTGTGTGTGTGAATTCGAACTAGTTGAATTGACAATACTCTCGACGATTCGAACTCTGAAGAAGTTACGATGATATTCAGAGGACATTTAATTCTGTTTAAGCTTAGCGAAGTCAATCTCCGCATAGTTGAAACCTTCTTGAACTGCGGCTGGCGAAACAGGTGGTATACCTCCAACTTCCGGCAGGTCTAAACTGGCATAATGAAGAATTGTCGCGCCTGGTTGGAGTTTTTCATAGCCTTCATTGTCCAGTGGACTGGGTGTTGGAGTTGGGGTTGGTGTTGGCGTTGGTGTCGGAGTAGGAGTGTCGTCAAACATTTTTGGCGATGCTGATTTCGCTTGGTTTGACTTAAATCCAGGGGGCGTCGGACTTGTTGCCGGAGAAGCAGTAACCAGTCTTAGCTTACTCACACTTAAGTCCGATAGTCTCTTTGAAAGTGGACTCAAGGAGTGATCCTGCGAAACCAAAGACGATGATCCCGTCGATGTTACTCGCGATGTATCCTTGACCACTGTAGTTGGTATATTACTCTCGGAATTCTCCATTGGAATAGGAATTGGAGTCGGCACCGAGACTTTTCTTGCTCTCATAACCGCATATTCGTTACTCGAAGATGATTCGCTTGTCGATGGTTTAATCGATTCTGCTTGGAAGAAAAAAGGTTTCATCGGCGATTGAGGACTGTTTAAAGAAAACGGAAAGATCGTCGATGTAGAGCCCGTCGGCGTTGCCCTGGGTGGTGATGCCGGTGTACTCCCTAAGCTTTCAGACATTGGACTACCATTGAGCGGTAAGAAATTCGGGGTTTTCGCTGAATTGCTGCTGGCCTGAATCGCTATTGGCTGAGAACGCGATTTTTCTTTACGGCTACCACCTCGAGGTCTTGGATGATTACGTAAATTTATTCCCATATTCATGTTTATGTAATCCTGCTCAGGGCGACCCTTAAATGACATTTCCACGTAACCTTCAGGCGGTGGTCGTGGCTGAGGCAGATCCACAGGTGCTGTCCTCGTTCCTCCTGGATTACATAAAAATAATCGAAATTTGTATATCTCCATGAAATATTTTTTTAATATATAGCAACACGATATCCGAGGGACGTAATTAATTCACGATTTATTAATACGTAATGAAGTAGCTTTCATGAAATTAAAAGACAAATGGTATTAAAATCTTACCTGGTGGACCTTTCATCTGAATATAATCCTCCTGGGCAGGAGAAGGAGCTTGCTTAGGACTGGTTCCAGTGCGAGACCAATCCATGCCAGTCATTCGCATATAAGGACCTTCTGCTTCCTCCACCGGTTTCAAAGTTGTAATTACAGGTTTTAAGATAGAAACCGACGCTGGCGTGTGGCTATGATTATGATTGTGATTGGCAGTGGTAGTATTGTTATTGTTGTTTCTATTGGCCTGGAATGTAAACAAAAAAGGTGTAAACATTTTATACGAAATTATTTTCTATGATAAATAAACAGATGACTGCTATTTAATCAATCTTGAATAATGTTTTTTTCAATTGGACTATACTAGGTCTATTCGGTTTATATGTGTTCTTTACTATCACACGAGAAAGAGAGAGACTGAGATAGACTGAGTCATTGTAGATCCAAGAAAAAACTAAATACATATAGTGCGATAATATGAGAAACGAGAAAAATTTTATAGTCATTTGTTTCAATGAATTTGTTTAAATAGTTTCTCTTAAATGGATTAAGATATTGAACAAACATCGTCTGTCTTGTGACAAACAAGCTGACTGAGTACATTGGAGACAATTGTCAAAACCATGATGCAGGCGGAATTGGGTTCTCTATTCCAATTTGATATGTCCGAAAATATATTTGTTATGAATGTTTTTTCCGAAACGAAAACTTTTTAAACTTGAAACAAACTTTTTAGTTGTATAAGGCCCGCAGGAATTAATTGAAGATAAAAAAATAATACTGATTATAAAAATAACTTTCTCGCTTTCCACTTTAATAATTCTACTATATGGTATAGGGGTGCAAGGAATCGATGCACAGAACCAATGCAATAAGTTGGTAACATCTGAGAATCGCCCTGGTACATTGAAGTTACATTATTTGGTACATAATACCGAATTACTTGATACAGAAGAGCAACTTATTTTTGTTTAATTTTTATAGTTTAATATATATTTAAAACTCAACACATACACATCGTGTGGTGTAATGCAAATTTTATATCAAGCCACATGTAAAATAAGGAATTAACTATTTCCAATTTAAAAAAAAATATTTTAGGTGTGGACTCACAGAGTTGCTAAACAGCAGCCTTAAAAATATGACTTACTAACACTCTGACATGAGCATAGTGCCGCATAGCTGGATGTGAAATATAAAATGTTCCTACGTACCGTTTATGCAACATTTATCAGCTACTGTACATGTGTATTACAGAGAACTTTTAGTGTCAATGAAAGAGCAAGCTGTTGTACGTTTAAAATAAAAATAGAAAACTATTTCTTTTAAATGAAAATTTGTATTCGATTCTAACTAAAAATAGTTTAATATCTATAACGCATACCTTATTAATGCCGCTCATATCGACATAAGGGGCAGTGGTTGAATGTGGCGGCTGTCCAGGTGACATATCAACGTAGGAACTGGTATCGGAGGCAGTGGAATATGAGTGCGTCTGCAATTGTGATTGTGATTGTGATTGTGATTGTGAGTAAGAGGAGGGTGGCGACGAGAGGGTCGTAGGAATTCCAGGCCGAGTGAAATCTAATTCCATGAGATCTTCCATGCGTTCCGATGCACCGGAACATCCGGAATTGTGACCCCAAGAACTTGATAGCAGAGGTGCTGAGTTCGATTTGTTGTTACTCGAGCTTTCACAACTGACATGCAGCGGTGCCGTAACGACGCTAGCCAGTCTTGCAATTTCTGGCCTCTTCGAGCGACTTCCTACAGAAAAGGCACGAACTCTACTTGCTTCCTGCGCCGCTATATCTAATCTGTAACAATATGAAAATTACAATTAGTTTCAGCTCTATGATTTAATTATTTTTTTGTACTATACAATATAAATAACAGCGCAAAGTAACGATCTATTTTAAACAAGAAAGATTCAATATATTATTAGTGGCATCCACAAGTAATGTGAGTCTTTTAAACTATTAAATATGTAATTTGAAAAAAAAACGATATTCCATATGGGTATCCCTAACAAAATTGATTGGTAAATAATGTGAACACACATTCGTAAGTACTTTCCTAAATAGCCAGAAACGCACCATGAAATGAATGTGAATAAAGTGAACCACTGTAACACGCTCCTGTATATGTAAAATTTCCGGCAACATAGTGTATTCACTGCAAGTTTCAGTGTTTTACATTTTAAACAAAAATCTTTTTGTTTTTATGTTGGGATACGTGGGAATAACAGAATACTTGTAAATGTTTAAAAAATTACCGCCATAAAAAGAATAGGCAATGACACAGTTCATAAAACACTTATATGTAAACGTCTGCGGTAATGTACTGTTTGGTGATAGTCCAGTGTCTCCTAGGTTAGGTTATGCTACATTTATAAACAACCAAATTGTTTAGAGCAATGTTAAGTTTCGAGCTTTGCTATTCATAATGGTAACTTCAATTATTCCCGCTTGAGATATAGGCAATTTATTTAGTCCTTATTTCACAATTATGTATCCATTTTGAGGAAACGTATTTTCTCTAAAGCTGAGTAATTGCTTTTATATTATTTTTTATTATTGAGAATTGCTAGGCAGAACTCCATCTTAAACCATAAACCTGTTCTTTATTGCGCTTTATAACTTACACTGTTTACGCGTACAACAATATCTTCTTTCATATTTTGTAAGGAAAAAAAAGCTTCACTCTGCTTATCTTAAAATATCGCCTATAAATTCCCTAATATTCTAGAAGGTATTCATGACTCGATCCTATCTATTAGTTTGATTTGCAAGATCTAATAAATAAACTATAAATTTGGCTGATAATAAAATATTTTACTAGTAGGATAATTTTCTTATTAAAACGTTCCGTGCCGCATGGGTCTTATAAGCCCCGCGCTGCCTGATCGGAAAATAACAAAAAAATCAGTCCGAAACGGAACGTATTAAATGATCCTAAAAAGTACCTGTTTTTACGATGTCTATTAGTTGGTTCTGGTCTCGAGCCCACAGAATACGCCCTCGTCGGCCTTGCTTGGAGATCTTCTCCAGGTGCCAGGAAGCTAGTGACTTTATCAAGGTGGTACTCTGAAAACCTAAGATCAGTGCTAGGCGTACCCGACGTGACGGAGCAACTACTGCCACCATGTTGAGACATATCGTCAGGAAAATGACCATTGTGACCATTCACAGGATCCATGTCAACGTAGCCATCATCGCCGACAGGTGCCATGTGCACATAGCCGTCGGGAAGAGTATTCGTCTCTTCAACCAGAGAGGATGCTCTCGAGTGCGAGTGAACAGTTGTTGCAGGACTCATGGTCATGTAAGCCCCACCACGCCCGGGGCTTGAACTGCATGGACTGTACATGTCCACATAGGAACTCTGCTGTCAATGTTTAGGATCATTACAACCATAACTAACTTCTGAATTTAAACTAAGTACATCGTTTTCAAAGCATCGATTTTTACATAGACCGAATCCGGATAATTCAAAATACTTTACAATTATTTTGGTTATTTTTTATAGTCCCTCCAGAATGTGCAGTTTCGTGCGAAAAATTATGCGAATAAGTCATTTAAAAATGTGTACCGATCAACGTCATGTCCATATTAGAATAAGATTCGGCATATAGTACATATAAATCCGACAAAAAGTGCATCTTATTTGGCGCCATCTTCAGGGCGTCTAACCATATCCCTCCACGGCAAATCATAACAGGTTGTCGTCGTAAAGTCAACTGAACTCACCAGCAGAATTGCATTAACGGAGCATAAGGAGACAAGATATTCCCAGGTCAAATACCATACGAAAATTTAATGAATAAGATAATGAGATATGTGTCCTGCGGAGATGAAAGAGAAAGACAAACGATGTGACTTAAAGCCCATCCACGATTAATCTTTGAAAAAAACATTTTCAAAAAGATTTTGATTGTACTGTGCAGTCTACGTAATTTTCCCGACTAAAACAGGATAAGAGAGGTCATAATCTAGCGTGGTCGCCCGCTTAACAACACATTTGCGTCTTCGCTGCGTTCGTCGAAGAGAGGCAGAAAATTATAAAGCTCCAAACTAGAGAGACGGGACTGTAGTCGCTCAAAAGTTGCACTCCTGCTACTGAAGTTCATTCCTTTTAAGATATCCTGTATAATGATGAGACTGATGCGTATTGATGGAAAAAACAATCACGTGTTTTTCCTTTTGAAATAATCAAAGAAATAAGATTAGACTAATAAAAAAACCAATGCTTTAGAAAAAGAGACGAATCCTTAATAATGAAGAGAGAAAAATATATCCGAGAGCACAAAATACTTACCTGGGAAGGCGAATGGGACTTGAAGTTGGGCGAGTATTTATGATGCTGGTGTCTGGTTGACCATGGAGCATAATCATCTCCATTTTCTTCCAGAATGACGGGCTCATCCGGGGTGAGAGAATGGCCGTACCTAGAGGTTGGAGCTTCCTCTAAGATATTCTCGGCGCCATCGTCCATAGAGAGCGAGGATCCCGCAGAGTCCGTGGAACAAGCCCCAGAAGCAGGACTTATCGGCATCGAAGACACCGGTGGCGAATAGGAAAGTCCTCTTCCATATATCGACTGAGGTCTGGGTACATGAGGTACCAAATGAGGTGCTCTAGGATGACCCAAAATGGACGTCGGATGACCTTCGCTCGTTGTGCGAGCCCTCGATGGTAAACTGTCGCATCTATCTCGGATGTTCGTACCTGGAAAAATATAGATTAGCTATTTCCACATAAAATTTTTTAAGCAGTCGAAAGCAGAGACCGTCATTCCAGCATAGCGATGGTTAATAGACGAATTACATTTATAAAGATATACAAGTATGCTTGCAAATATTAATACACATGTAAATGAAATACATTCCATGTCAAGCATTGGGCAATGATCCCAGTGGCAAATAGATGTCCTAAAATATACATTTTGGCCTGCGAGACAACTGGTAAAGGCAAGCGATTGTTTCAGCAATAAACTGGTAAGTGCCGATCATTGTAAGCAGATAATACTGACTGGATTGGATCGCCAAGATCAACAATATCGATCAATCCAATCGCCAGTTCACTGTTTCAATTACTAAATTTCCCGAGTCTTTTCTGACAGGCGAGCTTGCGATTCGCTGTTGTATGACGTATTACATATTTCGCTGAAAACATTTGCGTGCATCGGCGACCGTGATAACCAATATTAAGACATACATATAAAACATTGATAGACAAATTAGAAGGCAGCCAACAAAGAAATAATAAATAGCATATGGACAAATTGTATGTAGGGAAAAGGTGTCTGAGATGACATACATTTTTCCGTGTTATTCAATTTTCCCCTATGGACGGGTAGGGTATGGATGGGTGTTTGATGATGAAATAGAACTGAAGGGCGATGAAGAATAAAGTAAAGTAAAAATGTGATTCTAAAGAGAAAAATATGGATAGAAGGTATGTCGGGATGAAATGAAAATACGTACAGCGTAAAACAGATCTTTTGGATGATTGAGTTTGACCGATAACTATTGCAGCTAAGGGCAGCGACAGGGTTCTCTGGTGCGATGTCGCGGTCGCAACAGTTGTGGCGGTGGTGGTGGTAGTAATGGTGGTGATAGTGACGGTGGTGGTGGTGGTGGTTGTGGCTGTTGTGGTAGCTATGATGGTTGTCGTCGTGAGATGAATGGATTGGGAATTAGTAGCAGAATGGGGATGAGTGGCTACTGAGTGACGACGTCGATTGACTGTAGCGTTAGCATTCGTTGCGGCACTCCCTGTGGTAGGCTCCGTGGAAGGCTCAGATCCTGATGCGCCGAGAACTGTAAACCACAGAGCTCACTGTCGCGATGCCCCTTTATGCACAGATCAAACCAACCTTTTCCAGACCAAGATAATTAAAAAGCTTCCCGAATGAGTTATGATATCCTTGTAATGTAAGAATCTTTTTACGACCAGAAATTGAAGAAGCATTTAAACTGAAGATGAACCATTGATTCCGAAAACTACTCGTGCAATCATATACATTCCCCTTTAGAAAGCTACAGTGCCGCTAAGCGATAAATCGAAATCAATCACAAATTTAAAAATTGATCATGAAAGTAAAAATTTTGCTAATTTTTCTACGACGAAAATATATTATTTGCAGCTACATATTCTCAGCACACTTCAACCATGAAAGTCGAATTATCGAAGTTGTATGCCAATCAATTCTGAATTACGATGTAAATATCATTAGATATCTGTTTTTGATTAAGCATCATTGAAAAATAATTCACGCTATCGCAACTTTTGAGTTGCATGATTCACTAAAATGACTAAGAGTGAAGGAAAATTAATCTCGAAAATAACGTCAGCAGAGTACTGAGAAAGCGTCAACAGTATCTCTGATGACACGTGTGCAGTATACGACAGACACGCCTCCAACAATTCTTAAAGCACCAAGTCCATAAACGCTTAGAGTAGTAGAGTAGAATCCCAGTTGAACGTTGGTTTACGCTCCAAAAAATTAGATGCATCAAACAGGTCATCATCATTCAGCAATAGTTTTCTAACAAACGGGAGCGTAAACCAGCGGACTAAATGGCATTCATCCGTCCAAGAGTCACGCGTTTGCCTAGGTTGGTCGACTAAAAGGTAACTTTGTATAATTTTGTTTTTATCTCAGTTTCTGAATATGCCTTAAAAGTAGCGGTTCAATTATTCATCATCGTTATTAGTAGCCGTTAAGATGATTTGTAAAGAAAAATGCATACAAAAAATATTTGGGCGTATATCGTGAACGGATCTGAGGACTATCTCAAAGTTAAATATGAAGAAGCAAGAGAAGAAAATAAAAAGCAGATATAGAAAGAAAGAGAAGAAGAGAGATCAAGAACTCTTATGAGAGAAAACAGACCCATGAGTGTATTGGAAGAGAAGGTACTCTGTGATTGATTACTCTGTGAAGGGGCAGAGACAGGGACGATCTGCTCCCGCATTGGATCCACCTGCTCCTTGTGCGTCGTCTGTTCCTCTGTAAAGCCCGCAACCCACGTGTATTACGTGCTATTCGTCGATATGAGAAAGCGTGCGGTCATCGCAAGAAGTTATAGTCCGGCACGAAGCAGAATATATTCAAAAATATTATTTGCTTTCCGATAAGATAAATCATTTCGGGGGGGGGGGGGGGGGGGTACTAACTTTAAGCCCTATAACAATTATTTTGTGAACTCCATTTTTTCATAGTTAAAAAATGATTAGCAGTTTAAGAAATTGTATCAACTAAAATCTATTGGATAACATACAATATGATGTAGACGAAAAATTCAAAGAAGAACCGCTAAGTGTCTCGTATGAGGTTCATTTCTTGTCAACTCATAGAAATGTTTATGTTTTTCCAAACTTTTTGCCTAACTATTAATTTTTGCACAAGATATAAATATTGTCATACTAATTATTTTGCCCCCATTTATAGTAATCAATATTAAAACTTGACATGTTAATGTAAAGTCTAAAGAATTCTAAATGAGAGGCATTGAAGGATTTGACGACACAATTTTGATACGAATATACAGTTAAATGCATGAAATTACAAGCCAGAGAAAAAACTCATACGTGTTTCACAAGTCAAAATGATACAGTGAGACATTCAATGAATCATGTACTCACCGTTTTTATATGTTGGTACCTACATATCTACAATTGACTGTTGTAAACGTGGTATCCTGTTATCTTATCATTTCTATGGAAGTTTGTAACACAAAAAACGCTTGATCCATATATCCGTTTACGTACATGTGTCACAAACATTGTTTGAACAAACAAAGAATCTGAATGTATAAAAAAAAAAAAATAATAGTTGAAATCATATTTTAAAGCAAGGCGAACAAGTTACCAGTTTAGAGCATGTCATTTTGTAATTGTACAGTGCGCATCCAAATTTTTATCAACTATGTTCCAAAATATGCAAGTAATGATTAACGAAGTGTCACACTGCAAGCGGAATTGCAGTTTCCAACTAACAAAAAAATGAATAATAGCACATAAAAACAATTCTCACGACTCCGCCATATTAAAGTTTTGGCCTAGTCTATTCTTAAAAAAAAAAAAGATCGATTATGGCGGAATTATAAGTCATCTCTACCATCTTTCTAGTTATCAATGGAAGTACGTGCTGTCATATCACAGTTGTTATAATTAACCTTCGTATACCCACGTCAAATAGTGTAACACATGTACCCGCGCACGATTGTGTGAGACCGAAAGTGCTAGGGCCATTTTAGTATGTTATTTAGTAAAATATCATCACAAAACTAGGTTTACTATTAGATGGAAATGTGTAAAACGTATTCCGTTTAAAAAAGAAAAAAAACAAGGCAAACGTAAATCGTAGTCCTGACAGACCAATCCGCGGGTATATGAAGGTTAAGAATCATAGAATGGAATATTAATAAAAAAAAAACAATTAGAGAAAATTAATGAATAGAAAAACACTAACGAAGCTACAACTAAACTAAATGAAAGAAGCTCGCAGGCGCTAGTAATCTCAAATTTTTTAAAATGTATTATATACAATGTGCTCCGCGACGAACCATAACCGATACTCGCTATATGTCAGATAAAATATATAAGCGTAAAAGATAATAAATATATCCTCGCTTACCCAAAGGTGAAAAACCATGAAACTTATGGCCGGTGTTTCGACGTTGAATAACAGAAATTGGTTTACTCGCTTCGTTAGCGGAAGAGCTACGCCCTCTTTGACGCGGTCCCACTTCGTCTTTGCTGCTACTCGAATTGCTCATAGCATTCAAAATTGCTGCATGCATGTTGTGAGCAATGTTGTTGTCTTCAGCCTCCATCCAGAATTCACCACCGCCTGTTACGGCCGATCTGCCCACCTCCATGTAGAAGATTCGATCCATGTAACCACATCGTCTTATGCAGTTCAACTGAAAAATAAATTAATATTTCTGGATAAAATTGTGATATTATATAAATTCATTATCTTAATAAAAGTAAAACTTAGTGTCGCTCATTATGGAAAAGCATATTAACAAAGTAATTGACGCACAACAAATAAATTGAGGTATTACAACAAGACAAGATGGCCAATAAATAATGTATCTCGTATTTGCATACTCCCAAGAGTTATTAGTCTCCAAGAGTCTCATTAATTTCGCAAAATATCCTTCACGACATACGGTAACTATTTCAATTTTGTTTGTACAATTTCAAACCATCGTAAACACAATAGTTTATCGTACAAAGAATATTGATAAGTAAATGTCATATGTAGAATCTATTATAGCATATTCAAATCAGCATTACTATCTCAAAGTACAGTTGGTCCACGAGTTCAATGTGTTTCGTTGACAGATCGAAAACGATGAAGTCTATAGTAAGTTACACGAGGATCTGTATAGATTTTCGGATACAAAATATGCGTGTGGATGGTTTTGCACTGAAATATATTTTATTTTTCTATTCTAGGTATATATTTCCGTGGGTATATGGAAAGTCACATGTGATTTGGTGAGTTGCAATGTTTTTAAACTGTCAAGAAGCACATTGAACTCGTGGAGCAAAGAACAGCAAAGAGACTCTGTGACCTCCAAGTATTTATTGTTTGAGCAATAAATTACATGTTCTATTAAAATCAAAGTCAAGGGTAAATATCGTTTAATAGGACACACCCATGATTTTACAAAATACGAAAACACTGATACTTTAGCGTACTGTATTGCGTTATAACAGTGCTATCGTAATCTTCGTATAGTTATTATATTTTACCACCCACTTCTCTTATCTCAACGCCAAAAAGATAAAAACCTGGAAAATTTCATTCATAGCCGTCAAGGTACATATTTGTTACGTCGATGGATGAATAGACTAGGTGGTTGAGGGCTTCGTTAATCGAGACTAGAACGTACATTTAACAAATTGACAACAGAGTCACTGGGTATCATTCCACTTTGAAAACAAAATAACTTATTGTTAGTTTTCCTTAAAGATATATGTTCGTAGGATACAAATAAGATACCGATTTTGTTTGAGTGTCTACTTCAACCGAAATATGACACAGAGATCATTCTACGTCAGATTACACAGCTGTACTGCTCATATTTCTTGAGGAAACTATGTGCTCCTAAATAGAAATATATATAAAACCTTAAAGAAATATATTAGTAGACATTGAGCATAGGCAGATTTTTGTTCTTTTCGAAAACTCTCTATAACGTATTTAAATAAAAATTGGTTATATGTTATTGTTGTTGTTATAGGTATCTGTATTGATATAAGTATGTTCTATAAATGGCATTAATATTTCAAAATTTTCATTCAACTTCTTCCAAAATGTGTAGATGAACAATAACAAAACACATTAGAATGAGTAACAAGATAATTAAACGTATAATTACAATGAACATAATTTAATTCAGGCAAAATAATAAGAATATAAGATTTTAAAGAATAAAACACACCAAAGTTGACACTACTTTTTTATTTTGAGCGTATATTCGATTGCAAATAAATGTTATTGCCTATTGTACTTTGTAGTGTTTAAGGTAACAAAGAATTCACATAAACTATAACAGTTTTGGCATTTCTAGCATTTTATATCTTTGTCCTATTACCAAAGTTTAACGATCTCCATATTGCTTTAAAAATATTCTTTTTCCTCTAAACTTCTATGTATGTGAATATTAAAGATAAACTTATAAAATTTCGTAGTCCAAAAATAACTCCTGCAGATTCTTGATAATATTTAATATCATTTTTTTGTTAATTAAGTAATCAAGCTGGAAGTCGAACCATGCATACTCGATAATTTAAAGTCAACGATGTTTTGCAACGAAAACATGATTCATACATTGTGCGATAATTACCACTTAAAACTCTAACGCTCACTGAAAAACATCTTAATGCAATAATCACAGTTTATGCTCACTTCCGGCTAGTTTAATCATATATACTGCCTTCTTCCAAGAAGAAATATTAAAATATTGATACGAATCAACCTATTTGTCTATCACTGTTCGCACATTCACGTTATAATCATGGAAATTGAGTGCTTACATAAACATTGTCATTGAATTATTCAATACTAAAAAATTAGCTCAGAATGTACAACTTTGCTTGAACGCATCTTGAATTAAAAAAGAAATACCTACTTAAATTAATAAACTTACCATAAATTCAATAGAATCGGCATTGTCCTTTGTCCCAATTTTTACTAGACTTAATGTTCGGTCGGTCAAGCACAGTCTATAAGGTCCATGAATATTTTTGCGTTCTCCCAGTCCCTTCTTCTGCATTGTCACTTGCCAGATGTGTTCTAAAAAGATATCGAATTATTTAATAGTATTATGTTACACATTCTCAAACATTTGCAATGTTAAACTCAATATAATGAAAAGAATTTATAAGGAAAAATCATTCAAAGTTTTCTATTAGTCGGTAAAGTTTTGCACTCAGAAATGTTTATCATGTTTTTGTGGATGAATGGTATATATGGTATGTAGTAACATCGAAACTATAGATATAGATTACATTTGTGGGTTATACATAGGATATTACAAATACTTAATGAATAACAAATAGAAGTGCCATGATTTTCAAAATTAAGATTCGCATATAAAACAACTGGCTTTCATTATGTAGCGGTTTTATATCAATGGTGTAATTGCCCTAAAAACAAATGAACAAATTGATGTTACTATATTTGATTAAACTATGATAATTGTATATCATACATGTCAAATAATTGGACTGAAACAATAATTTCTTTGAAGTAATTTCTCTTTAAATAAAATGAATTTATTTTTACTTTTTACGAAACAAAATGGAACCAAAATAGTGCAATCTACTGTAAACAAGATTATAACACAATTAATAATGAAATGGGAAAATAAAAATGTTATTTTAAAATATTGTATTAACAAATACAAATCATACCAAAAGTTGGCTTTGGTTGTTCTCCATCTGGAACATCTCCACTGAGTCGTAGCATAGGTTTTAACCAGTCATCAAGATCCTTTTCATTATCAAGGATTAAGGAAAAACATTCATCCTTTGTGTAAAGAGCAATGACATGTTTATGTTTAGTATCAACACGTTTGTTGATATTGAAGCAGCTGTGTAAGGATATGCTGCGTTTAGGTGGCTGCCTGTTTTCAAACTTTTTCTTACTATCGTAATATTCCAAGCACGCTGGATACCCTGGTACTTCACCACGTAGCACAAAATATTTCTTTTTAAGTGTCTTTAACTTTCGAAGATGTCCAGCGCGAACAATTGGTCCTCCTGATGGAGAGACCAGGCCTCTGCCGGATGACATTGCCACAATAGTTAAGAAACCCGTTTTTGCAGATAACAGGAGCAATGTTGCTCCCTGGTATATTGTACCATTTATGTAGCACGTAAATGTGCCTGAATTGTTTTTTTTTTTCTAATAAACTGCAATGTTGTAGTCCTAGTTTAATAGAACCATTAAAATGTTTTAATTACTTTACAATGATTATTTAAAAACTAACATATGATTTTAAGATTCATATATAATAAAATATTTAAAGTTGATAAATACTATTTGCAGCTTTGAACAGCCCAAGCAGTTGATGAATTTCAATTAAAAGGTTGTTTCATTTGTTGTGAGTAATTGTATCAAGGATCAAATTTTAAGTTAAATGCAAAGCATTCAAACATCCCAACCATCCTTAATAGACTCAACCTTACGTAGAAACTATCCAAAGTCCATAAAGCATTACAAGCTCAATGAAATGATTTGAATAGAGGTATAAAATAGAGGATTATTAAAGACAACAAAAAATCAAAATTATTGTGATCATACAATCTATATCGGAGTCCACATTCAACGGTTATCTTTCATTAAACACAATGGTCATTGGGAAATCTCCAATTATTTCTTTTCACAATTTAAAGTTATAAATCGGAGCACATAATCATATACAAAGTATTTGCATATTAAATTCACAGTTCTATGATGTAGTAGTACAGCAATTGTCTTAGGTAAACTCCAGAGATCTGAAGAATGATGATCATGTATCATGTATTAAAAATATTTTGACATTAAAGCTTTAAAATGGGTATGTATTATCATGGATAAACAGTGCAGGTCACCATAATCGTCGTAGCCTATACGCCATGATAGTCAATAATGAAATCCAATTCGCAGCATCGTGATTTTTTTTGCGAGTGTAAGCAGCTGATCTGTTGAGGAATCCGTGGCACAAAGTAAATACGTAAATAGTTCACTTATAGAGCAAATAAGCTGGTGCCAAGGGTAGAATAATTTTTCATGCGCAATAGGAACCAACAGCAAAACACGAGGTGTTCCAGTAGTAAAGTCACATTTTGCGATATAGCGCAAATTGCTGGCATAACTCATGAAGAAAATTTGACGCACACGCGAAAACACTGGCAATAAGGCGAGTTTAATTAGTTTGATCAGTTCAGCAAGTTCATAAAGAGCTGATTGGATGCTGTCGAGTCTCTTGCACGCAAGTATATACACCGCGCTCACATCTGCCCGAATCGAAAGATTCGGACACAAATATAGTGTAATTTATTTGCACTCGTGATTAATATCGGAACCTATTCTTGTCTTGATGTTCACTTGTGGCGAATGTCTTCATACGCACACCTGCGACACGCTCCGACCCTCAGGCTGCGTGCTAACGATGATTTTTCAACGGCACGCTATGCAATAAAATAGGCGTTCGTGTCCATCTTGGAAAGGTCATGTGTATGGTAAGCTCCGCAGTTGTAAACAAGCTGTACGCAGGCGCCAACCGTTCGAATGGCGACGACTTGATACGCGATACACGATGCGCCGCCAACCTGACGATATACACGATACTTCTTACACGTTCGCTACCCTCTTACTCCTTCTTCTAGCCCGCCCTGATCATTCCGCTCCTCTTCAACGCCTCCCCCTCAGTACGAAGCAACACACCCAACACACCTGAGCACACTACGAACGAAGCTACGCAAAATACACCCGAGTGCGGCCACATGTCACATACATACGTCAGTTGCTCTCTGATTTCTTGGTGACTCCTTCCGATGTCATTTCTTTAAATTTGTTTCTTATTTACAATAGTATCTTAATAGCATTCGCTCCTCCTTCAATATTCATTTTTCTCCCTTAACTCCCCAAAAAACGACTGATTTCATTAGCTATTACTTTCTTTAGAATCTATTTATCTCCGTATTACTGTTCCACGAGGTTTTTGCGTTTTTTCTTAATCACATTTCAAACGATAATTCTGTAACGTGTGGACTGGTCGCAATAGTTCATAAAAATTTCTCTTTTCTGAGTTACACGTGGGATCACTCACAATCAGTTGTATTACATATGAATTTTTCTTAATTTCCCAGGTAGCAATATATCTAAACAATATCCGAAATACGTCCAGAAAATGTTTCGGATAACTTTTTTAATGGCTAAAAAGATACCTTTTTATATATTACTATACATGTAAAGATCGTGAAAATTATTTGAATTCATATATCGAATAATTTTGTATCATATTTGTTGATCTTGACCCACTATATGGTACAATAGTTAGGGAAAGCAATACATATTTCTTAAAGAGTGTGTCAGACGTCAGTAATATTGATTTGCGAGTATGTATAATGTACTTTCGACGAGTTTTCGAGTTTCTTATACAGAATCTCAAATGAAACTAAAAAAAAAGATTGTCACACATTAACATCTGATTTATGCAGATATACTTTATTCATTACAAATAAGGAACATAAATTTCTTAAAGTCAACATTTTTAATACTTTCCATATCTACTTACTATAGGAACTTTGGTGGACTAACTAGATTGTATTACAATTCTAACTTATATGCTTAATAATAAAGGAATCTTTATAGGCATATTCTTTTAGCTTCCGTCGTATGAGATCGTTCATTACAATACCCTTAGCAAAAATATTTTTAATATGAATTATTATCTAATGATTGAATTTTAATAATGAAATGTGAAATGCTATCTGCCATTCCAGTCAAATAGCATAAGTCGTCCAATGAACAAGGCACGTGTTTCATAATTACTGTTCTAGCTTGAGTTTCGACTTATTAGTGAACACAAATTCGTCTAACAAATTTCTCCAATGTTAGGTAATACAAGTTATAAAATAGGACTCATAGTTTTATGCGACGTGACAAATATATGAATTACATTAACAAAAGTTAATAATACTTTGTCTCCAAAATATCAGCATGAGCCAGAGCAAACCAACGTAATTCATTGATAGTCAAACGCGCCTTAATTAGAACGAAATTCTAATAATCTGCGACTACTTGTCTATAATTTATCGAATAATTTTGTATTTTTGTCAAAGTATACTAATTAAGTTTCAACTAGAACTGGTAAGAAACTTGTGTTATGTAGATAAGAAAAAAAATTAAAGGACAACGCCAAAGATAGGCAGAACTTAAAGGAAATAGAGTTTATCCGCCAAGCATTCGTTGGGTTCCATTTGAATACTTTGTCCCACGAGATACGCAAGTTTGTGTGCATACTGACACGGGGCGGGTACTCGAATAGTTCCCGGCCAGTTATAATACAAATGACAGAGTTTGTATGTCAATCTTTGCATATAGTCAGGTTTCAAGTTTATTCCATCATGAATAACAATGTAATGAGTTGGTGTTACCGTACCTTGTCGAGTATATGGTGAAACAAGGAAAAAATCGTACCAGTTTCGACGAGTCACTTCGCTATCCACGATCGTTCCAGGTAAAGGATTGTCTAACCGGGATTCCTTAAAAAAAAATTATATATAGCAATATAAGTCCGTTAAACCAGGAATGGTCACATGGTTTTGTTTTCCATTTGAAAAGCATTAAATTTGGGGTGTCCAAGACACCTCAAGCGCCTAATTTTTGGTTAACCCTTTCGCAGTGTAACAAAAATCAACTTATCTTCCTACTAATGTATGGAAAAAAGTCCTCGAATTCAGTTATTGATTGTATGATTTAGATTTTTGGGGTTTCTGATTCAGAATTTGATATTTAAATTTATAAGTTCAAAATGGTGGATCCAATATGGCAGATCAAAAATTTTATAATCATTGGATTTTTATAAAAATGGATATCTCGAGGCTTTTTGAAATCGCTAATCAAATTACAAATATTCGAGGTATTTGGAAAATTTCATCAAATTATCTTTTTCATTTGTCACCACGAAGCATGAATGGCCGCTATGATAGATAACTTGCGGCTCTGTATCTTTCTTAACATCAGTAGTGCAATTTCTCTTTACAAATATGAGACTTTTTCAAAAAGTAAAAGAGAACCCGCCATTTGGATTTTTGAAATTCTGTTCTCAGATTTGGATTCTACGACCCCAAAAGCCTTAGGATACCCACTTTTATAAGAATCGGAGTAAACCTCGTTTTTTTTTTTTTTAGATAGCCGCATAAGACCATACACAGTGGTGGTAGGAGTTCTTGCCATATACGGATCACACACAGTGAAGGGGCTGAAGGCCGTTGGTAATACATGTAGTTCTTAAAACCAATTATTCACATGTCTAATGAAAATGTATCAAACAAAAAGAACTATAGAACTTTTCTATCAATTATCAATCATTCCTTATAGCAGTTCCATGTTAATCCTTACACATTTTGAAAAATAGACAGCAGGATTATGCATCACATAAATATTAAGTATTATATTCCAGTAATGCTTTATGATTTGTATAAGTTCAATAGTAGGACTAGTAATATGCAATTTCTTGAGATAGCTATCATAGATACAGAAAAATTTTGAGCTGAAGCTCTATCGAGTCTCTTGATATAATACTTACAACTTTTCTGAAGAGACGTGTGTTAATCCGCTTCTGTACTATAACCACGTTCAGTTTAGGTTTGTAATCAGGATCAATTAAACTGAAAGCTGTTTCCAGCTGCTTCACCTCGTAACGAGATACTGTATCGAGCTGCCCATCTCCGACACCATCACGATACATGACGATCCTATCAGGATACCGACTGTTTGTCTGAAATTTATGATGAACGAATTAAAACATAACCTCCTTTAACGAAGAGGAATAATTTTAGTTCAATACCTTTCGGTATTTGTTAACCGCAGCCACTAAGCACACTTTAAGTAAATCGATTAGCTCCTGACGCGGAGTTTGAATGCAAACTTTTGAATACCACGTAGTTAAATGTTTATCTAAACTAGCAACAAATGCCGCTACACTTCCGTGTGATGACTTTCCTTCGCCAGCATGAAATACATCAATACCGCATACCATCAAGTTTTCCTGGAACACAATATTAAAATGGGTTAAAATTAATTGAAAAAGGTAGTAGACAAATATCTATATGCGAAATACATACAAATGGAATATGTAACGCCCAAAGCGCACCTCCGAGCTTGCAATTCATTTGTAGTGCAATCTTTTCTGAAACTCCTTTCAATTTATCCTTACGTGAGATTGTCTTTGTGATAATAACTTGGGAAGCAATCGGCATTTCAACGCAGCACAATCTGTAAATGCAGGTGTAATACATGTTTCAAAAGTCTCCCATGCGATAAAAACTGATGGTTAAATTTACTTCTTAATCGCTGCATATCGGTCATTGCGAATAGTGGGACATACTGCGACAACAATGTCAACATTCGGGTTGATATTCTTACGTAGTTCTCTTAAATAATTTTCCGTCCTGTCATTGTCCAATTTAATTATTTTTGGATTGGCGATATTTAATGACATATTCATGCCAACTTTTTTCAGCATCACCAGAAAATCATTACATATCGAGGCATCCTTTACAGTGGAAATCAAACACCAATTGCGCATGCTCACCTGAAAGTGAATAAAATATTTAAACGGTAATAAAACAATATTTTGATACACGTCAATGTATCTTTAACTAACAGATCTAAGTGCGGGTTTTCTTGTCGTCATTGAAGTCCAATCTGCATTTTCTGGTACGACATCAGAATTATTGTTTCCAAAAGTAATTTTTTCACGGGGCAATACTCTTCCGTTTATATTCACAGTTTTATTCTCAAGTCGTAGGCCCCAATCACTAAGCAATTTTCGTGTCACTTCATTATTCTGCACTTCGTTTATGAAGCGGTGAATGACATCACGGCGGCCCTCTGGACTAACTCTAGTCACTGATGCAAGATCTCTCATTATACGAAAATCTGATCGAATCTTATCCGTTAATCCGGCCAGGTAACAAAATTCGGGAATTAATAAGACCAGATTTTCGACTTCCTGTTTGCGACAAAAATTAGTTACAGTGATTAAAATCTTAAAATTTCATATTTCATTAGGAAAAATAATATACAACTTTATCACAATATTAATGACAACATAAAATAGTATTAAACATTTCAAAAGTAACTGATTATACCTCGCCTGTAGCAGTTCTAGTTTTTGCTCTATGCACAAGCAAAGGCTGGTTATGATCCTTTATATCCAAACTCCAGTGCGTTTTATAGTATTGTATTAAGGATATTTTTGTGTTATCTTTAGATTCAAATTCAAATTGGGGATTTTTATTCCAGTCTATATCATCGATATGATATGTCCTGTTGTTATAGCGGGTTAACACAGTCATACCCACTACTTCTACAGTTACAGTATCTCGAAAATTATGTGGCGATTTATTATATAAATCCTTCCTGTGAAACATAATACAAAGCATTGAAGTTTGTTGACGACTTGGTATCTCTATCACATACTATGGTCAGCAGAAATAAAGCTCAAGCAGCAAATACATTTTTACAATTTTTGCAATATTCATAATTAAATAACGCGTATAATGTTCCTTGGCCCTCGCCGGTATTTCTGCTGAATACAACCATAATCGCCATCGAGAGGCTACACCTATTCTCGTTCTACTTTTGCTTACTTACATTAAATCACGTACAGTATCTGTGCGCATCACTCTATGAGTAGCATCCAGGCAAAGTTTTAAGCCTCCTTCATATTCATTTACTGCTGTAACGTAACCTGGCCATAATTCCAGTCTGTGTTGTGGCACAGCATGAGCAGCTCTCGGATTAAAGTTTTGACGTCCAATACGCACTAATTTCAACGCATACATAATTTTGCCTATAAGAATATTATAGAACTGAATGTTCTCGCTCACGCTTTGTTCCTTTTTGTAAATGAGTGTCAGGACCACCGTTGAACCATCCGGATGAAGAGACGAAAAGATCATTCTCTAAAATCATGAAAAATTACATTATTGCAAGTTTTAAGAAATGTATACAATAAAAGCGTCTTGTTCCTCAGTTTTATTCATAAGTATGATTATTGGCAAATTCTAGCACCACTCAAATTAGTGTTTTATTCTTTTTTTTATTTCTCATTCAACTTAAGATAGCTCAAACTCAAACGTTGACGATTAATATTATATGCTAATTACTTACGTCTTGTTTCAATTTTTTTGGCACGAACAAAATGGCTCCGTCGAATGTTTTTACACCACCAAGCTCTGCCAAGTGCTGATTTAACAATTTCGTTCGTAAAGGACGAGAATCAATATTTGGTGCAAAAGTTACTTCGTATTGAAATAATCCACGATCAGGTTCTTGGATCAGATTTATGTGATTAGCAGTCATTTCTATTCTGAAATCAAATGAAAAGTACTGAAAAAGTCTGAAAATGGAATATGAGTACTATACACAGTAATAATTGAAAATATATGAAAGATCAAGTAACAAATATATGGTAATTCAATTTTGTCTTTGAGGTAATTGTTAATAGTGCGAATAAGTGCTACAAGATAAGGACCAGGTATCATACTATAAAAATATTTGTTATACCAGATTATACAAAAAAGTGAATTTTTAAAACCTGATCAATACTTTTATAAACTGTGGATATTCCGCTACTAAAAACATATTCCTGATGACATAAATTCAAAACATCATACCATATATATGAATATAATAAAAATATTTCATTATTAAACTTTGCCTTTGTATAGTTAAACTGAAATACATACACTGTGCCAGTTTCTCCTTGTCGAGATATTGGTTCAGATTGTATAAGAGATTCAGTAGTGCTTAGAGAAAGTTGTGGTAAATGGGTAGTTAAATGTCCAACATCAACTGAAGACTGTAACTTTGGACCTTGTGGAAGTTGCGTTTCACTTACAGAAGTAGCTGTTGTCCTAATAATATTAAACAAATATTAGAAGATATATTTTCGATATATAAATAAATATGCCTGGAAACATACATAAGACATTGTTTCATGCCAAGCAGAGAGGCCCTGCCATGACCAACTTTAGGAAGTGCCTTGGGTAACTCTGATGAGGCAATACTTCTTGATGGAGACGATATATTTGGTGAACTGAATCCTCGTCCCACAGATCCAATATCAGCACTTTGTTCTTGTAAAAGTGTAAAGGTTGCACGTCCACGGCCAATTAATGGCAATGTGGATTGCTCTGTAGATTGCGATGTTCCAGGCATTTGCAAACTCGAAAGTGTAGAATCTTGTGAGGTTCCTGCTTTCTTCATCTTCATAAGATCCAAAAGACTTAGCTTACTTCTTTGGGCAGGGGCCCGAGGCCCTTTGTTTGACTCATCCATTGTATGAATTTTTTGTCACACACTTTCTCAATGAGTTCTAAAAATAAGTAAAAGTAGTTATTCAGTATTTTCACAAATCTATGAATACATAATGATTATTTTTGAAAATATATCATTAATACTCTGTAATACATTTTTTAATGTAAAAATGCTGTTGAATATAATAGCTTTTTCCCCAAAACATTTGCACAGTTAATTCACTATAAAACAAATTACAAAATTAATGAATAGCAATTTAAGTAATGACAAGAAAATGAATAAGAAAACATAGCAATTAGCCACGATATAACATACATTTTAAATATTAGTTAAAGTACTTTCAAACTTTTTAGAAAGTATATTAAATGGGAAGAAAAATACTATACCCATTTAATTTTCAATATTATAAAAGTTATTGTTATACATTACCGCCAATTTTGGGAATATGTGTGTGTATATAAATTCACAGCAAAATTTAATTGTTCCCAATTCAAAATGGTAATGGACAAAGCGTAACAAAGAAATAGAACTGATCGCACGTGTCTCGAGTTTTTCATCGTGAAATTTTTAGTTAGTAAAGGATTACCAACTTTGCTCAAAGTTCACATTTCTAGTTCAGTCAGGGCTCAGTCACACTCGTCAAACGCGCGTTCGATCGCAAACTCTGGACCAATAGCAAAATGGGAATTCCTATAGACGCGTTTAAATGCCATTCTCGACCTGTAGCATAATGCGAATTCCTCTGAACGCGTTGTACCATTGGTTGATAGACCGCAACGAACTTACGTTTGTCGAGTATCGCTTAGTTTCCACCGTGCAGAATTTAAAAGAGTTAACTAATCACGTATAGGAGCTGAATGGAATGGTCAATGAGGCTGCTTAACTCTGTTTTAAATTCTGCAGGATGGAAGCTAAGCTTATGACTGGATTCTTATGGCCAGTATGTTTACCTTCAATTAAAATGTAACCTACGGAAAATCAGCTAATTAATCAATTTCATGCCTTACGAGTTTATCTGTAGGTTAAATTTTAACGAAAGGCAAAGAAATAAGCCATTATCGAGGTAAGGTAACTAGAGTATTTATGAAGCAATAGCTATTTGCTGGCTCTAACGGAAACTTTTGATAATAGCAAATAGCAAGTGATTGCGTTAAATTATGTCTATACAGTGCACATAAATATAAAACCAAACTAATAGAGATCGCAAACTTCCTGGGATCATACTCCTGGGACCCTACTGATCCTTGAAAGTCCTTTCTGATAGATACACTTTTTTAGGCATCTGTTAAGTTAGATAACCCACTTCACTGTTACCTTTTTTTTTTTTTACGAATCGGTGTGGTTCGGTTATAAGTGATTGGGGGCTCAAGTAAAAGGCTTGTAGAGTAAGTTTTTCTGTGAAATTAAAAATAAATTTCACCATTAAGTTGGCCGATCATTTTACTTCCCTTTTTATTTATTAGGGGTGTAAAATCGTTTGTGAATTACGAAAAATACAATTCGAACGTTTGTGGGCTGGCAATTCACCTTAGGAAAGGAAGAAATAATATATTGCCTAATGGTACAAGGCAGTCAAGCAAGGCATCATACATACAGCAGCGTTCGAACGTAATACTTTGATTAGTGGATATCAGATGGTAGAGGAATATTTATCATTTTCCACCAACCAAAGTTCTGCGCTTGAGCGTCAGATATGTGGAAATAAAGTAAACACTTCTGCAATAAGAAGTTTATGTTGCGTTTATAGTATGAATGGATGCTAGAAGCGACGTAGCAGTTTTGAATGTCCTTGTGGATGAAAACTTCGGAGACAATGATGACACCTCTATGGTGGAGAGTGCCTCTGATCTAGAGCAGGAATCAAAAAGTACGGAAACCAGTCGTCACAGAGACTTGCTGCAGAAGGTGGAACGTGAAAATTCAAGAAAGCGCCGACTTCTGTTACAACAAGTAATCTTTCAGCTTTCTTACAACGTACAATTTTCGACAAAAACCTTTTTCCGATTTTTGTAATTTTTGTAATCTTTTTGTGTAAAATTGAATTGATTAATTTATGAATTTGTAATATATGGGTCATTCCACGTCAGATTTAAAAGAAAATTTTTTACTTTTCCTGAAAATTGTTTCATTGGTGGGTTTTTGGGGGTCAATTTACAATTTCCAGGCTACACATCCTGAAGGCGAGGGCCCTGTTACAAAAACGGATTTATATGTATAATAAATCTGGAAAAATATTGCCTAAAAATAGCCATGCTAAATGGCACAAGACATGAGCAATGCTGTGTCGTACACAGGGATTTTAGATAATGATCGGCTGGAAATCATTTCTGATTATTCATGGGAGCGGAAGAACTGTTGCTGCAGATAATCGGTTCACTTCCGTGCCGATCGTTCAAATGATGGTAACTGAACACTCATTGACGACGATAGGGACTATTAGGAAGAACAAGTGCGAAATTTCGAAAGCGGTTATAGCTGTGCGCGAAGCAAGTAGATCTGGCTTTTTGTATGATTTTTTGTATTGCTTCTATCAACACTAAATCAGAAATTCGTGATGGATAAGGAAACTGTAAAGTTCGTCGTTGTTTTTGATTGTAACAGAACAAATGGCAGAACGGATATGTTTAACCAGTTTTGTCATTGGTACATAGTAACGAGAAAAACTTTGCGATGGCCAACGGGATTCTTTTATGGAAAATTTGATCAAGCTGAAAATTTGATCAGCTGTAACAATACATCGTTGCCGCACAACTAATTTTTACGAGCCTCGTCCACTGGTTTACTAGAACCTCAGTTGCGTTTGCGGCTGACTACCAAAGAGCTCCAAAAATTCATTTATGAGCTTCAATTTATTTTTTCCTCGCTCCATTATACAACTTTTACCGGGAAATCATTAAAATTGTAAATCAAGACTCTTTTTTTTGTGTATTTAAGCAACCAATAATACTGCGTCATCTTTTCGAGTGAAAAAAATCACTTTCATTGTCCTTAAAATTAACTAAGCTCAATACTATTAACTTTATTTACGAACACAAGTTTTCCCAAAATTTGTCAACAGAGCGCGTTACCTGAGCCGCGTTGCTGGCAAATATGAAAGTGGGGGTCGGTGGTGAGGAGTGCGCTGGTGAGGAGTGCGCTGTCCGCAAACGGGCCTTGCTCGCGCTTGTATTGTATGTATAAAATGCAGTTATTTACTCCTTCGCGTTAGTTTGGAATATATTGCCATACTAGCTACACGCGAATAATAAACGTATAAAATTGACTTGTGAAGACGTAAATTTATTTGTAACTCGCTGCTCTTAGTTTGTAGCAACTCTGTGCAAGTACAATATAATAAACTGGATATAGTACGTTGAGGGATACAGAAGAAGAACGTGAAAGTGATTTTAAGAGAATTGATTTTTGATAATTTCATATAAAGATGGCTGTATTATTTTCGGATTGGCTGAATATCTGGACTGCTGGAATTTTCGTAGTATTTATTACCGTATTATATATCTACGTGAAACGACATCACAATTATTTTGAGACAATGGGAATTCCTTATGCCAATTCACACATTATAGTGGGTAATCGTGGACCAGTGATTTTTCAGCTTATGTCATATGCAGAACACATTCAGTCCCTTTATGGTTCAAAACCAGATGTAAAGTACTTTGGCGTATATGATTTCACTTCGCCAGCTATTATTATACGTGATCTTGAACTAATCAGAGACATCGGTATTAAACACTTTGACCATTTTGTGGATCATAAACCTTTCGGTCATCCTGAACTCGATCCATTCTTTGCAAAAAATCTTTTCTCATTACAAGGTGACAAATGGCGAGAAGTGCGATCTCTTCTCACCCCAGCTTTTACATCGAGCAAGATGAAGCTGATGTTCGATTTGATATCGACTTGTGCTACAGATTTCGCAGGATATATTGTGAAACAAGAGCCAACAATTTTGGACATGAAAGATGCTTTTGGAAGGTACGCGAATGACGTAATTGCTAGTGCTGCCTTTGGAATAACTGTTAATTCCATGGAGAATCGTCAAAATGAGTTTTTTGAAATGGGCAAAGAGGCAACGCACTTTGGTTTTATACGATTATTGAAAGTATTTATTCTTCAAATGTGTCCAAAACTGACGAAGATCTTAAAAACAAAATTAATTAGCCAGTCTGTCGCCAATTACTTCAAGGAACTCATTTCCTTGACTATTGCTACGAGAACAGCACAAGGAATTCACAGACCCGATATGCTACAGCTTATGATCCAGGCCAAGGAATCTGGAAAAAATTTGACCGTCGAGGAGATAACAGCACAGGCGTTTTTATTTTTCTTTGCCGGTTTCGAAACGACGTCTACGACCTTGAGCTTTGTTGCTTATGCACTGGCTACTAATCCTGAAATTCAAGAAAAACTTCAAGCGGAAATCGATGAAGCTCTTCAAAAGTGCGATGGAAAAGTGACGTTTGATTATCTGAAAGAAATGCGATATCTCGATGCAGTTTTAAGTGAAACTTTAAGAATGTACCCGGCGATGTCAGAATTGGACAGAAAGTGCACGAAAGCTTTCGAGCTTCCTCCAGCTAAAGCAGGTGCTAAATCCGTTATTGTTAAACCTGGTACTATTGTATTGTTCCCCATCTACGGAATTCATTATGATTCTAAATATTATACCAATCCAAAAAAGTTTGACCCTGAGAGATTTTTGAAAGAGAACATGAACATTGGTCTCATCAACACAGCTCATTTATCATTTGGACTCGGACCAAGACATTGCATTGGCCATAGATTCGCTCTAATGGAATCAAAACTAGTCCTATTTTATTTATTGGCGCAGTGTAGCTTCAAACCATGTGAAAAAACAAACATACCCATGCAATTTCGCAAAGGAAATTTCCTGTCGGCTCCTAAAGATGGCCATTGGTTGAAAATCGAACCGAGAAAATAAATGTCCTCGAGTAGTAATTCTAATTAGCAGACCATCTTCACATTGGTTAAAAATTGATGTTACTTCAGTAATTCAGTAAATGAACTTATATTTACTCAAAGTTGATTAAAATATTGCTAAAACGAGCAGGCTAAAATATATAGGTTATATCAACTTCCGGTTGTATTATAGATGGAACAACATTATCTCTCTGTATAGCACTTCTGATTTTGATGAAAACTTAGAATATTCACGTAGACTAATTAGGAGATGAATCGTTGAATTATTCAAATTAAAATTTGTAATGAAAAAAAAAGCAAATTCTAGGTACCGATAATATACTTATATTTTTAAATATCTGGTACTTCTGGTTTCAATACACGCTCAAAAGCGATGCAGAGAATTAATGAAATACCTTTTGTTTAATAATCAATTATAAAAATTTGTTATGTAATGCATCCTGTGTATATATTTCATCTTGCTAATGCGAATGCATAAGACGTGAACACGTAGGGTGCTTTCCAATTGCGCGACTTGTGTCGTCTTACGTCGATAAACGCGGGAGCACATTTCGAAGGACAACTGGGACAGTGGCTATAGTTAAAATAGTTAGATTCTTATTTTGTTACGCGTTTGTTGACTTGTCCCGAGATTGGAACAACAGTGTGCGAACAATTGTTAACAGTTTTCTAGCGATATTTCAATTGGAAAGCACCCGTAGTAATATCCGGCAATGGCTCAAGGTTTTTCCCGATATGTATTTCACTGGATTGGCATAAGCAGTCTTATTTATCTTATTTATTGTCAGTAAGTTAACTACCAATAGACGGCGCACGGGACCAGGAATAACAACGATTATGATGGTCGTAAAAATGTATCGCGTTTGATAAAATTTTAATAAATACAAATATTGCAGGTTAAAATTGTGTATGTCTGATGAAAAAAAAAAAAACTGACAAATTGACTGTTAATGTCAGTATGTTTATAAATCGCGGGCAATAGTATTTTAGATTCAGTAAAGTGTAAATTGCATCGGTAAAGAGCATAATATAAGAATAGTAATAAAGAATAGTGACATTTAATAAAACTATAGCGTATTAAATCCAGAAAACTGCATTTATCAAAGATATTTAAAGTTGTTGCATTTACAGATATACGTGTTGTGTTTGAAATTTAACCTAATTATTACTTATTATTATTATTAATACATATTTGGTGCACCTAAATGTGATACATTGAAAAAAAGTGAGGAAAATAAAATGTATTTGAAAAATTTAAGTCGTTGAAACATATACATATAGAGAATTTCGTGTAAGGACGTCTTCGATAATGTTGGAATGAATGGATTCCTGAGTTGTTCTAATTTGCCAGAAGCAGAGACTCTGAAACATCTTCAAAATTGACTGTCAATGATATGACCCCGTGCAGAAATTTATTCGGGCAGCCACGAAAAGATAAAGGGCCTTGCTAGGCTTACACGTGGCAGCCACAGTAGGGATGCCATACTATAGCCCTACTAGGCTCAACAGAGGCGGCCACGATAAAATATACAGTCAAAAATGGAACACTAGGGCCTAATCAAGCTCAATCATGAAACCTCCAGTAGGGTCACCTATACAGCTTGCCAAGAAGTTGTCTATAAAGGGCACCACAATTTATTTTTAAAGAATATTTTTGTTACGCTCAGTAAACATACAGTTATGGTAAATCGGTTATTTTTTTAAATTAACAACAAACAACTTTATACGATTAGTATTTTTTATTATTCATGAAGCATCGATACAAAAAATACTTCAACAGAACCTGCCAGTTTAAACGACATGTTTCTTGCGTGATTGTTAGTTGCTAGTTCAGAATTTTCATTCGTGAACTTAATCTTTTGTTCAATCTTAATATCGAACTTACGCCTAAAAATTTCGCGAGAAGTTCGAGTAAATGGAAAACAGAGAAGGAAAAAAATCTAAAATATAATATTCTTGGTAACAATATTGAAATAAACTATGACAACAGAAAATAATGAAAATATCCTATTTATTTCCTGAAAAACTATTAAAAATTAGTAAGGGTATATTGGGGTGTTATACAGGACCTTTCTAGGGCCCCGTTAGTTAATCAGGGTATAATTGAGGGACCGTTTACAGGGCCACGTTATTAGACCTATAAATTTCCCATCGTTTCAGGCGTGACCAGCCTGGCAGGGCTACGCTTGTGTCCATATTAGGCCCCTAATTAAATTGGGGTAACTAAGTGCCCTAACTAGATTTCTGCACGGGGACTGCACATGTATAGAGAATGTGCACATAGGCCCGAGAACAGGCCGAACAGAACGTAATATTCGGCGTGTACAACAAGAATTAAGCCAACAAAAGGATACGAGTGTTAGGAAGATTGCCCGTTTATATGGATTGGGACAGGCATGCGTACAGCGCATTATCGCGCTTAACCATCGTGATTTTCCGGCTCGATTGGAGTTCTGCCAATGGGTCCTACAAATGCACGATAGGAATCCAAGATTTATTGATTCGATCATTTTCACGGACGAATCACACTTTGGACGTGATACTACATGGAATATGCACAACTTCCATCAGTACGAAAAGCGTGGCGAAAATCCATTTGCCTTGGTACAAAACCGAACCCACCAGTCGAGATTTTCAATAAACCTCTGGGCCGGGATTAAGGGCGATAAACTTGTGAGTACCTACCATTCACACTAACAGTTTATTCTTAAACACTATCAGTACAATAGCCTCCTGGCTAAAAATTTGCAAAATCTGCACACACACACACACACATGTACCCACGCGCGCGCGCAGAGATTTTTTTCAAAATGTGACTCTATAAATATTTCAGACATTTTAAACTCTCTGGCATAAAAATTTGAAAAATTAGTTTTGTCTCATCAGAAATGACCTTCGTTTTCGAGTTAACGGTGCGACTATAACATTTTTTTTTTATTGGACCTCACATTCTCCCCAACACATTGACCGGCTCTGAGTACCGACGCTTTGTAATACTCAATTTGAGAGAACTTCTTCGAGCTGTCGGTATCAGTGCGGACGAAGAAGCCACAACGTGGCTACAACACGATGGTGCACCTGTGCATTACCTGGCAGCGGTGCGAATATGGCTCGACCATGCCTTTCCAGGCTGATGGATTGGTCGCGGTGGTCCCGTGCTTTGGCCTCCAAGATCTCTAGATCTAAACCCGCTGGATTTCTTCCTTTGGGGATACATCAAGGAGAAGGTTTATCGACAACTTGTTGGATCGGTCGAAAATTTAAGAAGTCGGATAAATGAAGCGTTCGCTACCGTCACTACCGAGATGCTCGTAAATGTAAAGCGCAATTTTATAATAAGAATACGAGCTTGGATTGCGGTCGAAGGTGGTCATTTTGAGCAATGCCTGAAATAAAAATTGTTACTATCGAGTACCTACGGTAGTAATATGATCAATACATATTATGAAATTAATAAAATCGTTGCACTAATACATTATTTTCATGACTATTATTCTAATTTGAAACAAATTCATACGTAAAATGTATAACAAAATTTATGAAAAAAAGAAAAAAGTTCATGAGCACAGGCTCGAACATTGGCTTACCAAGATGGCATGCCGTGAAAGTCCAGGGTGTCCAGGTATTCCGCTCCGTAGTTTCCTGTTTGTAGGTTCCGGGCGTGGAAGTCCAGGGTGTCCAGGTATTCCGCTCCGTAGTTTCTTGTATCTGCAGAGTGTATCAGCCCAGATGCACGTTTGAGATTTGCGGTGAAACGGTCCACAATTTCGAAAATCTGATGTCACAACCATCGATTATTTTTTGATTACGCATCGAATGGGCATATTATTATTGTTCGCTCAACTTCCGGTCGCAAATAAAAAAAATTATCTTCGACATTTCAAATGATATTGAAACAAGTTAAATGCAAAAGTTGTAGAGCAAGAAAAAATAATGGAGATGAAAAAAAAATTCGGACGGATTGGACACATAATAAAAGAGATATTTGCGTCCGAAATTTTCTCATTTTTTGACAAATTTCTGATACTGGAGGAACGTCTTAGCTTCGTGCAGCAGCTTCACGCCGAACTCAAGATTCGCAATTATTTTGAGGTAAGCATTCAGTCAGACGCAAACCCATACAAGGTGGCTAAAACATACTACAAAGCTATCTTTCATTACAAGTTAGATGCCGAACTATTCCTGCTGTAGATTTGCGTGATCCTGGATGTACGTTTTTTGTCTTCGTCTTCCTGGACGTGGATTTTGGAGTCTTCGAGTTCCTCGCCGTACATTTTGGAGTCTACGCTGTCCTGAACGTACATTCAGGAGTCTTCGTGTTCCTCGCCGTCGATTTTGGAGTCTACGTGTTCCTCGTTGTAGATTTTGGACTCCTCGTGTTCATGGACGTAGATTTCCAAATCGACGATTTCGACGAAATCCAGGGTCAATAAGTGCTCTCTGATTTTTACACCGGAAGTCGCAAAAGGTTTCAAATTGGTATACTCCTTCTTGGGACGAAAAAAATTCAAACATGTTTTTGCATTTCACTCCTAGACCATTTTTTCAATTTGACGTATTTTTTTGAAAATTCAGAATCGACAAAAATACGTCAAATTGAACAAATGGACTAGGAGAGAAATGCAGAAACACGTATCCCTTTTTTTCATTCCTAGAATGTGCACACCAAATTGCAGTCCTTTGCGACTTCCGGTGGGAAAGTTACGCAACACTTCTTGACCCCGGATCTTGTAAAAAATACGAGAAATTGAAAAAATGGACTAGGAGAGAAATGCAAGAACACGTATCCCTTTTTTTCGTTCCTAGAATGTGCACACCAAATCGCAACCCTTTGCGACTTCCGGTGGGAAAATTACGCAACACTTGTCGACCCCGGATCTTGTAAAAAATACGTCAAATTGAAAAAATGGCCTAGGAGAGAAATGCAAAAACATGTATTCCTTTTTTTCGTTCCTAGAATGTCCACACCAAATTGCAGCCCTTTTCGACTTCCGGTGGGAAAGTTACGCAACACTTCTTGACCCCGGATCTTGTAAAAAATACGAGAAATTGAAAAAATGGACTAGGAGAGAAATGCAAGAACACGTATCCCTTTTTTTCGTTCCTAGAATGTGCACACCAAATCGCAACCCTTTGCGACTTCCGGTGGGAAAATTACGCAACACTTGTCGACCCCGGATCTTGTAAAAAATACGTCAAATTGAAAAAATGGCCTAGGAGAGAAATGCAAAAACATGTATTCCTTTTTTTCGTTCCTAGAATGTCCACACCAAATTGCAGCCCTTTTCGACTTCCGGTGGGAATGTTACGCAACACTTCTTGACCCCGGATCTTGTAAAAAATACGTGAAATTGAAAAAATGGCCTAGAAGATAAATGCAAAAACACGTATCCCTTTTCTCCGTCCCAAGAATCGGTATACCAATTTCCAGCCTTTTGCGACTTCCGGTG
>JARQTI010000602.1:1302993-1314438 GCA_030142655.1 Trachelus tabidus
CCGAATTCGGATTCAGCGCGTCAAAATACATAGGGATATATGGGTCTAGTCAAAAGTACTCCCCACTTTTTTTTTTTTGTGTGCCGGTGTAATCTTTATTCCACTTGCAAGTGCTGCATATTTTGGCGAAAAAACAGCGGATGATCCTCTAATCCTTTTGACTTAAAATTTACATGGAAAATTAATATTTGCAGATATTTAGTACTTCCGGCTTCGAAAAAGCACATGCTCAAAATTGCAAAAGCTTAGTGTCGCATGTGTACATCCAAATCTCATGTTCCATGCGATTACGCGTAAAAAAATGTAGAAAAAATTATTCTTCAACTACAGTTTACTTGAGTTTTTTCTCGATTTACATATGTAATCTTATGTAACTTATTTGATAAGTTATCCATCTACGGACAGCGCTATTTAACGATGCTAATAGCCATTCTGACAGTCGTGTATCGTTATCGATAAAATTTAAATATTTACCAAACATTAAAATTTCGTTCACATAATTATGAACTACTTATTTTGTGTTAAAGAAATATCAGATAGATTGTCTAATTATTTTTGTGCGTCAACTAACAAAGACTGCGCACAATTTAGTTGTATAAGAAGGCATTGAGATTATTCATATTATACAATATCAAGAAGTATAAAAATTGGCGTCGGCTATTTTGCTGGGTCGTTTGAGTACAAATTGACATTGTAACTAACTTGTGCATTACATGTAATATTGTGTTTGTTGGGACATAACTGGCAAAATTAACTAAATTTGGATGAAAGTTGTAATTTTATTACAAAAAGATTAGCATTATCTTACTATTATAGAAATACTATTTTTTTTCAATAATCAGACAAGAATAAGTTAAATAATAATTTATTAAAAAATGTATATGTTGCATGAAAATTCTATACACTAAATTCTATTCCTCTTCCATCATGTATCTACATATGTAAATAAATCGACGGTGTAATTGTCGTTGCTATCTTCAATGAAATTGCGAAAAAAGTGCATTGTAAGGTACATTAATGGAGGTAATCTCATTGCGAACGGTTAAACATTCGTGAATAAGAGATAAAGTACTATCTTGTAATTGCGTAGAAAAAGGATTATCGGTGTTCCAGTTTGTACTACTGCATAGTAAATTGCTTGACAATTGCAGCTATCCGTATCTGCAGTTTATTATTTTTAAAAAATTCTGAATATTCGAAAGTATGCACTATTATATGTAAGCTTTGCACTGTAAGACAGTTTTTTACTTTTCTGATTTGATCCGTACGTAAATATAAAATTTTTATTTAATAATATTTTAAATGACTAATAATTTATACCATTTCGAGCCATAAACTTTATGAATGGCTATACATAGAAATAAAGTATTGAAAAATTCATGATAGAAATTGAATATTCTGAATTGTTTGCCATCAAAATAAATAAGATTGGTGTAAGAGATTTATGTGTATCGAAGTGATCTTTTCTTTTCAATTTTTCCGCCGTCGTCGTTGTCGTCTTCTCACGTCCAGTACCCTTTTATACCGCTAACGGCGCTGGGGTCTCATTTCCAAGCATCCGTCGCAGAACATGAAAAGACAATATTGTTACGTACCGGTCGTGAGGCTCGAGTCTCTCGGCCCTCGCGATCAGGACGTCCTACAAGAGTCCTGCTTCCCCCTTGCCGAAGATCTACAAGCGGTGCGCTTCGTATGCAAATTCTCTTACGCGCGCAGATTATCCGACATCCGGATGCGTGCTGGACTTCGACCGTGGAGACATTTCGCGAAACATCAAATCAGCACCTTAAATCCGCCTCGCAGCGTCCGGGCGGACCCAGGGGAAGGGCCTGGCTGTCTGACAGTTGCGAGGGCCGCATCAGTTTCGTTTTTGAATTCTCAAAATTCTCCCTTCGTGGGATAGTGCAGAGAGAATTTACGACAGCCATAATATTAAACAAATAGCGTTAGGAAAGTAAGATATCTATACACTAAAAACTAGTACGAACTGTAAGTAATTGTGAGTGTGTGTGAGAGAGAGAGTGAGCGAGGGAGTGCTTAGACTAAATAAAACTTATACACTTCAATATTGCTATCACGTATTTATTTAATAGCCCGAGCCCAATCGAGATACCGAGCCCGTAGGGGACGGAGACTGTAGCGCGTACCAGAAAGGTCCACAGAGTCACGTCTCCTTCGCGCATCACATGTGACCTGGATGTAATTAATATTAACGAATCGTTGCGCATCTCACCGTCCGTGAGTGTTTTAGATTCATAAAGACTGGGCCCCATAAAATAAAATTTATATTTATTAAAGTGACTGAGGAGTGCAAGCTGCCGTTTTGAATTTACAATTATGAAAGTCATAACTCACAAGGAATTGGTTATCCTTATCGAACTTGAGCGCACGTAGATTTATACAAGTTTCTCAAGTATTTAAATGTCATTTTTATAAGGAATAATTGCGAAATTAAGGAATGAGACGAATGTACAATTTTGGCAGGAGCATCTTTTACGTCGAAAAATTGCACGGTCCCAGTCTCTTATTTTGAAATTCTTTCGCATAAATGTATCATACAAGAAGCAGTGCAGTTTACAGAAATTCGCGTGCCGTACATTTGCAAAGTAATTTATTATTACATTCTTATAAATTACGATATTCCGTTTGAAGGTAAAAGTACTCCCCAGTCCCCTTAACCCTAGAGCTCGGGGAAGAGGGGATCTATCTATTTCATCAGTTCTCGGGCTTCATAGTGCCCCTAGTACTTCATCTGGGGTTAAACTTGAAAAGTTTGATCCACATAAAAAGGAAATGGCTGGAACAGCAAATTTATTATAAATACATTATAATTCAACGACGCAGTAATGCAGTTATGCAGTAAGTATAGATAGGCCTGTTAAAAATGAAATCATGAAGAAGTTTGAATACATCGCAGTGAAGTAACCAGCCATGGATACAATCATTTATTTTCATCATCACCTTCACCTTTAATACATACGATAATTATTACATAATTTTATAATGATGTTAAATACGAAATATGAAACCTATCTACGCTATTCTGTTCACTAAATTGATACTAAAATCGGCATATAAATAAATCGCTCGCCCTACACCTATACCTCTAAAAAGTTTACAAGTCCTAAAAGGATTAATAGAAATTTCATGACTATATTTGGCGCCGATTTACTGAACTTCCCTGGTAATCCTTCATTATGCAATTTTGTCATCGAAACGTTATACATCGACGGGAAGACTAGTTTTGAAAAAATGGAACATTGGTTAACTCGCAGGATTATGTATTGGTTGTACATGTTGGAAAGCGTAGAAGAAAAAGAAAAGAAAGAAAAAATATCAAAGATAAAAAGAGCCTATAACACGGTATAAAATAATATTTGAAAAAGATTCATTGCACAGAGTGAGAAAAGAAATGTTATTTCGAATTTCTCGCTCAACTATTGTACGAAAGGGTTCGACCCTTCAGATACTGAGAATCAGTTTTCTCTTTCTGCATATATTTCTTATGTCTTATTGTGTTCAATCGACGCATGTAACGCTCCGTGAATACGATTCAGAAACTCGGGGTTCTCATAATGCTTACGTATACGCGTTACAACATCGGAGTAAAGGTACATATACTATTCTCACAAAATATATGACATCGTTATACTATATATACGAGAGATTTGCTAAGCATTGCTATACCGTAATTTGGTATCAATGTTAATGGTACGTATATCATTAACATACCGTCAACTATGGCTTACGAGTCAGTCGAGTGATCATTTATCGATTAATTTATTTATTTTTGTATCAAGCCAGTGTACACATATGAAGTCATTATTATGAGTTGACTTGTCATTGAATTCCAGTCAAGTCGAGTTCGATCGACTTACGATCATTTACTTAATTAAGTAGAAATACTATAACTTCTTCTTGTATTAACTTTTATATTTATTATATTTCTGTGTTATAAGTATCCGTGTCTGATATACTTATATAATACTTCATATGTGAACGTCGCTCTATACTTGAGGTTGCTCGCGGGATACAGACTAATTCAGGAGCGTGTTGGGTTTGTATATATAAAAAGTCATGTCGAGAAACACGCAGGTTTCCCTAAAAATCATTTTAAATGCAAATATTCTGAAACAGTAGAATCGCCTGATTAAGAATGATGCCATGGGAAATTTTTAAAAATTCTCAAAACTACATTTCAACATGTTTTTACTTTCACCAATAGCAATGCGCATGCGTGTTTTATTATACTGCATAATGAAATTGTGCAATTTTATCATGTTGTTACCATCATTACTATTCCTTACTTTTGTGGATTGGCCACCAGCTTATTACACGCGTGAGTACGACTTAAGGTTGCTGATAAGATAATCTATGTGATTACATAGTCACGAAGTGATGACGTCAGAAACGGGAAAAGCTTTTAAATCATTATTTTTCTTTACTTTCAGCTAAATTATGAAAATATTTGTTGACCCGTTTTCTTTATACTGCAGGAAACTTGGGTCAGCTGGCGTCAAAAATGAGTAAGTTCTTTTGCTCGATAATAACGTCTTCAAAATAAACATGTATTTTCTGACATGCCAAATCGCCAAGGTCGCCGGAATGCACCTGCTTTTTGTACTTTTTAATTTCCTTTCAAATTACGGTATTTAATAAACTTAAATGAGGCTGCACCAAATTTCCTGTCAGATCATAAAGTTGGATTCACCAAAATTGTGACGATTTTACAAAATATTAATATTATATAATATATCATGCATATCATGATACGCATGTTAAATTCAACGTTTTATGAAAATAAAGAAAGATAATGATCTTAAGCTTGTTTTTGTTGCCGTTATTTTGTGCAGATTCGTGAAGATAGAATAGCTGAACAATAGTTTTAAGTCGTGAAAATTTATAACGATAGGAATAAATTTGAATAGCGAGTAGTATAGACGAATTTTTAAACAAGAATGGTTAATGGTAACAATCAATTTTAAATTGAAGAATAGAGTTGAACTTGAATTATGGGTTTATATTATATTTTTATGAAAGTTTCATTGTTAGGATTTGACTTTTCTCTGCGATCTCGTATATCGATCATCTGATTGGGTATCAATAGTTTTTTGTGAAATTTTTGGTTAATTATTCTTGAATAGCGCTGTTTATCCCGATAATAAAATAGAAACTCTCGTAGTCCATCTGATGTATATTATATTCACAAAACAAAATTGTACTTTGCTGCAATTTGCTTCAATTGAATTGTCTAGTATGTTCTTTCGCGATTGGAATTTTCGGTTCTTATTTTCGTTATTTGTCAAAGTTGCACGCTTTGATTAGGGGACAATGAGAAGCTTAATTTGTATGTCAAAGCAGCGTAGGCAAAAAATTAATACACATACGTATTGAAAATTTTGAAAAAATTTGATAGTCGAGAAATATACTCGCATTAACAATTCTGGGGTTGGCACTACTAGGTAATCTAGGACGATCTTGAGATTATTTATAACAAAATTTACTATATTCTGCATGTTTTACGAATGTATACTTTACTTTCGTAGAATTCAATTCGGTATTGTTTCTTGCGCTCAAAGAGTGAAAAATTCTATGTCTTTCTTAAACTTCCATTTCACTAAAAATATCTGATTCAGAATTATGTCAAAATTGTATATGATTGCCTCTACGTCAGTGCTTGTTATACGTATTAACAATATATTGAAAACTTAAAAAATTAAGATTGATGATAATTAAATCACAATAAGTATTGTTCTGTAACCTGGCAATATTGATATAACCACAGGCACGAAATAGTTCAACTAATAGCAGTCGCCATTATCAATAAATAACATTACGATTTGAACTATTTTTTAATATTATTAGTATTGTTGTTTTTGTTTGTTATAAATATTATTATTATTATTACTATTATTATTATTATTATTATTATTATTATTATTATTATAAAGGTGTCAAACATCTCGCTCGAAGTCGTATGTATTGCAATTAAGTTCATGTACGACACATATGCATTGGATTTTACCGAGACAAAATTTGATCTAGAAACAAAGCGAGTCGAAAACCAAAAAACAGAATGAAAGATTTTTTTATCGATAGAAATTTGAATAGAGCAAGTTAGCTTCCAATAATGTTACGATAGACGGATTGACAAAGCATTGATTACAATAATTCATTGATTCCGCGAGGTATATTTTAGAAAAAAAATCAGAAATAACTAATTGGTTTTTTTACGTTAAACTGAAAAATAATAGAAAATATTAGGTCTAACGATGACAACAAAAAATGGGATTTTGACACCGTATTAGATTCTAGGTATACCTACCCATATCGTGCCAAAGAGGATTGTACTAAGTACCTTGACTTTGAATATGGATACTAGCACATAATTCCGCGTCGTTATTACCGCGACAGTAATAGTAATTATCAATAATTATTATCGTTACCGCACGCAATTACAACCATGGCCACACAACTACAACCCTATGACGACTAACTTGCATAGTCAAATTTAAATCGTCGACTTATCCATAGCACGAATTGCCCTTAATTTATTTCATGAAAATGAATTTCGCGAGCATTTCCGTGTATATCTATGCATATATAACATATCCTGTACACATGCAAGAATACTCGGTTATACATCATGGAATAAAAATCAACACTTATATGTACGAGCGACATACCTCTTTCTCCTTTTCTCTCCTTCTCTTTCTCTGACTTTAAAAAATATTTGTGCCGTTTTATACAAAAAACTTAAGCTTAACATTCTTAACGAATATACCTAGCTGTTAGACTGATAAGGTATTTATACAGAGTTTGTACAAATGTCTAGCGCCCATTCGTTATTATAATTATAATTATTATTATTCGCCACGTGCAATCATATAATATCGATTATGGCGATTCCTCTAGACGTACGACGTCTCGTATTTTCTGTGTCTAGGAACTCACTACGAATCGTCGACATTTATGTACTCTCAATTTATTTTTCATACCCGCTCTTAGAATTTTCTCTTTTCTTTCCTTCGTCCGGATTAAACTTTGTGCCAACTCTGTATGGATACAGAATCGTATTTTCTATTTGTATTATCGAATATCTTTTCTTTATCAAATGCACGAATGGTCGACGTTCTCTCGCATCCTTTCGATCAATCAGAACAGTCACACGCCCAGGCATGCACAATTGTTTCAAATATTTACATTATTGTTGGCTTGCCGTTAACTAAATGTTAATAATACTAGACCGTTTGCCGAGACTACGAACTTTGTCATGCTCTTAAACGCATGCGCAATGGCGGAACAAAGTATTTTTGCGCGTGTGTGTTTAAGAGTCGTGAATACTTTCTGTAAGTAATTACGCCATTTCTAATTATAATTCATCTCATGAAAAGCCATGGCTTAATCCTAATACTTTTTCACTTTCTTCAAATCTTTTTCATTAAACATTCTTTCGTGCACAGCAGTGATAATGATTCGCAAAGACCCATTTCGAAATTGCGAGTTCTCCCTCAACTCTCTTTATGCCGACTACAATAACGATTCATTTTATGACGTTTTTGTTAACGCTTAATTTGCGGAAGATCGCGATAACTCTTTTTTAGCTGCAAATCTTACGCGTTGTAATTTTATTTTATTTTTTTATCATTACACATTTGGTTGATGGCATCATTGGAAGCTTTGAAGTGACCAGCGTGCTTTGATTTATTCGGTCCTTTAATAAATAATTAATTAAATTAAATATATCCTGTCATTAATCATCTTGTCTTACAATTTATCAGTTATCTGTTATATAATTACATAATTCGATGAAACTTCAAATTCGATTATCCCTTTGAAAATTTTAACCGAAATAGTGGAGCCATTATGTTTTTCTTAAATGCTCGTCCTAGCTATGCCAACGTCAAGTGTATTTCCTTTTTTTATAATCTTTCATGAAACTTCCATGTGCCATCACCAAATACACGTTGTTGTGTCACGGTGAAAATCACTTTTTCGCATTTATCATTGCATTAAGAAACAACACGTCTCCCGGCAATGTAGGATTACTTATAGCACTTTTATAAACTATCGCATATAATATATGTGTATGTTATGTGTATGCTAATGAATCGTGAATTCTCAGTGGCCACCGGAAAGGTCTTTGCCACAAAGTACGTCCCTGACCGCCCTGCTGCCGCCACCAGGTCACCCTTGACGGTCGCCTCCTGCCCCCTTGATCCTTTCATTAACAACTTTTTTTTTCCATAGAAAACCTATAAGCTAGACTCCTTCCTCTAGGTTTGGAGTACAAGAGCGAAGCAAAGGCTTCAAGAATGCATTAATTACGTAAAATATTCTTTCCTTGGAAATCTCCTATATTGGGAAGGCGTCTCATTATAATATATATATATATCTATTAAGCTTGACAACAAATTACGTTAGAATAGACCGAATTAAATGTATTAATCGTTAATGACGTTTCATTTAATTATTTGTTAGAGATTAGTAAAATTGTATCCATTGTACAGATAATTTATTTTCTAACAATGACAGATGCCTGGCCAATTTTTATTTGTTATTGTAGTAACGTCTTTGGAGTTTTCGTTACTATGATAATTATCATCGAAACTAATAAATTATTCCAAGACAAGACGGTCTGATCCTAAGGTAATTGTATTATTATCGATTATTGATTTACAAGTATCGAGACAGTCGAGCGAGACGAGGAGTAATCGATAATGGGTAAAGACCATAAATACTCGAGTAGAGCCGGTCGACTTGATTGATTGATCTTTACGACAATGCTTACTGCTACGGAAGCCAAAAATACTTCGGCATAGCGATCTGTTCAGGCCGTACCTCTGCGGTATTTAACTCCTATCGAGTTATAGTAGCTGCGTCGCGGTTCCATAGCAGGTTTACGTTCCTTCTTTTGTAACTATTGCGACTATGCCATTATAACAGCGAACATTCAACATTGAGCTATTGTTTGGGCCTTAGGAAAAATGACGCTCCTCCAAAAAATAAATAATACTAGCGTGTAAGTGTCAAAAAAAAGTACTCTCCTCCAGACAGCAGACACTCGATCGAGCATTGTTTCAAAAATTATTTTAGTGCATCGTTTTACGAAGTCTAACATAGAGTTGCTCTACGCACGTAATTTCAAGCAGTAGCATGTAGCGAGGATCAGTGGCGTAGCTAAACCACCAGCGCCCTGGAGCAGTACGTATCAACCGCGCCCCTTATTTCCGACAAGTCGACGGTTTAAAAAACTTTTTTTCAGGCCTTTACCTGTATAATAATTTTCGCTGAACCCTCTATTCTTATTACGATCAGTTGAGTCTTTGACAAAGCTACTTTTTGGTTGACAAGAGCCGAGTTTGATAATTAGTCGCTTCTGTTCTGGCGTCAGATCATCGCGAAAATGAGCTTTGTCTGATAAATATATAACATCGACAATATTACCATCACTATTCCGACTAGGTTTTACAATAACCGCAGGATTTGATATTGAATATGCTTCCGGTGCTGGTGTATCGTGTCCACTGGATCTTTCATTTAATGTTGGCACAAGCCGTGGAGAACAATGTTTTAATTGTGCTGGAATAAAAGGTGGATCAGATTGATCACTCGCCACTTGATTAGTGGCAAAGGATGTCGACGGAGCGTTAAAAAATGCCGTTATTTTTGGAACTTTCTTCAAAACCTTTCTTTCAGCCTCTTCCTTTTCTATTCTCTTTCTTTTAAAAGCAGCTCCGCTCAACTTTTTTAACTCTGACATGATCTTCACTCTAACCCAACTAGAATCTCAATCTTATCAACTATCAATAATAATTCGTATTAAATGACGTGTATACCTAACATATAATAAAGGCAACAACCACAGTGATTCTAATTAAGATTGCTTTTAAGATACCAACTGACTAAATCTCGTAAGCCGCAAAGTAGAAATAGTAGCTACAGCGTTTTTACTTGAGGTATGCTCGGACATGCTTCACTTGCGGGTGAACTGAAGAGCGCGGCGCCGTACAGCGGTGAATTCAACAACTTCGATATCCGAGCGCACCACGCGTCGGAGCGCCCTTGCGACCGTGCGCCCCTCACGTCGCGCGCCTGGAGCAACCTGCTCCATTTGCTCCACGGTAGCTACGCCACTGGCGAGGATACACGAGCAAAAAAAATGCCGAATGTAAAGCGCCAAAGTGCGAAGACTTTCCACACGATTTACACGCGTACCAGAAACAGTTAGGTCCCGTGTACAATTGTCCGATCGTCAGAAAGTATTCGCGCGAATATTCCAAGCGTGCTGTTGGAATATATCCGAGAACATTGACAGCGCAGAGTGGGAATACCTCCGTCGCCGTTCGGACTCTCGACAATTTCGAATATGTCCGAATGGAGACGCGATTCTCGAAAATTCCTCGGCAGACAGTTGAAATGCTTAACCGATGTAAGACCTTCAAAGTAGATGAAAGCTGTACAAGTAAGTGAAATGCGAGGATGCTCTCCCGACGGAGCAGTGGATGACACTCGTACGAGTCGTCGCTCCGATCTTGAGCCCAGCAGATGCCAATCGTCGAAAATTGAAACAGACCCAGGTAAGCAAATGGTGCAGGGAAGATTTGTGGAAACGCAGGATATGAAGGAAACGCAAGGATCGGACGTTGGATGCTTCTGCATCTGCGTCTGGACTTGCATTTGCATCTGCATCCGTAGGAGGCACAGCGTAACGGGCGCTGCTGTCGAAGGAGTTTGGCTAGGGGGCAGGAGGGTTTTCCCCTAGAAAAGCAAAAAGGAGACCCGGGTACGGCGGGCGTCCCCCTTGGCCCGTCGGGCCATCCCAAACTGTCAGACAGACGGATCGCTGCCGGGGGCGGAGCCCGTCTTGCTGCCGTCGACACCAGCGCCGCCACCATCGCCGTCGGCACCTGCACCTTCTCCGCCCCTGTACGGCGAGCCGCCGACCCCACGCGCCGACAGACCTCGGAAATCCAGGTTGTACTGAAAATTTCAAAAATTATTAACTCGCTTGTATACTTATGAAATTCTTGAATTTCAATCGATCTGAGAGTTATGCAATTTCTGCTATGCCAACTCCTTTATTCAATGTTAGGTGTGGGCTGAATTTATGAGTATTCATATTTCAATATTATGATGTTGGTTGGGTAATTAATATTTTATGAGACGCATTTTTTATGCAAATCACAAAACTGCATATCATACAGATATTGTGCAGTTGCCATGACATTTCTGAATAATTCTGCAATTAGGGAATTTTTTCAACATAGATACAAATTCGAATAGCATGATCTGTATGATCATATTGGCAATTTCTTTTATAGTATACTATAAATATATTTCTTTTATTGAATGAAGTTATTAGTGAATATACAGGGTGCTTCGTAATTGCCATACACGGTGGGTCAATACAGGTTCAGGGTGGCCCCCTGAGTAAGAATCCGT
>JARQTI010000602.1:1314538-1412249 GCA_030142655.1 Trachelus tabidus
TGCTTGGTGTAGTATCTAGTGGGCATCCCTGGCTGGCTTTAACTTCATCGATGCCGTCGAGAAACAAATGCTATGGGTGGCAGATAATCAAATGGATCTTTAAATTTGTTGACATATCGTTGCCACATGTACTAAGCGAACTCAGCCGACTATAGTGAAGTCTTGTAAAGTCTTCCATTGTTGAAGACGTCGCGACACCTCGCTCAAAGCTGCCCTCTGATTGGCCGAAGTAAAACTTAATTTGTAGAAAAACTACTGAACGTAGGACCAAACGAATCACGGATTCTTACTCAGGGGTCCACCCTGAACCTGTATTCACTCACCGTGTATGGCAATTACGAAGCACCCTGTATAATACATGAATGCCGTTAGAATTGTTTACAGGCACTATTCCTTGTTATACGATTGCGGTCAAATAATACAATGAAAATTAATTTTTACTCCCAATAGTAATCAGTTCAATGAGAATTGAATGTTGTTGTCTCAGAACTTTGTGCAATAGATTTACATAATTTAGTAATCACAAAATCATCTACAAGTGTTGCCTGAAAGTTTACTAAAGTTTTTATTAGTTACATACACAATATATCATAATATCACTGCTCCATGGTCAAGGTTTGCACCAAGTGTCCCTGGTTAAACCATAGACTTAAAAAAAATTTTTCGTTATTCAAAATTCAAAGAAAATATTAGTTAAAAACAATACAAAATACAAAAATCACGAAAATCAAGCATTACGTATCTAACTAAAAGACCTAAATCAAAATAAGTCTATGACAGCATGCAAAAAGACATTTGCGAAGGTTTGTACCAAGACAATAATTCTTATTATTAAATGTTAAAATGTTAATGGATAAAAAATGGAATGAAACCTAACAAAATACAAAAAACATACTGAAGAAAAATGTAACTAATGAAGAAACGAAACCAATCGAACCTGTGAAACAGAATGAGAAGAAGAAGTAGAAGTAGAAGTGGAAGTAGAAGCAGAAGTGGAAGAGAAGAAAGAATTGTGGTTCGTCTTGAGAGTTTTGTGTTTTGCAGCTGATCATCAGAATTAAATGTTATCTCGGCAAGGTGGCGTGTCTTAATTGGTGTAGCTGCGCATGATGCATCTGTAGTTGCTGTTGCAAGTTCTGCAAATTGTACGGTGTTTGCGATGCGGCGGAGGCCGTGGCAAAGAGGTTCGGATGAAATGGATATGAAAGGTTGTGTGACGTGATTGAACAAGGACTGGAGAATCTGAACAGCGTTTGTTGTTGTTGAGGTCTTAGGATACTTTGAAGTTGGGCTGAGGTTAACGGATGAGGCTGAACGTAAGGAGTTCCTGATGGTAAAAGTCGAGGGCTAACTGGGTACAGACATTCCTCTTCCACTAGACCTTGTAACGGCGTCGTGTTGACCTCCACGTACTCCGGCATGCCGATACCGTGCTATTGTGTGAAATTTTGAAAATCTTTATCGTATAGACGTATTGCATGTTATTGATAAGCAGATAGCAATTAAAAGCTTTGCTCACGATAAATTTAAGCTGCGCTTCAAATTAGTTATATGCGACACGGATGATATAAATAATTCATCTGGAAAATATATTCAAGTAGGAATAATTAATGTATTACTAGAGCAAGGCTACTTATGCATTTTTTTAGAATTACATGGATTATTTTTGAACGACTATCTGTTGGACTATAGGGGTACAAGAGGTGTTAATTTGTTAAATAACAAAATTGAACGAAAATTATTTAGCGAGTGGTAAACTAGTTATATTAGCATCCAATAGTTTATTAGTAAGATTTGGACCAGAACTAAATACAAAGTTGTATGTACAATAATTCGTTCACTGTTTATCGTACGTGCAACTGATATATCGTATTAGCACATATCAATTTTATGAAATTTACACAATACAAAATTTTGTCATTTTATATCAAAATTATCAAAACTGTGCTGGTCCTTTAATCTTTCTATGTTGCCATATTAATGATCGTGCTAGAATTTACACAAGATCCAATGCTTACCTTTGTGGCGCAAACGAAGCACGTGGTGACCACTTTCGAGATCACGTTCATCAAGTTTTTTGTTTCCTGTATTACGTTGTCGACTTTCGTAAAGGTGGCGGCTTTTCCGACGGTGGGATTCTTCACAGTGAATTGAAGTTGTTGAACGTAAGTCGGCACGCGGTCAAGATTCTCGAGAAGCTCCTTCTTGTGCGGTCCGCCCGGTACCTGCACCCATGTAATATTGTATCCAAACTTTCGTCGATTAATCACTCGCAAAGCAAACGTGTTGTAACAGTTTCGTATATATGATCCATGATATACCATAAATAGACATTTTAAATAATAGACTTCCTGTCTCTTGATATCGAATTTCAAAATAATTTTAACCCCATTTGTATATTTTTTTTTGGGAAAGGAGCATCACTTACGTGACCCATTATTAACGATATAAATAATTTTTAAATGTACAAAACACTGATTCATTTAGACTTTACAATATTTTTCAAAGTAACGGAATTTAAAAAATACATTGATGAACCAACTCATATCTTCCTCTTTATATATATTTTTTTGTAAACACTGAAATGCTATAGAAACTTGATGGCTTAAGTATTTCTCAAATGCTAATATACGTTGAACCTTTTGGATCGAAAATTAATACTTTTCAGTCAATATTTTGGAAAGACGTTTAGAACAATATTAGTGTTAAACGAAATCTCGTAACACGTTTGCTTTGCGGGAGTAATAAGTGTATATCTTATTATATTATAGCTTTGATTATTCCCAATAATCTTAAAAGGAACAATCATGTCCTATCGTTCGAATTCATATTTTTATAACAAGTATATTATTTATACGAGACGCCCGTACGCGTATTTGCAATTCAATAATCGAATGCAAATACTGTATCATCTATTGATCCTAATAAAATACAATGCAGAATCTTAGAAAAAGGAGATAGACAGTCTGAGACAAGAGAGTTTAGAATGAATGCGTGAATGACAGCGAAAAAGTACAGACCTTTTTGTTTTTGCCAGCTTCGCGGATCCCACAATATTATTGCAAAATAAATATTTATATTGACAAAGTGAGAAATTCATTTCTTAAAGTTCTTTTTTCTTGTCCGTGATACATTGTTGACGAAATCAAGTCACGGCAAATTGTTAATTATAATCATGCTCGATAACGAGGAAAAAAGGAATAAAAACTATGCAGCAGCATCTTTTAAATTTGACCTCTTAGAAAAAGTTAACTTTGTGTATCGCTCTATTGGTACCGTATATAGTAATTGCTAATATTTCTGAAAACCTTGAAGAAGATCTGGCGTAGTAGGTCATTCGAAAAAATCAAATAACATTTAAGACTAGGTAGTTATAACTGTTATAACTTCATTTCGTAACAAACATAGCTCTTCGAGTATTTTGTCGATGGCGTATAAGACAAGAAAGGAAAGAAAAAGTGTGCTTTTAATGTTGGACAGGGGTCATTTTCAAAGCTGGCAAAAACTTTGAGACATAATATTCATGCCCCAGATAGTGGAAGGAGGGGGACCACAATGCACATAGACGTCGTCCACAGACGCGAAGCATTCCCGTAGCATCTAAAACACACCTTACTAATCGTACACAAAAAATTGTTGATATACGTACAAGAAATGGATTTACCAACAAAACCACAATTACGTAGACACACAAGTCGATGAGTTCGTGTAACCATAAAAACTCGTGTATCCTTTAAACAGTGTGGATTACATCGTATTAGGTAAAAAAGACCACAGTGTGTTATTGACCAAAGAAAAACAGAAATTAATTACAGTAGTATCGTTACTCCGCATTATAAATAAATTTATCAAGAGAGCACGTGAAACTGAAATTCTGTTTAAAAAAAATCTTCATACGAAAATAACTGAATTAAAATATTTGTTATATAGGGTGTCCAAAAAGTTCCGTATAAGATATGTATCTACTACTGGAATCGTGGTAAATCTTTGAAAAATCGGTTCTTGTAAAATTAAAAAATGTTAATCAGTTTTGGACAAATATGCAATTAATAATTGAAAATTTTCACCAATCATGAGCGTTGGGCGATCGACAAAAGTCAATGAGGCACCGAATTGGCGGAGTATTTTCTTCAATTATTATCAACAAATTCCCTCATTCGCTAAGTACATCGGTCGAATTAAGCAATATTTCTCCTAAACATAAAGAAATCGTAGAAAAACATGACAAAAGACAAGAAAGACAAAACATACTTGTGCCTAATTTGCCCGATATACTTAGCAAGTGTGGGAATGGAAAGTTGTTGGATATTCATTGGAAAAAATGTTTTGCCAATCCAATGCTCTATTGATTTTTATCGATCAGCTAACATTTTTGGGTTGGTGGAAATTTTCAAATTTTAATTACAGCTTTCTCCAAAATTGATTAAACATTTTCTATTTTACTAGAACCACTTTCTTCAGAATTTTATCACGATTCTAATGGTATATATTTAATACGTGACTTTTCGGACACCCTGCACAGACACTATAATATATACAGGGTTATCCACGGCAAACGGTGGTTTTACCATAAAAATCAAGTATACAAAGTAACTTTAGGTGGTTGTGTGTGTGGAGAATAACCCTGTGTATATACATATAACGTTAGGCAATTGTTATCATACGATAAAAAGTCATCTGTTTTCTTATATTCCAAAGAAAAGAAGTGTATGTTGGTTTTAGCGTACAAACTGATGAGATTTGTAAATTCGCAATTATGAGACGAAAGACTGTAAAATCTAAATTCCGAGTGTGGGCGACGATTAAAAGTAACTGTTATTCTTTGGAAAAATGCTATTAAAAAAAAAAACAAGGAACAACAGAAAATTATCGCTACCATGTGATAATAATTATCATCATTGTACATTATAAAGTTGTTAACAAAGTTATGCGTGCTGTACACAAGTTTTAGTGAGGAATTATGGTTGCTATAATTCATTCAAACGATCGTCGTATTCGGCCTACTAAAAGTGATCTTGCATAACACGATTCCTGCATATTATGAAATGACGCGAAACATCATCAATTGATAAAGAAATGTAATATGACGATGAGACGATATTGTACAGGCGAACAATGATTTCTATCCCAAAGGGTCTAAAGTAAAGATAGAAAACGTTACCTGGGTGAAGGCATTCAAGAGCAAGGGTTGAAAGAGGGTCGTATAATACAAATTTTACAGGTTAGCAATTGTTTCATAAAGTAGAGTGGAATAATTCAAAGTGGTATTGGAGTACTAGATATTTCGGTCTAGCTAAGAGGGTCGAAATGGCAGCAAACGTGTTAATTCGAACGTGGTCTAATGCTAGAAACGACTCAAAGAGCCATCTCCAAGTAACCTTCCATGTTATGCATCTCCGAAAGTTGTATCCACGAAAACAAAAAGACATTTAATATCTCGTGAATGAGCGTGTATCTTCTAAAGAGTCGAAGCATGCCACAGATAATTAACATAGTACATATACATCTTATTTCAATGCTTTAATGAACTTTAACTTTCAAATTCTCCGAATATCATTCAAAGACACTTTTTATCTATTACCGAGTATATAGTTGCATCGTTAACAACAATAATAATAAGTTTATTTTTAATAAAAAAAAAGCTCTTTTGAAGAGGTTTCCAGCGTGGGAGGTTTTTTGGATGTAGCTCCGACAGAGTTCTTACGAGTGAAAAAGAAATAGGAGGGGAAGGGAGAGGGGAGTAGAGACGGGGGAAAAAGAGAGAGAGAGAGAGAGAGAGAGAGAGAGAGAGAGAGAGAGAGAGAACAACAAAAATTTAGTAAAGTGTCCAACAGCATGAATAACTTGGAATCAAGTCCAATGTAGAAACCGTAAACAAAGATCAAATGGTACGTAATTCCATTATGAGAAAGGTGTAAGATAAGAGAAGGATCAAAGTGTCATTACGTACCTGGTAGCTAAATTGTCTCACAACTTTGTACAATCTGTTGGCCTCTTCAGCGAAATATTCAGCTTGCGTGAAGAGGTCCTGCGTCGTCTTAAGGGCACCTTCACCACGTGTGAATTGATACATGGAAAACGCCATAGAGGACATGTTCTTAGCTCGTTTCACTATGTCATTATTTTCCTCTAGGGCGGCACCGCTTTCCTGCCACTTTTCCGTCTCCGCATCCATTTCCGAAGTGATCAGTTTCATTTCCAAGCCCGCCTTCGCTATCTTCGCCTGTTCTTCGCTGTCCAGTCTCACGGGTTTTAGAGGTTTGCTCGTTGTGCCGTGTTTCTGTGACATTCATCGTTGTGCGTTGTTGACTTTTATTTATAATATTCATTATTTTTCATTGCTAGATTAATTGTATGGCTATGATAATTCTCAGGCATTTACTTACACCTGGTCGTGGTAAAGACATGTACACTTGTTTCTCGGGTCGATTTTGACTCAGCTCCAGGACGTCTTTTGCGACTGTTGTAACGTCTGACATTAGCCACTGCCACATATCCGTGAAAACTAGGAGTAACAATTACCAATTATTTTGATGAAAACTAGTCGAAGTCGGTTCTTTTTGTTGCTCGTGTATTTATTATTTTGATGTATGACTTTTTGTTCAATTTTTAATGCTGCCATATACTTTTCGATGATACGAAGACGCTTTTGACGCTGGCTTAAAAATATTTATCGGTATTATAAAAATGATTAATCTACCTTCGAGATTTTCCTTAGCGATTTTACTTGTAGGATGCCTGGCTAGCGTGTGTGCCGCGGTCACGACTTGAGGACCGTATATTCTCAGGTTGATTTCTGTAAACTTCGCCGACACTTGCAACGATTCGGAGAGAGCCACGTGTCTCAGAAGTTTGCATACCTGCGCATATAAAGTTTTATAAGTTTCCGTACTGCTGATATATTAAAAGTTCAAATTTGATTTGATCATGACCTACATTCATTATGCAGTCGTGCAAAGATTATATTATAATATATATACACATGTTGCATAAACTTTTAGTAATAGTTTACTTTGGACTTATCATCTGACACAATAAATCACATAGTCAATTGAACAATAGTTTTCAGCAAGTTCTGCTAGTAACGCATAAAATGGCATATATCCAAGATATAAGAATTATAAGGCATCAAACGTATAATATTATAAATCCAAAATGCTCTTGAGAATATAAATCTTATGAAATACTAGTAAAATTCTGGATTAAAAAATTGCCTTAAAATCATCATTAATATATGTACATATAACTTATCCATTATCGATTGGACGCACTTCGAGAATGTGTTCGATGTATTCGTGAAATCGATCGCTGCTCTCCTGTAGCCTATCGATATCATTAGCCAGTGCGAGATTCCTAATAGTGGAGACAAGCTCTTGGCCAGCTTTTGTCACCTGACCAAGATCACCAGCTTGTTCCATCGTCGTGGTGCTCAATTGTTGTCTAAGGTCTCTTGTTGCTCTTAGGACCCCCAGAACAGCTTGTTCCATTTCGGAACTTGGAGAACCCCCACCACCTTCAAAATTCTACAACGAACAATATCATATGTGTATTTTTAATGTCACGTGTACAATACTCCGTTTAAATATATTTTTCTAAAACTTGAACCATTTAGGTTCATCGATTTTATTTCTTACCATGCTGTTGCCAATTCTTAGAAGTGTGTTAAGTTCCAGTTTCGCTCTGTCGCACAGTAAAAGGATGTTTTCCCTATGTTCGTGGCTGGTGTATGCACTATCAGTGAAATCTTGAGTTCTTTCCACTACTGTGTCCAAGGCTGCCGTCAAGGTCTCCCGACAACCTGGACCCAGTAATGTCATTCTCGTTGTTTCCACAAGACGTTCAAAGTGTTTTAACGCAGAACAGACTGTACTGCTATCCCAATCTTCCTGCTGAGGGCTCTGAAGTAAAAAGAAAAATTATGAGCGAAACGTGTAAAACGTGAAAAGGCGAAAATATTAATGATTTATGAAATTCATTAAATTACAATGTGCTGTTGTATTATCTTTGTATTATACTAAAAATGAAGCAGCGATCACCCTCAGGCATTAATGAAATATTCATAGAACGTAAGGAAAGGGGAAGTGAAAAATAATTTGCATGATTGCTCGCTATTTTCGTTTACCAGATTCTTTGGTTTGGCATTAAATAAGATGTTCATCACTTGTAACGCAAATGACTTTTTCAACTCATTGTCGTGCAATGATTTGGTGAATCATATTGACGGAATAATAAGATGTGTTAACACGGCAGAAATTTCGAATGCTTCCCGATAAAAGGTACCGGTTATGAGGGTGATCCATCATATTTTGGTGATTCTGGATCCGTTCCAGTTTTTTTTTAAGACGTAAGCATTTTCCTTTTTCTACAGGCACGGAACATAACTCATTGGAATCTCTGAGTGGTTTTAAATAATGGTTAGATCATCATTATGATGCAATTTTCTTTTTTACAGAAAGCATTTGTATTCTGACGCAGAATTTTGTATGTTTCGGAAAGAATTTCTCTGTTTGTTAAGTGTATTTCGTTACTCGTGTTTACTACTGTTGTCATTATTTGTGACCTTTTATTCAATTCATTTTAGGTCCCGATAGTAGTGTATAATGTTTAATTTCGACATATATCATAATCATAACATACTGTAAAAATAATATAAGCTTCTGTAAGTGCAATTAATATATTGTTTTAATTTTCTTATTGTATACGACATATGAACACCGCTATAAATTCATTTTATGTATGAACTTACAATAATTCGATAAATCGCTGAGTTCATTATTTCTTAAGTGTGTTGCTTCAGTAATAAATTTAGAAATTCAGGCGCTTTTCAGATCCTACAATAACCAGTGATTCACAATGATAAATCCCAGTCTCGCATTTTACTTCACAGTCAAACTTAATCACAACCATGTAATGCATAATATGCTCGCAGCATTACTCTATACATTTTGCTTCCAGTTACTCATAATTATTTATATCACGTGAAGAACCACGCCAATAAAACTGACATTTAAACTTTATAAAGACGTAAAATCCCGTAGAGCTTCTTTCATGGCATATCGTATCGGCTGATCAGGGAACATTGATAGCTAGGTGGGTATCACTTAGAAGTTTTCATGATCTGAACCCTCTTTAAGAGTCTTTAACGTTCTACAGCCTCATTAGCATCTTATCCCTTCATGCATGGGATTCGCGTTTATTTACTCGGCTCGTGAGATAACCGATAATGACACTCATACACGTGCATATATACGTATAATAATACAAAGAGCTAAGACATCTTTCTGTTTTTAAGAAAGTAATTTGTTCGTTGCACGTCAACATTTTTATACTGAAATTTCGTAAAATTTTTTTGAAGCTCTATTAGACGTTCGCATGGAAATTACACGGAATTATTCCGTGCAACGTCCCCCTTAGAATGATTAAATTCATGAAATTTATGAATACCTGTGAATTGGAGTAGGGCTGCTGGGACTCGCTGCAGTCGAGAACGCCATCTTTAACGACGTAATGAATAAGATCCATGGCTCTTCTCATTTGGCAGAACACCGTGTCCCGATTCTCTTTGGCTGAAGGACATTCCGGATGCCTTAGACACGTTTTACTTGATGTTAGGAGCATCATTGTACTTCTTTCGAGAACTTGACGAGCGGCTGCCATTTGTGCCCTTCGCCTTTCATCCTTGAGATCGTTCTAAAAAAAGCAGCAATAGAGTCGATTGAAGAAAATCAATGTATAAAACAAATTCCCATGTTCACTTGTGCAATTTTCTAGCGCCGCAAGGCAACCGCAAGTTTTTTGTTTTTGGTTAAATGCAGTCTGTCGAGAACATTTTCTCTGGGGAAATTGAATAGAGAATAAGAGATGAAAATGAGGAAGGATTACCAAGCACGTATTCTTTAAAAATAAAATGCGATAAGTAATGTGCTTGAGAGGGGTGAAATTATTTCTTCTAATTCTTTTTCAACTTGGTTTCTGTATAGTTATACCATGTCTATGATAAACGTATGAAATGCAAGCGAATAAGTAGAGCAATTAAATCAAATTAAAACGGTCTTTTGGTCGCCCGAAAAAGTTGACTCCACACATTTTATGAAATATGTATTGCTGTCGTCGTACGTGCTATAATTTAAATGCACACGAGTGTCCACTTTTTTCCTTTTTTTGTCTATTCAGCTGAATTCTAAAAATTCATTTCGTTCGACATATTTATAACGTCACTCGCGTTATTGTCAGTTGATTAAATTTTACTTTTAAAATGACGGCTGCTTCAAATTTGAAAAATGAACAAGAGTAGACGGTATCATTCAAAACACATTATTCAATGTGCCATTCCACCTGGAGGTAATGACTTTATGTTTCATTTCTTTTTGCTTGACAAGTTTATTTAGTTTATTTATTTAGTTTATTCCAAGATGACACCATCTTTCCCTCTTTAAGTATGTCTACAGATACAATTTGACTTTGTCAACTTCGACAGAGTAACATTACGTATCAGCAGTCTCATCAATTATTAGTTAACTATTTTGAAAATATGCCCAAACAGCGTGTTCTTTCTTAGTCAAGTGTCCGTTGTGAATAATGCAGAAATCAGGAAATATCGAGTAGATAGGTTTGCGGTGAGAAATTACCTGAACAATGCGTTAACTGATTCTTATGCGTTAACCATATCTTACACAGTTGTTAATAAAAATTAGTTTCTCAAATGGGGAATTTAAAAATTGTAAGTTTTTAATATTGTAAAATTAAAATTGGTTAAGTGGTTCACTCCGAATTTCGGTGTTTTTGTATTTTTCGCACGCACAGTTTTGATACCGGATGTGCTGGTTATCGGCAAATGTCATCGTGCCATTTACACCCGGAATATAATGTTTCGTGTAAATTTCAAGTTGATCGATACGTTTAGAATTCTAGATACAAACTTTTTTCTGTGCATTCACACACGAACACACTTTTATTGTACCGTTTTTTTGCAATGTCAAATCGAAAGGGAATTTCTGCATATTCTAGGCGGTCGTATCTAAATGTTATTTAGACATCAGGAAAATATTTATGTATTTGTATAGTAGAAATTTTATTTTAAAATTCAAATTCTCTCAAATATTCTGCCAAGGATATCAAGGTTGCTATTGCGCTGCATATTAGTCGAAGGAGGAATACATTTTTACGTAAGGACAGTACCGGAGGTCGATTTGTATTACAATACGTGGCCTTAATCTAGAGAAACACTAATAGCAATGTATTTGCCGAAGCATTGAATGATCAATGCAAACTTCCATGGAGATATATTTTCTTTGAGTTTTTTCAAAGAATAAACCGTTATTTGTACCAATTTCCATACGCAGCAGCTCAATCTGTTTCTTGAAAGTTGCTCTACAAATACACGTAAATGGATTTTTTTTTAGTGTTGACCGTTAAAACATTACAATAATAATTTACAAAAAAACTGCTGTATTTTTTAAACTGCTCAAAAATTGTCTAAAAAATATTACTAAAATTTACATGATGAATTCGTGGAGCAACTATCAAGAAACAAAATGAACTACGGCTATTGGCTATACATCTAGAGAAGTTAGTATTGATCACTTAATGCTTTAGCAAATACGTTGCCATTAATGTCTTTCTAGAGTTAAGGAAACGCGTTGTAATACAAATCGCCCTCAACTACTCTCAATTAATACATTTCATTTTGCAAAATTTATTGGAAAATATATTTAGCCCTCATTTAACTAGTGTTTGCGGCGCAGTAAATACTTTAATCTGATTTGTACTATATTCATGTGGATCAGTCATATAGATAAACAGAGACACTATAATGCCCTGGATGCTATCAAGAAATTTCAGGATAGTCATGTAAATTAGCTTACTTGTCGATCACCAGTCAAATGTGCAAGTTCCACCATTTCCGCTCCGAACTGACTGAAGGCTTTTACGAATTCCGTAAAGTTCGAGACGCTTTCCAGTCGTCCAAGACTTCGAGCAACTTTATCCTTGGCAAGCAAAAGTTGTTTTACAACAACAATGTCCGCGAGGAGTAGCACTCTCGTTACGGATCCTAGAAGACATCTGGCAGCTCTGACAACAGATCCTCTGTCAGCCAGACTGTCCTCAATGGCACATTCACACAGCTTTTCGATTGCCGAGCCTAGAACAATGAAAAAAAAAATCCTCTGTATTCATTATTCGTAGTTTAAATAATACAATTGATTGTGTTAATCCTGAATTGTAGAACGTGTACTAATTTTTTCGAACGACATTCTTTTACACTCATTAAAATAAAAAGTTATTGTTACGCTTTGAAGTCTTCGAGAGGATTTCAGATCTAATACAACTATGATTAATAGGTCGTTGTAACTGAAATACGAGTTTTTAATATTCACCGTGTTTTACATTTTGGAACTTGTTACCATTTAATATCACAAAAATATTCCTAGAAGTCAGTTATCAGTATATTCTTTTAGTAATAAACTTTTTAGATGTGCAGAACCAATCAGTCAGGTCGATTGTTTCTTAATACTTATTTTTCGATTTCTGAATGAATAAGGAATGATGAGGTGTATTTTTCGAGAATGACGAACGAGTTGTTTGAGTCATAAAAACTTCCTGATATTATTGACGAGAATGATTAGATGGGTGTGTTAATCGATTCGTTAAAGTAATTTGTCACTTCCAAATTCTCCACAGGACTCTCTTATTCAGCAATCAAAGTTTGCTGCTCCCATTTTTGTGTCTGCAAATGTGGGATGGGCATGTTTAAGGTACCACGTAAGTAAAACCAATCAGGATATTAGCCAATCGATTTGTCCCTCTCGACCGATAAGTAACGTTAAAAGTTTGATTAGGTTAGGTTAAAATGGGCGTTACGTTCAATCTCGATAAGATTTTGGTTAGGCTGAGTGAAAAAAATGCATAAATATGAGCTGCACGAAATTAATTGGATACCTTTTGAAATTTGTGCTATCTTTTTCAATTCCATTGAGCCTCGGGTTACGTAACTGAGTTAGGTCAAATCGATTTATTGCTGCACGATGTTTAGGTTAATTGAGATTTGAAGCTCTTATTTGTGTTCAGGTCAAGTTGGATCGATTGCCGTGACGGTTAGTCTAGAATGACATAAACCAGATAAGGGTAGGTTTCGTAAAAATCAAATAAAAAGGTATTTCACGTCACTCCGATGTCTGCATTGTCCAATTTTGTATGCGCTATCAGCGATAAGGGATCAGAAAAAGGAAGCAAGTTAAAAACGATTAGAGTAATTAATATAACTCGGACACGCAGTTTTTACAATATCAAGGAAGATTTGGATCATCTCTTTAGACAAGAAAAATGAAGGACGATTTTCACTCTTATATTTTAGCATCTGCGTTGAATGATTAAAACTTTCTGTGTGACGTGACCTATTTGTAACCACAAATTTGTATTGTTCCAAGGATGACTTATACTCTGTAGATAATATGTTATGTTTCAATAATTCTGATGATCTAGTGATTTTTACCAAAGTCTCAAAGATAATCTGTAACCCATCAGCGAACCATTGTTTCATCAATGATTCAACTCTTTCTTTTTTTTTCAGAGCCGATACTTTTCAAGCCCACCTACAAACATCTAGGACTCTTGACTACCAACCTTTGACCTTTGATCTTTCATAACCTCCACAGACACTTCAGTGTCAAGAAACACCTACTAGTAAAATATATGTATAGTCTAGAAACTTGTCTTCTTATATATCATTAATTTTCTAACTATTATAATATACTGGATCTTCCTCTAATAATCGAAATATAATATTATCTACATAGGAACTGTATAAAAGTATTGTTCCTTATTTACAAACGTTAACTCATTTTTTCTTACAATTTCATCAATACATTCTCTCAAAATACAGCACTTGTGATTCGATGTGTAATAACGTATAATAACGTATAACTATATACATGTCAAAGGATACTTTTCAGGACTTTTTGTCTTAAGTATTGCCAGTTTTTAGGACACTTGGTGCTTTTCAGGACGGATCTGAAAGAATTTAGATATGTAACTTATACTTTCAGGATCATAAAGCGGCACTCACACCGAATTTTCAAAAAAAAAAAATTTTTTTGTTAGACATTCGGAGTTGTGATAGACTAAGAAGTAGTTCGTTAGGTTAAATTTGGTTAGAATTTCAATGCCACATGTCCCAAGGTTCAGTTTTTTTTTTTTAAATAACACATTAGCTTGCCGTTGTGAATGGCCTATGTCCCAGAAACTGCCCCTGGACAAGTCTATATATATATATATATATATATATATATATAAATGATGTTCTATTTGCATAAAAGTCATGTATCGATGAAAGAAAAAATCTAGAACGCCCGCAAGCACTTCTCGGTAGAGTCAAAGGTGATTAACTCTATGTAACGTAATCTGTTGAGTTACCTTGATAACGAAACCTTAGAATGTTTCATGCAGATAGGCATATTAGAGTACCATGCGGCACACGTGTGCGCCTTGACCCGCTAGTGATGACGTATTCTCGTTCAAAAGTAAGAACGACAAAAAAAGTGGGGAAATATTAAAAAAAAAAAACCTTCGATTTTTCTTTAACTTCTTCAGGGGTGGCAGCTCTGTTTTATGTTGGTTACGATAAATGAGTGTTTCGCATGTAAACTTTAAACGACCTTAAAAGCCTGTAGATATAGATAGTCGAGTAGGAACTACGTGGATGATGCGCAGACATAGACTGCATAAAAATGGTGTAATCGATATTGAACAAAACAGTTATTAGTAAACATTCAGCAGAAACGATATTTAATGAACTTATCCATGCTTTGGAACAGTCATCAACGTTCATCAAGTGCTCAGCATTGTCTCAAGAAATATATGTCAGCCAAATGAATTTATCACGAATTTATTATGAAATATATATTGTATACATGATTAACTATATACGTCAAATTTATTTTACATATAAATATTTTATTTTAATTCAATTGCGACCCGCCAAATGGCACAAAGTTGAAAATCCCGTTTTTTGTGATTACTTGGAAAGGTTTATTTCTCAGGTATGACGACTGTTCTATAATATATAGTTACAATTCGGAATGATAACTTGCTTCGGTTCACGATCTCTCGTAATAAAAAATTGGCGGCTACGCCATCTACTATTTAATTTTTCTACCGGCGAATATCACAATTTATATGTGTACGTATGTGGTCAAATTGTCACGTACACTCCGTTCAAATAATATCTGGATAAATGATAGGACAAATATGTGAAACGTTAGACCTAGGTATTAACTGTAGAGAGCATATACCTCGATTATAGATTTTTCTATTAAATTGTTGGTGTTTGTTGTGAGTGTCTTATCAGAGCAATGTTTACGTTGTTCAAATATATTGACGTACTCGTTTCAGTAATAATTTTGTGTAAAACCTCAACAAATAATGATTTTAGTTCCTGACGTGAAGAGCCGGATATAATTACGATATACTGGCTTATATGACCTCTATTTTCTGAATATTCTTCCATTTCCGGTTTAAAAAATATCTGATCAATATATTTTACACTCGTAAAGTGTTCGATAATCATTGAGTTGTAACGTCAATAATTATCAATGTGAAATATACAGGAATTTCGACTGAACTTTAAAACGGTTGATTTGAGTGAATAATTTTCGTAATGAAGTTAGCTTATGTCAGAATATGCGGTTCTTCTAATATCTTACATAACAACCAGAAGTTCATTTACGTTATCAAAAATACCTAACATTTATTAATAAATAGATTTAAAGTCCTCAAAGAAGTCCAGGTGTCCGTTCAGGCAATGCGCTAACAAATACTGCATTCGAGAGGCAATCAAACTTTCCGCATAGAGTTATGACAATAATCATTTCGGCGATCAGTTTCGAAGAAACAATAAGACACAGATCGATAGAAAGGTACCTAAATAGACGGAGAGTCGAATGTAGGCGAATCTGTGGGTAAAAGCTGCCACTCCGCGCGATTTTACACCATTTGGCATACTGCCATGGCATCTGCATTTTTTGTACAAAACATTTGCATTCTCTTTTTTTTTTCATTTCGCCCTTTTATTGCGTCTTAAAGATGGCTTTATATTAAATTATTACAATGACAATAACGAATAGAAAGAAAAAGTTTCAATAATAAAGTAAAATTAGAGTAAGGTTATCAATTTAAATGTTTCATGTGCGAATGGCTATAAGCTCATGGGAATCAATATTTAATTAGGTGTCACTGCACCTGTCGACCGTCACGGAGTTTGCCAAATATCATATTCATTGCGAGAATGCACGTCTATATTAAAACAGACTTTATCTTGAGAAATGCGAGGGTTTTCTTTACAGCGCGACGAACCGAGGCAGTTATAGTAGCTTGAATTTACGTTCCTGAGGGTTTACACTATGGGCGATAAAGCTGTCATATTTTTTGGGATTAATAGCAGTTATAAAAAGTTAATAACCAGCAAAGTAATTTTTCGAGAAAGTTGAGAACTTCTCCCAGGAAACGAAGTGTTGGTACGAAAACAGGTTGAGTGTGCAAAATATATCCTCACGCATTTTTTAACTCATTTTCACCCGTACTAGATATCATAATAATACTGCTTGCATTGTCTTGGCAAAATGCGTGCATATCTCGATGAAAAATCAGGTAGAAAGCCCTAATAATGGAATAGAGAACTGCATGTGTTCGTGAGTTTGGAATATCATTACTTGTTCAAATACAGATATGAGTATAGGCGATAGATTCTGATTATTTATAAATATTCACCAATACTGAACCATACGAGTATAGCGACAATAACCAGTTCCTGACTCATCATAAAATACTAAAGAATATTACCATGGGTTTCATGTAATTGAAATAAGATAATTCATCAATAACTCTCCTGCGCATACTGTTCATTGCATTGAATAGAATAGGAAACTGCAATAAGGTTAAAAGATAACGCAAGATGAAGTAAGAAATTGTCTGATGATATAAAACTTCTCTGTCCACTATGGAGCTGAAACACTCACGATATACGAAGAAATAATAGAGGTTTGATTATGTGTATAAAGCATTATGTGATAATAGCAAGTCTATTTAATAGAGTCGATAACAGTTTTGTACAAAATTGCCCCTTTAAAGTGACCCCTACATTCTCTTGCGGTATTACGTGGCTCGTTTGTTATATAGATACTGTATCGTTTCTCCTCCATTCTATAGTACAGTCAATATATATATATATATATATATACATGTGCTATAGCAGACGTATATTGTGCGCGGACAGTTTCATTTCAGGAAGATTTATTATCTTGCGAATTTTCCATGATGCATTCTACCAGAATTGGAGTCAGCTCGATTGAGCGGCTACCCAAGGGACCATTGCCTATTACAGATACGTTTTTACTGTATCTTCGGATTACGGTGTTTTATTTTACACGTTTCGCACAAGTCCCATTGTTATGTTAAGTGCATCGATGTGATAAACTAACAAATCACTATTTGCCTTGCTCAACTGCATTTCTTGGATTCCCATGAGGTAAATCACTTTTTTTATTCTGCTTGTTTCTACCATTCGCTATTATATAGAGAATGAAAGTGAGATTCAGCTTTTAAATTTTTGGCCGATAATAAATATTTTTTATAAAAAATCAACTCAACGAAGAGTTTGATCGTAAAGTATTAATAGGAAATGGTAATTGTTGCTTGTTGTAAAATAATTAACGCAAATATTGATATTGCTCAATTTTTGTTCAGTTTAAATTTTGGAATCACTCTTTGCATGTGACAAGTAGTAAACACTTGAGACCTTTTTGGTTCTCGATATTCGTTATCTGGAAGCGTGTCTTTATCCGACAAGCGATAAAACTACGAGAAGAATAAAGTTTGGTCCAAATAAATCATTTCCCTTCACAAATATTATTTGCCTTATTGATTCAATTCAATCCTGCCCCCTTAAGGTGGTGTAAACATGCATTTCCGTATTGAGTATGTGATCTGCACACATATCTATTCTTATGAAAAGAACATTGTTTTTCTTGTTATTGCCTTATCACGTCATCTCCATACACAGGATCCATTGTAAAAAATTTCTTCAAGTCTACAGCTTGTCTAAGTGACGGCGATGGGTTCGCGATTTTTAAAATAATATTTATTGTACCATGGATAATTGAGTTCTCGTATTAATTATTATGGTAAGTTACAATTGAATCAGCCCTTCTCTATCAAATTAAACCAGAATCTTTTATTCAGTCTCATCGTCAAGTAGCTGATCTTCGAATGGCTGAATATCCGCATTGTAATCTCATCGTCGCAGTTTAAGTGTTTTGAACTATAATAAATTCTGTTTTCTTGATGTCCTTGACACAGTTTTGTAGTCAGTGTTTCCTGAGATACTTTGCCAAGGATTCTAGTATATCTTAAGTTTGCTCTTTTACCGGACAAGTTGATAATTTGGATGCTCAATTTGACAATTTTAATCAACGTAGTGGTAGTATCAGCGTTGAGCAGACAGTTGATAAAAAATATTATTACGAATGGATGTTAGTACCGTTAAATCGAATAATGTGGTTCTCGTGTTCGGGGTGGTAGTAGTATTCGAAAGATTTAATTGAAAATTATTCTTTTGTGAACTGCAAAATGCAATTTCGAACCGCGCCACCCTAAAATGACTCGTATATTATCAACGAATTAGATGTCGTTGTATTATACGTTGTAATTGGATTTACGATAAACCTTCCGGATAATCAAAATCTATTGTATGTTATAACGCACCAATAGCTTTTTAAAATTGTCCTTCTAACTACCTTTAGCAATACTTTTGTGTTGTTATCGATTTTATTTTGTGTGTTTGTGAAATTCAAATCCTTTGCATTGTATTACTTTGAGAATTCTTTCAAAATTATTTTATACCAATGTATGCAGGTTATGCGAGCAGACACGTGTACTGCACTATATTATATCACTATCTTATATGTAATCGCGAGAAACTATACTTACGCGTGAAAGACTATCGCTTACATCAATCAACTTGTCTTGCAGATTATTATAGAAAAGTTTTGCTTTTTGAAATATCGTGATAATTGGTATTATTGTGGCTAGATTGTGGCTAGGTTTTATGACCTAGTAATTTTAGTTGGTACAGTTCATATACGTAGTCCATAGTAGATACGCATCGATCGGCCAAGTAAAAATAAGTTCCATAGTTATTTTTGTATGTACTTCCTGAACCGTATTGCACTAATATATAGTATACAATAAAAAACTATTCTACTTCGTTTTCCTATAAAGACCAGAGACCTGGTAAAATATAATAGAAAACTAGATAACAAAATTTTTGGTACATTCCATCTTTTCACAAAATTATTTGTAATATCATCTATGCTAACGTTATTTGCGCATTGAAAATAATTAAGCTTTTGAATTACGCCAAGTCACTGAATAAACCATAGCCATTGTTCTTAATTCCATCATCGGCTTCATAACATTTTATCATTTTACTTCTACGCTATTTTCTCTATTCAATTAATTTTTTGCGTAAAATTACCTCTAATAATTTTGATATGAATATCATCTAGCACTACTCCTTCGATGGTCGAAAATCGAATATGACCTTACTACATCTTCTTCAACTTTTTTGTGGTTTGGAATATTATATTTAATAAATAATATCGACGAGTTCATTGAAAATCTTAAAGAATATTAGCAAAAAAAATGTATGTTACCTGCTACTCTGGCTTCTTTGCAGGCCTCGTACATATCTTGCTTGATCTCCGGATTGTCGTCGGCGATTGTTTCTCCTACAGTGACGAATCGCTCGACTGCCAAGTTGACAGCTTGGCCAACTCTTGCAACAGCACGTAAACTCCGATCGGAACATAATGGCCGTTCTCTATGAGAGACTAACGTTGATATCTGCAACGAAGAAGAGGAAAACATACAATAAAAATTGCACGGTCAAAAACTGCTGGATTGAATATATACGAACGTATGTATCGATTTGTTCGATTAATAAATAAATTTTGTTGAATTGCAAAACAATTAGTTTTTTTATTCGAACCACATTTTCGACAACTATAGTCTTCTGTAGACTTATCAGATATTAGCAGACGAATGTGTGATATGAGAAAATTATGAACACGCTTTATCGGCACGTTTGTTGGATTTCTATGAACTTTATGAAATTTCTACATACGCTGTTACATGGCATATGATGCACGTCGAAAAATGGGAATAATTAGCAATTTTTCGACTACACGGTGGGAGCCTATGCGTTAGGATCTGGTTCCGTAGCGTTGGATTGTATTATTTTATAAATTTTTATTTATTTCCCTCTAGAGAACTTTTTACCATTTTGGAATCTTTAAGCAGATCCGAAAGAATCCACCGAAAATTGTATTGCTATGGGGCCCGAGAGTACCAACTACGAGCCTGGCGAACTGCAGCGGTGAGGCGATGAAAGCATAAGGATCGGAGCACACACCCTGAAACCCAGCTACACCGGGTAATCGGCGAATGTCTTCACGATCCAGAGCACGGTCTTATATATAGGTCTTGCAACTCCCTGGGAGAAGGTAGTCTTCTCAGAGAAGCATCTTTCATTTCGCCTCGTGACCATAAGAGGCGTTGCCTTCGAGCGATCCGTTCCTATTTCTCTCTCCCACAGCTGACTGTAGAGTGAGATAGATAAGGGGTCACTCTCGACCACAGCGACGCTTGTGACTAAAAGTTAAAATGTGCCGTGATTCTACAACACGTCTACCCCCACTGCTGAAAATTGGGCGAGTTGCAAGACCTGTATGTAAGATCGTGATCCAGAGGGTATCAGGGGGTTGAAATGACTGCCTGGAGCCACCCATCGAGTGAGTAGAATTGGATGAGATTCCCGCCTCTAGAAAATTGCACTGCAGCCACCGCAACAACAAAAGATGCCAGGATTTAACCACGAATCTCATTAGATTAGAATGGATCTATTATGGCATGTTTTTCCAGAAGATTCTCGACTTTTTAAATTCACAACGGTAGGTACTCACGGTGTGGCTGAGTCTAGAGACAAACGTACTTTTAAGTGGTCAAGCTTGTATTGTATCGTGATTGCTTTAGAAACCTGGTATCCAAAAAATTCAGTACCTCTTGATATTTGGAGCAAGTAGATTGCCTTATGCATTTCTGATAAATTTTGAATCCGATGATTGCTTAAATGGTGGCGAACTAGAGAAGCGGTCCAATTTTTGATTGTTTATTTATTATTTTTAGTTTTACGTTAGTTCCTATACAGTCCACTCTCTCACGGAATCGTTTCCCTAGCGCGAGAGTATCGTTAGTCAGTTAGCACAAGCTAATTTACAATTTCATATAGTATCGTTCAGCTTGTCCACGTAGAATTTGCATAAAGTTTGTTTCATTTATTTTAGATCTTCTTGTTATATCGTATAGAGTCTGTTTTATTTCTTTAGAGTTATAGATTCTTGTAAATCATTGATTTTTCTTTTTTAATTGGTTCGCAGAACCGTCAATTTAATTATTTAGATTAGGGAACATCTCGGTCACATTCTATGCGAAATTTGTATATTTTGTTTAGGAACCGTTGTTTCGGTATTATTTCGAGTTTCGTTTAATAAATCGGGTCAGTTTTTAGTTCTGTAATTTTAGTGAAAATTACGTCTTAGCTCATTGCAGTTGTTAGTGAACCTCCCTAGTTTTTGGAACATTTCAGTAACGTTGTTTCCTGATTCATGACTCCACCGAGAAAGAACTAGGCTAGAGTAGTTTTCGAAGACCGTTTGGTGTTATCATTTCGGTTATACATGGTGCTCGTTTTCGTGTTTAACGTTGTTTTCAGCCGTGGAATTTGGGTGTCCATTTATTTTTTACCGACCGGTTTAAAAAATTGGCCGTTAACACGAATACTATTGTGTGTGTGTAATATTGTGCACAACAAAACAAACATAGTAAAGTGCACTACAGGTTGCGCAAGTTTAATATTTTGCTCCGAAAAAGCTGACATGTGAACTTGAACCATTTTAAAAAAATAATTTTACCAATATTTCGGTGAACATATGAACGTTTGAAATTGTCTATTCGTAATAACTTATGTTTATTGATAACGTATCCAGCTGTAAGATTATAATAATCTATGAAACATTTTGCGATTGCATGTAATTCGATATATTCAGGAAACACTGTGGTAAATTAACTAGTTTTCATATATTATAATACTATTATTGGATTTTGTTAAAAATGTGGTTTTTATCTTTTTTTCTTTTGTAAAAGAATTTTAAGACATCGATCATAAGACACAAGTTTTTTAAATTCTTCCACAGCAATTATATGATGCTTTATATTTGATGGTGGTATGATTGTTAAAGCATTCATTTATATATGCAATTGTTGAACTTTCAATAAAGTTTTGAGCAAATAGTGAACTGTATGAGCTTTATATTTTGACCTGATATTTCTTAAATAATCTGAAACTTCTTGATTCTTATTTGTATTCACCATTTATAGTGAGTTGACTCTTAAATATTCTTCACGAATAAGAGTATTTGTTCCACATATATGCATTTAAGTCTTCACAATGCTTATATATAACCTATACAAGCTTGCGATCGTTCTACGTGTAAGTAACTGACTCTAGTACTATAGTAACACGTACTGCAATATGGGCTGCAGTATTCAATTAATTACCTGAATTTCAATTTGGCATCCTTATTACAAAGATCCTAACACGTCTATAATTTAAGTACCATGTCAAAGATTCATTCCTCTTCAATCTGGGCTAAAATTAAGATCTTATAACAATATTGACCGAAGGACAACTTCTATACGTACGGCTGTGCTTCCTCGCATCTATATTAATGTTCACGACAATATCTTATATCTGTCTAGACTGTGTCTTCCCACAAAATTGCATAATGCATTTAGTATTGTATTGACAAAAGTCCGTTTCTGTATGCGAGATACGGCAAAAGAGCCAAGAGTATGAAAAGAGTAAGCAGAGCCAGTCTATTGTTTTTCGAAGATATGAATGTGCACAACCGTAGAATGTGTTCACCAGTTCAGACTATTTGGTATCCCTATACGAGTATGCATATTATGCTGCGAGTGTCATACGTGCGGATTCTCAAATGAGCGCGAATGTGCTGAATTCTTTTGAATGTCTTATTCGCAACGTTTGCGCTGCGATTTCTTTTGCGAATTCCAGCCAGCCATTGACAATACAGTAAGAATTCTTGCACTCGTAAAAAAAGAATTTTATAATGGAAAATATTTTTTTCTTCTTTTATATCACAGAATTCAGAAGAATGGGTACGTTTTTTCACGCGCGAACGGAAATTTGCGAGGAAAGTGGTTCCGTCAGCGGACTTTCTTTAGTCCTCGAATATTTACAGTTAAAGAGGCCAGTATCTATTTCTCAAGAATGTTTTTTTTCACTAGATTTCATTTTTCGTTCATGTATTAATCCTAGCCGGTCCATGTGGGGTATCAGAAGTTCTATTAATTTTGTACTTGAATTAAATAACGTATAAATTATTATACATGTAAAAAAGTGGAATTTGGATTTTCTTAGTCGAGGATCATAAGTTATAAATAAAAATTAACTTGTAGCATATCATTTGTTTATTCATTAACAAAATACTGTCATATACACAATTATTTTTGTACTATTTAGAAACCTAATAATATTAAAGAGTAGAATGTACTGTTATTGAAATTTTGTCTCGCTTAATTTGATATTAGGATTATAATATTTATTATTATTGTAATATTAATTACTACAGCACAATCCAATGATCAATTAATATTTGAACTGAGTCCGCACTCAAGTATATTCGTAAAGCAATTCGTTAAACTATATTGGGAAATAATTATTGCTGCATTTTATCAATAAAATATAGGTTCAATTATAGTGTCACGAACTTCCATAGTTGCAGTCAGTAAGGAGAATACAAACTATAACATAAACTAACAACAATGAAGAGTATAAAATAACTGCAAACAATTGACCGAACAGTAATGAACCCAGACAACGCATAAGGCATCTTAAAGATGTCAACCGGACGTCTTCGAAGTCCGAAGACAAGTCGCGAAGGCGCTTTATAGATATCATTTAGACGGCGAAATGGAGACTAATGCAACATTTTTCATCACCGTTTAGCTATCTCACACGAACGTCTTTAAAGCGACCAACTCAAGCATTTTTAAGATGCTTGCTAGCTGATCGATATGTATATGTATGTGTATATCTTTAACATATCTCTTAGTCGACTTGTATAGTCCTATTTAAGATGTCTTCGAGCCAACTATAATACACTGTTCTGTGTAATTGTAAATTTGAAATATCATAAAGACCAAAGTCAGTGTGTACTTATTTGTATTTTTATTCATCCATTCTGACACATCATTTTTCGTGAATTTTCATTGACCATGAGTGAATGAGTTGATGACTAAGAATCAATAATAATTTAATGAAAACACTGACGAAGACGAAACACAATGAGAAGTTACAATTCTCATTTGTAACCACGTAAAAAGTGTTTTGCGTTCGCATATGATAAATAGATACGCCTATAAGGATCCTTTCGCATAAGTATACAATCTTACTGAAGAAATAAAAAAATATCAACCCTCGTAAGGCTGTTTCACAAAACTTTCAAAAGACGACTTCTCAGTCTCGACTGCTATCTTGGTTCGATGTGTAACAGTTGACAGAGATAAAAAGTGAAGTAAACGGAAAATATAAATTTGGAGTCAAGACTAAAGAAAAAGAAACACTTGATCAACAGAAGCTTTGCTTGCTCTACCATAAGTAAAGTAATAGGATATATTAGTTAATCATCTCGCTGAGGATGAATTTCACCTAGTCTTAATTTTGTTCCCTTACTCAAAAGTTTTACCGGTACGCACCAGACGCACTTTCCCACTTGCATAACAATGATTTATATTACGATTTTATAAGGAATAATGTAACCTCTCTAAAGCCCGTGCCGTGTAAACTTTGTAACAGATAATGCGCATAGTCGCGTGTTTCGTTTTCTGCATAAAAACGCGTATTTATAGTAAACGCTTTCCAATACCCAACACCCGTGGAAATGGGTGTTAGACCTAATCAGTTCAGTTCATTCGGACTTAAAGCAATATATGGGTTTTCCACGTCAGATTTAAAACCAAATTTTTAATTTCCCTGAAAATTGGTTTCCTTGTTCTTGAGGGGGAAAAAATGACACGTATTTTTTTATTTCAATATGACATGAAGAATTTTCGAAATATCGATTTGTCAATTTATTGACTCCAAAAAACCGGTTCTTCTTTAAATGTATCGTACATCGGCCACTTTTCGACTAAAAACAAAGCACTGCAGGGCAAAATGTGCAATAGAGTTCGCTTTAAAGTCCACGTTTTAATGTTCAAAAATTCGGTCGTTTAATAATCGTTATGCAACAATTTCTTAAACAATTTGTATTATTCCAAAATAGACATATTCAAATGGAATAATTTTCCTATAATTTTTTATTCTGGTACAGAAAATACTGTCTGAAAATTTGAAAGTGGACCGTTAAATAATTTTTGAAATAAAATTCATATATGACCGCGTTCACGATTCGCGCGCGGGCGTAGCACGTGTTCGAGCGTGCTTGGACATTTTCGAATTATCCCACTATCCTTTCATGGGTTTTTCACCTAATTCAGATGAATGATACTCAGGGAAATGTTAAAAAGTTCCAGAGAACCATTGTCAAATCAAGAAACGGTCATTTACTTTAATTACAATATTGATTTACATACAATAATACAGAAAATTATATTATTGAATTATTTTAGGCTTTTTAAAATCTTTTTCTCGGAAAATGCTTTTTTTTGTGTAAACCTGAGAAACTGACGGGTGTGAAAGTGGAACAACCAGAATAAGTTTTGATTTTTAATTAGCGATCCCCAACTGGTTCAACATAGTGTATTTTTTGTGTACCTGGTATCGTTTTACAATCATCGAAACGTTTTTTTTTTTAATTAGCTGCTTCATCGTAAGATTTCTCGGTTTCGTAGGCAACAAAGATATTAGATAACTTAGAATCGAGTTGGGCCCATTTGTAGAACTCTAATGGGGGTGTTAGTTGGCAGTGTTTGTTTTTCTTAAAGCATTTAATGATTATCTCTCAAACTTTCATCCGACAATAAAGAATTATATTTATTTTTCTGATGAAGCCCCTAACGAATTCAAAAGTTCGAAACACTTTTCCACAATATATTACCACAAACAAGATTTTGATCGTTCTGCTTACTTTTTTAAAAAAACGTTTCGAAAATTGTAAAACGATAGTAGGTACACAAAAAGTACACTATGTTGAACCAGTTGGGGATCGCACATTTAAAATCAAAATTTATTCTCGTTGCTCCACTTTCACAAACGTCCGTTTTCAGGTTCACACAAGAGAAAAAATCAGTTCCCGAAATAAGATTTAAAAAAGTGTAAAATACTTCAATAATATAATATTATTTTCTGTATTATTGTATTTAAATCAATATTGTAATTAAAGTAAATGACCATTTCTTGATTTGACAGTGCTGCTCTGGAATTTTTTAACATTTCCCTGAGTATCATTCATCTGAACTAGGTGAAAACCCCATCAAAGGATAGTGGGATAACTCGAAAATATCCAAGCACGCTCGAAAACGTGCTTCGCCCGCGCGCGAATCGTGAGCGCGGTCACATTTTATGAATTTTATTTCAAAAAATATTCAGCGGTCCACTTTCAAATTTTCATAAAATATTCTCTGTACTATAATAATATATTACAGAAAAAATGATTCAATTTGAAGATGCCCATTTCGAAATAATACACATTGTTTAAGAAATTGTTCCATAAAAATGATTAACCGACCGAATCTTTGACCATTAAAACGTGGACTTTAAAGTGAACCCTATTGCATATTTTGCCCTGCAGTGTTTTGCTTTTAGTCGAAAAGTGGTCGATGCACGATGCATTTGAAGAAGAACCGATTTTTTGGAGTCGATAAATTGAAAAGACGATATTTCGAAAATTCTTCATATCATGTTGAAATAAAAAGTACGTGTCACTTCTTTTTACCCTTAAGAACAAGGAAAAAAATGTTCAGGAAAATTAAAAATTTGCTTTTAAATCTGACGTGAAATGATCCATATCTAATTAGCGCATTGTCAAATGGATATCTTTTAGACGCAATTCGTACTGAGTTATATGCTGTATTAAAGACGCCAGTTTGCGTTGTCTAGGAACAACTTTATGATAAGGGATGTGATATTAACTACGGTCGTAACTTTTTGAAATACTGTGTTACCTCCCTAAATTCATTGGTCACCCAAGTTTCAGTAGTCAAATTCTTCATAATGCAAACAAGATTATCAATTTACAAGGAGATTCAATTTTCTTATTCAACATGGAATAAATTATTTGGTAAAGATTTCGGGCGAAATAAAACTTTACGGAAATTATAGCTTTGTATATTTACTCGATTACATCTAAAGCAAACAAATGTAAATTCTTATTTAATTTCACTTTCATCCACATTGATGAATGCGAATTTACAGAAATGAATAGTTTTGTCTTTTCCGTAACTCACTTAAGGGAGTGTTGTACTGTAGAAGTTTTAAAAAATTGATTTTTTTTACACTTAATCATAGTGTGTGGCCCTATTTTTGTGTAAATATTACAGCGAAATTCGTAGATTTGGCAACGCTATAGCTATTCTAAGAATGCACTGTGCATTAAAGAGGCAGCTGCGCGCTCCTTCTGAGAAGGGTACATGTAGGGTTATTCATGACAAACGCACCTGCTGTGGTTGATCGCGAATAGGTGATTTCATAAATCAGAACAGTGCAGCATCATTGGAGAAACAGAAGTTAACTTCATAGCATTATTAACATCACGAGTTTCACATTCTATTATTTATTTAACAAAGTCACAGTGTAACGATGATCATAGAATCCTTCAATCGCGTTCAACTTTGGCCAATAAGTTTCTTGTGAATAACGCCTTGCACTGTATATATAACTGTATACATGTCAAAGGATACTTGTCAGGAGTTTTTGTCTTAAGTATTGGCAGTTTTTAGGACACTTGGTACTTTTCAGGACGGGTCTGAAAGAATTTCGATACGTAACGTATACTTTCAGGATCATAAAGCAGCAGTCACACAGAATTTTCCCCAAAAAACTTTTTGCTGGACACTTGGTGTTGTGATGGGCTAAGAAGTAGTTCGTTAGGTTAAATTAGGTTAGAATTTCAATGCCACATGTCCCAAGGTTTAGTTTTTTTTTTTTAATAACACATTGGTTTGCCATCATGAGTGACCTATGTCCTACAAACTGCCCCTTGACAAGCTTATATACATATGTGTCTTGACATGGGTCAAGTTATATAACTTGACCGATCTGCAACAAAGGACTTAATGCTATTCTGAAAATATATCTGTCACGGAAGTGACTACTGATTAGCAAATGAAAGTGTACGCTGATTCACGAAACCACGAGCGGATTAACCAATCTGACATAAGATCATCAGCAGCGTCGAAAGAAACCTGGATTCCTCTGCCATTCTGTGAATTTCATTTTTTTGCCGTTTTTCGAAATCAATGAGATAAGTGAATTTATAATAATCAGTAAGTTTTTGGATTCCTTTGTTTCGGATAAGCAGGAAACCTGGAATTATGAATACCCTCTAAAGTCGTATTTTTTAAAGTAACCTGTGTGACAGTATGTAATTTTGATTTTCTTTACATGAAAAAATGTATAGAGTACCGTCGAATGTCAATAAAAAAAAGTAGGGAAGAAACCGATATTGAAATAATTAATAGTACCCGTATGAAAAATTTCCATAAAGGGCCTAAAAATCCTGTATTAGAGTTGAATAGCCCCTTAAGAAAATGTCAACATAATCATTAAAATAAGTTTATAACTACTTGTATCGCAGTGGTAAATGCAGCAGAGTATCATTATAGGGTAGCTTGAGACTCCTTCACGAAACGATACGCGGTCGATGTACTAGATACAGTCATGAACTGAAAAGTCAAAGGTCGGGAAGTCGAGCGACTTTAGGGTAGTTAAGGTACAGTTGTGTACATGAAATTGTGCCAAGTCTTGGTACTAAGTTGTGATAAAGGGTTCTCTAAATTATCCGTGTTCGTAACGAGATGTGCTCGAAGACCGGCACGCTATCTTATGTATTAAAGATTATCGTGACTTCAACGTCAGTTCTGGATTATTGTGCAAAATTATGTTCGTGTACAGTAAAATATTAACAGAATGTAATATATCGTGTTTATACGTTGTGACGTGCATTTTCATGCACGTCACAAAATGAGGTGAATTCGGTTGCGTCGTGTGGCCTGATGGGTTACGGAGCGTTTCGCGTGGCGTTGAACTGACTTTAAGAATTTGTATTTATTTCCCTGTGTGGAACGTTTCGTTTGTTTTTGAGTTCATTAAGCGGATCTCAGAGGATTCAACATAATTTCTATTGAGACGGAGTCCGAGAGAGAGCCAACTACGGGCCTGACGGAGCGCTGTCGAGGAGAGGTGACGCCAAGAACGGAGCACACCACCTGGTGGCTCAACTACGCAAAGCAAGCGGCGAGCGTCTTCAGGAGCAGAGGGCATCCAGGAGTTGCAAAAGCGGCGTGAAGCCGGATATCGTGGGAGTGGATGTGATTCCCGCCTTCCGGAAACGGCACCGCAGCCATCTTAACGTAGCAAGATGCCAGTATCTATTTTATCGAGATCGTCAAAACAATTGAAAATTGCGAGCTCGCTAACGTAGCCGATGTAACAGCGAACCTGATTGGACCAGGGGGTGGTGTTACAGCGCGCTCTCGGGAAGGTTCTCGTTTTTGGAAATTTGAAGCGTCACTCACGGCGTGGCCTAGCTCAGGGCTAGACGTGCTATCGTTTTGTACAGATTTTTGAATTTATTGTATCGTATCGTGATCCGTTCGAGGGACTATAATCCAGGAGAGTGTCTTCCTAGGACTAGTAGGAGCTACTGGACAACGGTGAGTGACGCTCAGGTGTATTTTGGCTATCTTTCAACTCACGGGATCAACTGATCTTTTCTGTTCGACGTACTCTTACGCGTCATCCTGCGCTTTCCTGACCGCTACGGGTCCAAGGATATCTAATCCGGTGACAAACTGGAGATCGGTCTCTCATTTGCTTTTTGCTATTCTTCCGGTTTTGTGTCTAATCGTTCAGTCCACGTCTCGCGGAATCGTCTCCCTGGCACAGAGGTGCGTTAGTCATTATCGTACCGTTTACTATTGTATGTCCCGTTTGTTATATCGCATCGTATGTTGCGTTGTTCCACCAGCGGGAACATTATTGTATAATGTCGTTTAAGTAATATCCCAGTGTGTTCTGTACCATCTCGATCTGTTTTCTGTATTTATTATTTGGATTCAAACATCTCGTTCTGATATTTTTCTATTTAAAATAAATCGGATCCGTCCCCGGATTTTAGTTGCGACAGTTTGTCTTTTTCAGTAGTTTTTAGAATGAACCTCCCTAGTTTTCAAATTTTTATTATTGTCTCCCAAACCCAGGACCCCATCGGATAAGAGCTGGCCAGGGTGTCCTTAGGAGACACCGGTGTAACTCTGGTTATACCTGGCGCCCAATAATTCAGTATTTTATTAATTATTTCTCGCGGTGCCATTTATTTGTGCGTTACCGTTCAAAAGTGTCGTCAGAACGTATATCCATTAACGTGCACAAATAACAAAACACGAGTACCGAACAACGATATATCGTTGTTAGCAGCACCTGCGAAAACTGCCAATGACGATACATCGTTGGGTATGCGTTGCGTTGCGTATGGCGCCTTACTATTCGCATCGCGAGAGAACTCTGGTCTCAAAATAAATTTATAAAACGTTAGGTATTCTCCCTTTATTTCGTAATATGCTCCTTTTTGAATTTTATAAATGTCATTCTTACTTTTTATTTTTTTTAATAAATTTTTTCTCAAACCTTACTAAACTACATCGAACCGGTTCATTATTTTTCGCTTAGGTACAATTCTTTCACTTGGCACTAAAAGAGTTAAGGATAAATGGCCATTTCGAAATTATCCCGGAAAGAAATTAATTAATTATATTTTTCTCAATTTACATTTTTGTATCATTGTGGCTATAAAGTAAAAAATTTAATAATAAAGTATAAATCGATTTAGTATAATATGGCAAAAATATAGGTATTATGAAAATGATTTATTAGCACACAAGTCACAGGTTTCATAGCTCTTATATACAAATTTGGAGTAATCAGTTTCGTAGAATTTAAACATGATTTCTTTAGATTAATGATGATATAAAATGTATACAGGGTGGTGCGGAAATCATGTTACAACAGAGAAGGAGGTGATTCCTCATGGAAAAGTAAATCGAAATTGCAAAATAAATTTTTTCTTTACGAGACTTTATTTTTTTAAATCGATTTTAAAAATCCATCGGATACACGTGCACTTGACTAATACTCGACTTAAAGGATTTTGCTAGGGGCACTGTTTTCTTACATATTTGTATAGAATGTTACGACCTAAGATGGTTTAAAATAAATCAATCGATATTTCAATCATAAAAACAATGTATTTTATTAATTTACGGTTTGTTGAAAATTTTTATTTCGTTTTTGCGTACAAAATTGTGCCCGTCGAATCAGAGAGACATGAACAGTATTTAGCGTAGCTTTTATTTAGTCTATTATATTGTATTATATTTATATTTTATTTAGTCTTAAACTACCTTAAGTCGTGACATTTTATACAAATATGAAAAAAAATAGTGCCTCTAGCGAGATGCCTTAAGTCGAATATTAGTCAAGTGCATGTGTACTCGATGAATATCTAAAGTCATATGTTTAAGCTTACAACAGTGGTGCGAGCTCTGGCAAATCCGAAAGGTATATGCACATCTCTTATGGCAAGAAAAGCAGTAGCATCACTGGAGGGTTAAGCAATATATAAAATTATCGAAGTAGATAAAATAAGTGAAAATTTATAGAATATCTATGAAATAATATATAACCCAAAGGTAACATCGAAATAAAGAACACATCATAATAACAATAATAGAGCTTCGATTATTAATACAATAGTAACTAATACAAGTTCAAATTGGAAAAACTTTGATAGTACTTCAGCGAGTCGATAAGAGCTCATTCTAAGGATTTATATTAATCGTAAGAAACATTAAAACATTGTGCAAAAAGTACCAAAGGTACAAAAATGGAAATATTATAGTAACATGTACATAGAAAACCGAGACTGTGTAACTATACTCTAAACGTAACAAAGAACACAGTTGATTAATTAAGTAAGCGAAACATAAATACGTATAATTAAACCTTTCACGTTATTAAACCCGAGCGAATATAGTAAACGTTTATTAAAACCAAAAGAGCGTGATTCGAATACAGATCAAGGAATAATAAGATTCATATTCCAAATGTCAAATAGAATCAACGCCACGAACATTCCATGACAATTCGAAGCTATTACGTGCAATATATTGCAAAAACAATATAATCGAAATCAGCAACTTACCCGAGATCCAATTTCAGGACCACTTACAGTTTCGCACTTACGCATTTTTTGTTTCTGATTCTCATCGATTAACCATGCGACAAAATGATACGAGAAACATTAAATCTCTTCGCGTTAATTAGGCAATTTAAGTGCCTGAGGGCCGATGACCCATGAGCATCACGTAACGTAAGTAACCTAAACTAAAACTTCAGATTCCCCTTGATCCTTAAGAAAATATCAGGCAATTACTCAGAGCCACAGTGGGGCGCCTTTATAAAAAATGCATGAGACAGTCTATGCTCAAGTCTCTTTTGTAGTGAGAACCCTTACGGAATGAAACTATTGACACGCAATAGTTACTATTAACATTCAATAGTGATTATCCATTGTCAATAGTGCATACTATTAGAAAATAGTAGTAACTGTTGAGAAGGTTATCATTGGGAATAGTTACTATTAAGTACAATAATAATTAATCATGACGTGTAAGAGTAACTATTCGGACTTTATTATTCACAGAAGTTACTACTGAACGTCAATAGTAATTACTATTAGGGATCAACAATAAGTATTCGTTACATTGTTATTGACGGTAGTTAGGGTGTATAGTGTCTGGGTGTAGTTACTTTGTGAAATAATTTAATAATGAACTGCTACAGTATCGCGAGGCAAAAATTGTTAAGTATTTTGTGCCTCTGGAACACTCTCATTTCTTTGATCTCTTATTTTACTGATTCCAGTTTCAGTCTACGAGATCCTACGAAGAGAACTTGGAGGTATTATATGTTGAGATTAACAAAAACTCGTAATACTCATAGAGACTCGTAGGTTCTACTGAATTTCTAAACTCCATTTTAACTTTATTGTTTTAAAATCTTAAACAGTAATCAGCTTTCACGTTCTAAAAAAGTTTGTCAAGTAATTACACGAAAAAACTTGGTTATGTCTAATTTCATCATGGATAGAAGAAACAAATATCGTCTCTTACATAGGACGACGTAACTGAGAGGGACCTGAGGGACCTGAGGTATTCGACGGTCATTGAAGTGATAAATGAAAATGTTGAAATGATAAATCCATGAGAAATGCATTTTTTACGAATAGGGCATGTTAAACGAGTTTTTACCAATATTTCTGCAGAGAATGAGTTATAACAATGGTTACGGTGTTTTCGTAATAGTTTAGTTTATTCCAATCGTTCTTCTCGCATAGTCGATTAATATAGTGTCGACGAATATTCAACAGTCTTAAATAGTTATTTTCCTAATAATTTTTTTTCCCTAAGACAATTCTCCTTTAGTTTTTCTACTCATAGGTTGAGTCACATTGTAAACTTCGGCAACGATCAGGTGACATTTATTAAACTTTGACAGACAACTTCGACAATACTACTCAGATAGAGATTTCTATTCCATTATTCGAATTTACTGGATACCTGTCTTGCGACAAAGTAAAGCAATATTTATATGGATTGATCGATTAAAGTGGCAGATCAATAAACGAGACGTTGAAGTGGTAGTACACGTGGTATTAATTTCACCTGAGAAAAATTTTGTTTCAAATTATTTAATAATTCTTAACAGATTTATCAATTGGATAGGATCGAGTGATTTTTTGTGCGTATAGTTATTCATAATTCGCGGAAGAGGTTTCCAAGAAAATTTACAATTTTGAAACGCGAATCAACAATGCGTTTTAAATGAATACTTTCGCCTTCATAATCTCATCAATAGGTCATACACAAAATTACGCAATGTCATTTTCATGTATTTGCTATATTAATTTAAAGTACTCCTAGTAGTTCGACATTATTTATCAGTATAAAGAGCATTCGTGCAATACGCACTGTCTGGCAATATTGATGTTTTATGCACTATTTGAAAATGTTTATTTTTTTCTGCATGAATTTCAACATTTCATTAATGTAGAAAATGTTGGGGTATTATCATATAAAGAAAGAGCCAGAACTATGGGTTAAGAAAATCCATTTATTCGTGATTGGATTTCCGTTGATTCCGTAGATATGCCACAAAGTCGTGCAAACGTCAACAGGAATTCGTCCATTTCTCATGAAAACTGTGCCCGTCAGGAATTTTCTTAAGAATTTTTATACAATGAAAATCAACACAAAAGCGATGCCGGTAGCTTAAGAAATGCATATCACGAATCGAGAGTATTTTAAAAATTACTTTTAAATTAGCTGTATACTCACGATAATTGGCTTTCAGAAATATCAGGCAACAGGAAAATTTGAGGCGAGAAGGTAAGAGAAAGTGCAGCGGGTGATTGAAGAAATAAATGATTGAAAAAAAAACTAGAAAATTATTTGTCTGCTTATGACATCTCGTGCGATAACAATTATGTTGATCTTTGTTGTAGTTTCCGAAGAAATTCAAGCAAAACAGCTGACTCATGATCTTTTCATTTTATTTTTCAGAAAAAAGTATATTTATCATCAAGGTAGAATGTCGAGACCACTCGTATAGTATACGTATATATAAATATATAGGGTCTCGTAATTTTCACAACAGGATGCCTGAAATTTATTGTCAAAATGAATCTATCTAAGAAGGGACAAAGAAGGGACGTTCATTTACCAGATCCGCTGCTCTTAGATAAAAACATCGAATTGCATAACTTGCACCTCATTAGCTTTAACTATTCAGTTAAGTGACTGTTACGTTGCACTTCAAGGGTAAGCCGTATCCATTGATCTACGAAAACCAATAAGAGTACCACTCCACAATAAAGCTTTAAATATAATAATAATGAGTATATATATATATCACATATATATTGCAAATATAGCATAATAAAGTAAATTGTTATTGCAGGATTAGTGTAGATAGGACAGATTTACTTTGTTCCATAGCCAATAAATATATATAATATATAATTTATCGATCACTCTAATCAGTTACAACATCATTACGATACCACAGTATGTTAGAAAAATTATTTGAGCTACGATACGTCACTGGTATTTTGTTCCTATATTTTGTTATATTTTGTGAAAATGTAAAATGATGGTCTCTCACAGATATATATTGTAACGTATTTTCTTAACTCGACACTGACAACGAAAATCCGAGAACTAACCTACGTAATCTTCGTCTGTCCACCCTTCGTTCATGTATCTGCATGCTAGGTGGCGCCAGTTAATTTTTTTTTTAAAGAACTGACAAGCCTGTATGACCTGAGAGTTGCGGATAGAAGAGTCTCAACTCCGCCAAAACGAGAGTTCTCACGGAATCTATGGGAAGAGACGATAGCTCAACGGATCTTGTTGATTTTTGGAGACGCGTAAAATCGAGAGACGAAACCGCAGGTGCTGATCTTCGGGGTCGCATAAAATCAGCAAACGCAACTGGATGCTCAACGGGAGCGAACAGATACAGAAATGCACGGCCGCTCAGGCTCCTACGTTGAGGTAGACAGGGTCGGAGTAAGTGTCAGATAAATAGTGCCGGAAAGAAAGAGCAATTGATCGAGAACGTATGAGGTGGGCATTACACCTCCGAAACACACGCAAAAAATTGGTAGGATTTTCTGAATATAGCGAGAGCAACGACAGAACTATAGAAGCGGGAATTTTGAGTCAATTGACAATAGTCCAATTCGGGAACTAATCTTTCTGATTGATCGAGATCCTTATAGTCGACAGCTCTCATCCTTTCCCCCGAGTCGTATCTTTACACTAAATCGAGAGCATTCCTTACCGAATCGGTTCGTAACTCTTGGAGACCCTCCACGACCGTTTCCCCAGGGCATTGGGCGACAGCTGGGCACTACATCCTTAGTTCGAGTCAGGGGGTTCTTCGCCTGTCCTTAACCCTAACAAACTCCGCTGCCCGTTCTACCGCCCTCTGCCTATCTCCAGCGGGGCGCCGGTATCTAACCCGGCCCTCTGCCGGTCCGTGAAGACGTCTCCATCGGGCACTCTCCTCTGCCGGGCAAGGAGAGACTATCTCCCAACGACAGATTCGAGCACTTTGACTTCAACTAAGGAATAAAAAATCTTTTCGAGAAAATTAGTGTAATTGTACGAATCAAATTAGGAGCGTAGCTTCTGAGCAGGATATCGACTCGAAGGGAACCAGAAAGCGGAAACATTATCGGAATCGGTAGCTGAAGTCGCTTTGTGATCGTGAGTCGAAAAATTGTGTCGTAATATATTGTATAACTAAATTGTATGTGATATGCTACAATATTTATAAACAGGAAAGCAGCTGATGGATCGAGTTCAGTGCAATATATTTCTTACACTCCCGTGGGAATTGTATCCTTTCTCAAGAATCGTTGCTAGTACCTAGCGGCAATTTTCGATGAACTCCCTCTTTAAGTTCGCCTTCCAACCGGAAATCGAAGACATGACGAAATTCCTTTCCCCTCCGAACCCCTTTTCCAACATCTTTTCAGCTCACGACCTTTTGACTGTGCAAATATTCTGGGATCACAAGAAGAGAGTGACTCCAAGCTGTTTTTATGGAACTGTCGAGAGTCCACTGGCCTTGTCGAAAGTAAATGTAGCAATTTTTTTTCCCAACGAAAAATGATATAAATCGGTTTCTGTGTCTTCAGATATTTATTTATATAGGTGAGAGTACACAGTGTACACACGACAGAAATTTACTTCTAGTAGATTAGAGAAATATTCATTATACGGAGTGGACATAAAATGACTTCCCTATATCCAGCCGTTTAAAAGCTATAGAATATTTAATTAGGGAAGTTAACGTACAACCACTCTGTATTTGAGGTCCGTAAATATTTTATGGTTAATGAACGTTTAGCTGAACAGTAAAATATGCTGGTGCAATGATCGTCTGCACACTTTACAATGGCACTAGTATTATTGATCGGTCAACTTGGTATTATCAGATGGCCAGTGGACTTTGCGTACAGCGGACAATTTTATAAGTTCCTTCGGGGCAGACTTGGGAGAAAAATAGTACTTATTTATTAAGGTACTACACTAGTGCAATTGTTTCGCACGGTGAGAATGGTTAGTTGAACAAATCATTTCATCGCATGCTTCCGTAACACACGTGCGTGCTTCTTGAAAGATTTATACCTAAAGAGAAAAATTTCTAAAGGTCCAAAAGATGAGTTTTGGGACGTTCAATCTCCTGCCATTGATTTTTTTTTCAGTTCACGTATGTATATCATTTTATGGTGTACTGGAGGAATTACGTCATTACAAGGTAATTCCTTGTTTTCGATATGTGTCACATTTCATTAGTTACTGCTGATGGAAGATAATCTTTTCGCTATGTCTATGTAATACGTTACAAACATTAATCTTCTTCTTGCAGATATACTGTTACAACATCACGGGACAAAAAAACTGTACTGCTTGCAATTTAAAAGGTAGATAATCGGGTTAGAAGATAAAGGTTTATAAATATACTATAATGCAATTGGCTGTCGTGTACAATGTACATATATTGTTACACTTTGAAAACTTTAATAATGTGTCAACTCGTATCTTACTCGAATATTTTACTTTATGATTTTTTTTACTAGAAATTTACACATATCGATTACACAGTAGTAAAGATATTGGTAGCTAAAAATTGAGGAAATTTTGACCAATGTCATTCTATAACATAACAGTTTATTAGGTAATGTCGTGGAAAAATGTTCTTAAAATATGAATCTTCTCGTTACAACTTTATATAAAAGATTATGAAAATAGTTTATCTTTGATTAATGATATTTCCTACATACTTTAATTTTTAACTAATCAATGTCAGATGAATTCCACGTAAAACTGATCTGGTTTCGTTTACAAGCTTTTTTCTTGTATTTTTTCTTGAATCTTTTTCTTGCCCAACATTGAGATGTGGCAATGATATTGATTTCTTACATTGGATATGTGCCAACCCATGAGAAAAAAATATATGTGAATTATATGAAATTTATATATATTCTCGACTATGTAATTCATATATAAAAATAGGCATATATAATCTATATATAAAATATAAATGTTTATCGAAAGCAATGATTATACACTTACTAAATAATGATGTGTTATTATACATTACAATTAGATTTTTCAGAGAAATAGCAATGTCTAAGAAATTTAACAAGACTTTCAGTGACAAGTCATAGGATTTATACTAATTTTTCTGCTGCATCTTGATCTTGGTTCTCGGCAACTACTATGGTTGGTCCACGAGTTCAATGTGTTTTTTTTTGACAATTCGAAAACAAGAAGATATCTAGCAAGGCACACGTGTCACTTCATAAAATATTTGTTCAAGGTATGCATATGCATGGTTTTGCACTAAAGATATTTTATTTGTCTATGATAACATATATTTGCGTAACGTTGAATAAAAACCACGTGGGATTTGCTAAGGTGCACATTGCTTGCGAACTTCCCAAAAAACACATTAAACTCGTAGATCGAGTATAGGTTTGACCTATTCCATCAACGAATTGTTATGTGCTATATTAATATAAAAATTATATATGAAACATAATTGCCACTATTTATATATAGGCATTATATGTATATAATTCATATATAACTTATACATATATAACTTCTTGCAACACTGTATGGAAAGTTTACAATTTGTGGACCAAAAAACAAACACAAAATGGTCCATTCTTGATGATTCCCGCACATTCTGAACTCATCAAGAATCAGTCATTTCGTGCTTCTTTTTGATGCATATACTGCGAACTTTCCGTACATTGTTGCAAAAAATAGTATACGTCTCGTCAGGAATCATCAACTTCACCCTCCTGTCTCATAATGTATTATTTTTGCATGGGAGGATCGAATGAGATATCTTTGATCAGTAATTGTTAAAAAATTGCATAAACAAATATGTTATAGTGCCTGTGTCCAATGAGAAAAAATTGAAGCCTTTTGCGAACAAACAGCATGAAATTGTAATAATTTAAAAAAAATCGAGCCGTCAGTGGTAATGTCGGAACATTTAATCAAATTTTTCCCATGAAATTTCAAGACTTTCGAAAACTTTACTTGACACTCGTATACGTATTCTTTATCACAAAGCATCGAATACACATTGTCAGGTGTTTAAAAGATTTCGCAAACTTTTTTAGCATTTCCATCTAACAAAGCAAATATCTCGGAGTGGAGGTTTTCTTCAAACGATTTCCGCACACACGCTGCCATATATAAAAATATCGCGAATCAAGTAAATATTTATTATGAAACAAAATTTGCTTAGCAAATATTGCATGCCCCATTTCTCTATTTCATTTGGTATGACTTTCATAATGCTTTCTTGTTATTGTATATTATGTAAATCGTTGATACATTCATTTTTCAGAAAAAGTATTGGAATATTAATAATTCTTTTGTAAGAGTTTGTGTTTATAGAAATTTCTCATTTATGTTGTTTTTTTTTCACGTTATTCTATTTAACGTGCAGTTTCAATATCTCTCGGGGAAAAATTATATAGGATACAGTTTTATTAAAAATATTAAATGAAATAAGATGGTAGGGATAGGAAGGTGAGAGGGATGAAAATAGTCCCTCTGACTCTCAAGATTGACGGTGTAGCCGTGTGTAAAAAGAAAATGGAGAACGAAAGCAGCTGAGACTCTTCTCAGACCTTGCACCAAGTCTTGGAGAAAAGAAAGGAATAAAGGTAAAACGACCTATAGTCGAGCCGCAATATTAGTTCCAGTTTGAGGGGTAATCTCCTTACGGAACAAAACGTAAACAAGTCCCCTAGAAGTGTAACTGAGATCGCGGCCTCACTATACTTGCTGTACTAAATTTCGAATACTTTTTCTCTGGGAGCACCCTGAATATCAAAACCACGTCACGTTTTTGACGTGTAAAGTCGAAAAACATAAAAAGAAAAATAGTATAAATACTTCATCTACCAATTCGGTCTCTACCAGGTCAATAATTAATTATTGCTAAATTATTCATAACATGCATGTCTTCGTGCAAAAGTAGGTTATCAAGTGTGCTAATTAAATTTAAAAAAAAAACGTATAAGTATTAAAATTCTATCTAATAGAACATCAGCTGATCGCAGTGTAAGAACAAAAGAAGATATTTACGTAAGTACTCGAGAAGTACGAAAACTGATGAAACCCAAGTCGACCTAACCCAAAGACCATCGGGCCACTAATGATTTTCGGAGTAGGGTCCTTGGTTCCCAGCATACACTGCATAGGAGCAAGGAGTCTGTAGCCATTCTTGCATCGAATAATCATGAGTGGGGATAAAGCGCCAAAACATTTCAAATAGACTTATCATAATCCTGAATAGCTTTCCTACGAGAAGGTATAATCGCCCTAGAAAAAGATGAACTCCTCTTTGCGGCAGGAGTCTCGATGTAAACCGATGCGTAAACGTACCTGCCGTTCAGCAGCCATGCCGCCCTCGTACATGTTCGCTACGTTCTTGGCGCGTTTCTCAAAATCTCGAAGTACGTCCGACGTCCGTCGTTCGACAGGCACTCAAAAAAAAGAGCACGAACCAGTCACAAAGAAGATAAAAGGAAAGCGATGAGAATTGCTCGTTCAGCGATACACGTGATGTCGACGATACGTGCTCGAGATCGTCAATGTGTTACGCACGATGCAGGCACACGTAGTGGATTGTGACATGAAATATCCTTTGAAGCGCGAATCTTCGAACCTCTTCAACAAGTCCACACGACGATCTTGTCGCGCTGAGAACCGAAGAACCAATCCTCCAAGATGGTCTCTTGTTGACAATCAGGTCCAGGATAATTGGAATACCATCGAGGGAGAGTCTCTAAAGGGATTGTCGTTTAAAAAAACAAAGTGAATGAAAACAATAATACACAGTCAAAGATAGAGATGGAGAAAGAGAAAGAGAGAGAGAGAGAGAGAGAGAGAGAGAGTGAGAGAGAGAAAGAGAGTTCTGTAAGATGTGATTGGACCAGCGACAGTGAGAGAAAGTAGAGGGAGAATATTACAGAAGTGTTACAGAAGTATAAGACAGCGATCGAGAGTAAGAGCTACCAAGGAATCTTGAAGACGTTCTCGTGGAAGTGGGCGTATCAGAGGATCCACTGTCCAAGGAAATGTTAATGAACCGCGTCGATTATTGAAAAAACGGGTGGCTTTTTGTCAGATAGACGAGGTAGCTCTTTGTCCGTCGACCTCCAGGTACTTTTCGTTTGGCTTTCTCGTTGTTGTCAGTGGCGCGCACGTTCGCCGGTGTTGGCCACCGTAATCCTGACAGTGTTGCGGTGTATTTTGTCTCGTTGACGACGCGGGCGCGGAACGTGCGGAACTGGAGTAATAACGAGAGGAACAGGAGGAACTCGGATTGGCGTGCTGGGTGGCGTGTCGCCGCGCGTGCTTCGTGTGTGCCTGCTCGCGGAACCGCTACTGGCTCGTCGAGTGCCTAGGGAAGACTGGCCGCCTGGCACAGGCACAGGATTCGAGTTTCCGAGTCGCGCCGGTACAAATGGTAGCTTCGAGCACAACGCGCACCCTCGGCTGACAATCAATACCCGGCAGGCCCGTACGTACATACATTTCGCCGTGAAATCTCAATTTCTAGTTTTTTTTTTCAACGGTCAGCCCTCTACCACAACCAGGAGCAACAGCACCGTCACTACCACCACAACCAGGAGGAGCAGCACCATCGCTACCACAACGACGTCGACGTCACTACGTTCTCCCATTATTATCTTCCTTGATATATCCAATACCAGCATCTTCCTACAGAGTTATCTACTTTTTCCTCCTCTATTTTTTCTTATTCACTTTTTTTTTTCATATTTCGCTTGATCTTCCCTCTCATTCGCGATTTCTACCACGACCTCTACTGCTAAGTCTACCCCCTGCAATATAGCCATCCCCACTGGCCTCACCATCAATCCTCACTTCCTTTAAGAAATGTCTCTGACCGACTTCGGTACCAACACTGCTATCACTAGGAAAATGAGTATCGTCTCTCTGTTTAACCTCTAGTGTGCTATTTTCGACTTTTGATGTGGACCTTTGCCTTCGCTTTTTATTCTGCTCCTCTGATGACCTACGTCTGTCTTCCGTGGCTCTATGTGAGTACATACTCAGCGAACGAAAAGAGAAACACGACAGAGAATACAGATGTATTTTATCGTTCATGTGATGTGCATTGCATTTTTGATTGTTTGACCCTTTTTTGGTTTTCTGAGTAGCCCAAAAAAAGGCAACTAACGACTTCTCGACAATTCACGAATCACGGAAAAATTTTTATCAATTTGTGATATAGTAGTTCAGCGTGTATTTTCTTCTTATGTTGATGTCATTTTGTTGACAATAAAGGTTTCTATATGTATATTCATCACGTGTTCCTTATTTGATGGAAACATTCATGTTTCTATATCTGTCGCTCTGTTCCATTGAAATGTTCTTTCAAAATTAGGCCGGACAACTTTTAGATCTCTTTAAAACTGAGGGATTTTGAATATTGGCATTTTTTTATTTAAAAAAAATTCTATCGTGCTCCCACCGATATATTAGTTTGGTGATAATTGATATGACAAGTAATTTTACGGCCCAATTAAATACTCCACTTTACCGTTGCATAATATTGAAATATTTAGATACTGTTAACTTTACTTAATATGTTCGCAGATTTTGATTTCTAGTAAACGATTGTGGCTAGATTACATTTCACAAATTATTCTTTCCCATATAAATTTAATCCGAATTTTACCCTCCCCCGTGCCTTTATTAAGATTTTGGAAAAATAAAATATATTGAATGATTATGAGGAAGTAGTATTGCACATCATTGCAGAGCATATGGACATAAATTCCAGGAAGGAGAAAGTGTGAGAAAATCCGTAAAGGGTGAAAAATATGTGTAGTATCCCTTAATTGGTTGTACGACTCATTGTAAACTGGAGCATGTAATAGAATGTCTGGGAGTAGAATTTCGAAAATAGACCACAGAAGAACCAGAAATTCGCTGTTGCTGAATTTGTTTTTTCTCTTTTTAAATTAAAACATCCAGTGAAATTATTCAATAATAGAATATTTCATTTAATCGAAAAAATATAGTAAAATCAGAAAACAAATAAAAACTGCCTTCGGTTCATCTTTTTCATTCTTTGGCCGTGCCTTCAATTTGGATCAATGGAATCATCATGAACAGATAGTCAAATAAAACAGATGTGAAAAAACATTTTTAATTACACAAAATTCACGATTTTTGCATTATATTTAATATCCCCATTGCCCCATTCCCTTTTTGGTCATTTGGTATAATGAAATCTAACAATAAACAAACCAATTGGTAAAAATTCACCACGAGCAGTGAACAATATCCATCGGTTGGATATATTAGTTCACCTTGAAAAATGTAAATGGAACAAGAGAGCAAGACGAAAGTGGAGTAGACGTGTCTTCGCAGTTTATGTCGGAACTCGTCAGTGCTAAATAAACTTTACCTCTAGGTACGCTCCTGTGTTACTGAAGTGAGAAACAATGACGGAGACTGTAGAGACTGAGGTCGTCGAGAGGGCCGGGCGTGTGGAGAACTTGCAGAATAACGTGGGGGTACTGAGAAAGATTGAGGATGGCGAGAAAGATGAGAATTGAGAGCGATCGAGAGGATCCAAGTAAAGTAGAAGAAGATGGGTTGAGCGCTCGGGAGACCGTGTGGTGCCAAAAGGAGATGGGAAAGAACCAACTGCGTCCGGTGGACGGTGCAAAGAGAAGATGAAAGAAAGCAAGGAGGAATGTTAAAAAGGAAGAGAAGAATAAAAATGATTAGAATAAGAATGAAGAAGGTGAAGCCGTGATTACAACATATGTCCGGGCTTATGTTATTGCTTGTGCAACCTTCTTATGCTGTGACATGTTGAACGTAGCGAGTTCATTCCGAAGTTTAAAGGATCCCTATGAACATTTTTTATAACTGTTTCCTGTTTTGGGTCTAAGTTTAGACGTTTGCAATATTGATATGGAAAGTTTTAACGAAGTTGCGCTTCGAAAGCATTGTGATCATTGATCGAATAGTAAATAATTTTCTCCTGTCGAATAAATTATTACAAATGCCTAAGGTAACCATTGGATACCTTGTTTTATTATATATTGCTCTTATTTTATATTACTTTCTCATTTTTAATGCAGTTGGATTACTGTTTTTAAAATGTTATTACGTTCACTACAAATTTTATTTGCATTTGAAACAATATGATAACAATGCGAAAGTACAAGATATCACTGATCAGGTCGTAAATGCATTAACAAATTGATTTCCTTGAAACAACAATCAGGTGGTTAATAGAATTAGTATATTACACTACAAGGGCAGAAAACTGAGTTTTCGGCACTGCTCGATAGCATGCCCGAGGCGAAGCCGAGGGCCTTCTATCGTGCAGTTCCGGGTGCTCAGTTTACTGCCCGTGTGATGTATACTATTTTTCTTTATACCATGGTCGATAGTACATGATCGACGCATCAATTTCAGTGCAGAAAGCCTTGGATCTTTGCTGCGCAGACCCCTATCGGAGCATAGCAAAAATCCAAGGCTTTCTGCACTGAAATCAATGCGTCGATCATGTACTTTCGACCATGGTATAAAGAAAAATTAATTTTGCAATATAATATGCTTAAAGCCTTACCGAGGTTAACTATAGATAGTAGCGGTAGGTGCTTTAGCACATACTTCCTATGCATGGTTTTGTTCAACTGCGTAATTCTATAAGTGATGATGTAAAACTTTCTGCAACTTAAAACTTTCCTTCTCAGAATAATGCTTTCCTTTTATCAGCTAATCATGTACTCTAGGTGCGGAGCAATTATAATCAGGATTTGCCGGAATACCAGTTAAATGGTTTCATGAAGTTCATGGGGATTCAGTTGAGAGGCGTTTAACAAACTTTTCATGACTGTATACCATATTTCTACTCTCAACTTCGATATATTTATATCTTCGTCGCGTAGTCATAATTATAATTATATCAATCAATAAACGTATATATTTATCAGTTGAAACAATGAATGACGTTTATATATAGATATACACGTCATGTATGTGATGAAAAATTCATGAACTATGAATTTACTTTAAGCACTTTAAATAAGTTAATCACGTTGCGCCATATGCGCGGAAGTAATACGTCACGCATAATATAGGAATTTTGCATTATTACGATATTACTAAAATTGAGTTTACCGATGCATCAAGCAGCAACTACATAACCTGTGCTATTTTATGCACCTTCTCATACACGTGCGTATATTAAAGGGTGATGCGTTTGGTATGGGCTACCCGTTATTGACACCATCATCATGCCATTTTAGTCAACATTTTACCTCGCGAAATACAAGGTTATTCAGTAGAAATTCGCAATCTGAAAGTTGTTCTACCACAGAATCCAAATGGATAGGGTAAATTCACGCGGTACGGGCATGAAATAGGGTCTTAGAGATTTTACGTTAGTACAGCTTTACACATGATAAAAGAATATCTTTCAATAGGATGCTTTTTTAATAAATAACCAAACCCTAACGAGGATCGTGTAACTGTCAATCCGATTGAGATGTTCGCCTAAAAAGAAGTTTTTCTCTCTTCTGGAATTTATACTGCCTGTAAAAACTTACTATGTCGGACCTTCTCATTTACAATCCGAAGTGGCAAAGCACTTCAAAATGTCATGGTTTTTTTAAGGACTCCTCGATACGTGAAAACAATTTTAACTCCTAACATGGGCGCAAGAAATGCTTCGAAAGAAGTCTGTTGAAGAAACCCTTCGGCGCAAGAATTTTCCTAGTTGGTTCAACGAAACGGGCACATGAAATGATTTGACGTGACAACTACATTAAATAACCGAACTAATTTACATGATCATCCAATACGTTCAAATTATTGGATGCGAATCGATATTTCTATAAAATCTATCTTTTTTTATTCGTCTACGTATATGTATATGTTCCTCTAACGAGTTATTTGCAATTACACTCGTAAACGGTGTTCTGTGCTAGTAAAATAATTTTTAGGATAAGTATTCGTATTGTCTACCCCCTTTTATTTTGGGTTAGTTTCTCTCCAAGACAATATAGGTCACCAGATCGATGACGTTGATGAAAGTAAATTTAAGAAATTGTCTTAAACGAATATCCCCGATCGATAATTCTTATGTGCCTCGGTACTATTCAGAGCGACTTCATAAATTACATTCATTCGTGGTCTTATAATTAGTCTTGGTTTTTAATAATATTTTCGATCTCTTATACATTTATTAAAAGTGGTATATCAATGTTGTAAAACTACTTGTCAAAATCGTTCAATACAAAAGAATATTAATGACTTCCAATCTAATTTAAAATATTTTTATAAATTCATATTGAATTACATAACTTTTACAATCCGTCAATTGTAATTCCATTGAAATTTCAATGAACGCTTTAGATTCCTCCCAAGTCAGTCTCTTTTCAAATATCTCAAATACAAATGGCTCGTGGTTCAAGGGAAATCTTATTTCATTTACGTAAACGTTCTATCTTTACTCCTGTAGCAACCGATATGTTGCGCAATGTGCTCCTGAATACTAACCGCACAGAAGTTCGATATCTTTCGTTTAGGAAAGAATTGAAATGTATGGTTATCCCATTTTTCTATGGTCTATTCCTGATAAGTATTTTTACATGTCTCTGTCGTGTACATTGTAAAATATTCGTATAGAGTAAGTAGATATGAAAATGAGGCTAGCGTGCGATTTACGTACAGATTTTTGTTTTTATTTATCGATTTCCGGATTCCTCTCTCAGCACCATCGCCAATGCGTTTCACTTGGTAATCGCGAATTTCCAGGTCAGGGAATTCGTAATGTTCGATTATTTTGGAGTGATATTGAAGTTGAGAATTTATGCGCCCTTTGAAACATTTCACGGTATACGCGGTTTCATAAATAATCGTAGCTCAGGTCACTTTGGCAATGCGACAACTTTTCAGGGCATCTAAGATACGTTGGACACTTTTAAGTTTGCTAGAAGCTGAACAAACTGCATAACCACTTACAGGACACCCAAAACGTACTTATAATCGAACTAATTTGTATTTATCTATCCATAACCTATATTAAATTAATTTATGATAACATTTTTATGTTTCATGTGATATTTCTAATATAAAATATATTCTTATCAATTTCTCTTATAGAATTTCGATCCAGAAATATTCTCTATTGAATATTGTATATGATTATTTCGAAATACTGCATCAAGTATACTTAATCCAGCCACTTGATTTCTGTAACAGAATTACCTTTAGTTGCTGCATTATTCCTGAATAACTTGATATATTGCTTTATCGTTGACAAAAAACTTTCAATTTGAAAAACCGCGATTTCAACACGAGTATGAAAAATGGACTTGACGTCAACAAGAAATTTGACATCACAGTTCCTGTTTAGTATCAGATACTAGTTTTATAATGGAATGACAGAGACATATATATTACGAAAGGTAGAAAGTTGTATGATTTCTCATAAATATAAGAATTTACTAACTGAGGAAATTTTTTTCGTAATATTTTGTATCTTATAAAATTAGTTTCTTCTTAGAAACGTATTAAAGCTTATCGGATAATATTGGAAATTATTATCGGAATCAATAAATGATGAATTAATTGCGTTTTGGGCAAATTTTTAAACTTAAAACAATTAACGTTTCTCTTTAGCCAATGTATTGAAAAACGGTAACTAATAAAATGCGAAATAATTCACCGCTACGCTGTTATCGTTATCGATAATTAGAGCACGAAAAAACAAGTGCACTTGTATCATGAATCTATATATTTCGTAATGAAATAATCCGTTCTAACACTTTTTTATCAATTTGAATAAAAATGCAAAAAAAGTGTTGCTGAAACTTACATCCTAATATAACAGTTAGCTAGATTTGCATTTTTCTAGTAAATTTTTATGCTGCCTATTTTACTTAAAAAAAGACAGAGAAATCTTTGCATCTCGTAATCAGAATAATGAAGATTCATTATCACTCCACGTTTTTTGCAAGTTACCTCCTTTTCTAACTTTTCGGCCGGTAGCATTCCTCGATCAAAACTCATCTAGCATATCCCTTTGTTGCATTTTATTCATTCTTCCCTTGTTACCCGTCTGACTTCACTTTTATAGGTCGCGTTACGCCACATGAATAACAATCGATCTGAAGCGAAGTTCCAAAACTATTCTTATTCATTCTTCTAAATTTTGCGCTACATAGGTATATATGTATGTGCATATTTAATGAACACCACGTTGTCTAACTATTGTAATTATTTTTCTACAACCCACAAAAATGTTACGCAGAAAAAGTACTAGTCGGGATTCGTTTACGTTTTTTTAAATTAATAAAAAGTTCTGATTTTGTAAATAGCAGATGTTTCTTGCGTTGAATTAGAAATTATACTACAGTTTGTGTCTGCTAAATAATATATGTTAAAGTTGACAGGAATATTTACTTTAAAAAGATAAGTGATGTTTTTCTCATTGTTTTTGACGAAATTCTTATTTTTTAAATATTATTTAGTCTCAGTTGGTTCTGATTATCATAGAAACGAAGTTTCTTGTTAGATTCTGCCATTTGTACCATAAGAAAATTATTTATGGAACACAAGCTTCCTGTTTTTCTACAAATTTGAAAAAACAATAAATAATAAATCAAACATCATTATGTAGTGTCTAATCTTTTTAGATTACTGATAATTAATCACGACTAATCATACTTGCATAATTAAATTCCAGTACCTACTACTGAAGTTCTATTTACGGAACGCGTAGTAAAAGTAAAGTTCAGAAGTACTAGCTTTTTATAATTAATTAGGAATTAATTTATATGTAAATGATCGAAAAACAAAAAAATTGTAGAAATTCAAATGACATTTGGATTTTATGGTTTATAGATATCGTTATTGTACAGATGAGGGCAATGCTCAGTATTGCAATTTTTTAAGGATTATATATCAAGAAAAAAAACATTCAAAATGTTTGACACAAATACGATCGCGAATATCGGAAAAATGTATGAGAACCTCAACTCGTACAATGTCACCGAATACATTTCTGCTAGGCATCCTGAACTCGTGACAGTCTTTGAATGCGCACAAACGCTAGAAAAAAAGTCAAAAGATCAACGAGCGATCGAGCGGATGGCAATCCGTCCCACAATTCAGAGATTTCAGTTTCTATGTGAAAGTATTGAACTTTGAAAAATTTTACATAAATATTGCATTTGAGTCACGTATGCATATCCTACATATCATCTATTCCGAATGATCTAGCTTCTGTACATTTTTACGTCAATTGGTGAAAAATTACTATATTTTAGGGGCTACTCAATCCAATAGATTTTTATAACCATTTCACGAGGAGATATTTCGCATACTTCTGATATCACTCTACTTTATAGAATAAACGAAGAAAATGTGTTCATAAAGGAAATTTTAGTTCGCTTCCTTTTTCAAGTTTCAGACTTTATTTTGGAATACCCTGTATATCTTGAGGGTTAAAATGAAAAGAAAGCGTCAAACATTTGCATGTAGCTTAACAGAAAATTATTATTAATCTTCTTAAATCGGACAAGCGTTTTCTAATTTTCATAAATAATGAGATTAAAATATTATTAAAAAATGTTGGAAAAATTAATAATATTTGGCCGAGGTCTTCACTTTTATTCTATAGAAAATGGAACTAGCTTTATCGCATGAAATTATTGTTCAAAACGTATATTAAATTATAATTCATTTAAGAATGTGAACCTGAGAAGCAAACTTGTTAATTAATCTTCCTTCACATCTCTCCAGATTTGCATTCATTCCAAAGCTCCGAGTGAAAATAAATTATTGCCCATGTAAACATTTTGCAATTAGCTGGTCAGTGAATTTAAATGTTCCCCCTTTACTAACCAATGGAAACATGTGTATTCGAGTGAAGTCGTTTTATGAAACAGTATTTGCGCACTTGTATTTTAGCCAATATTAATTTCACGAATGGAGAGTGCATGTCCCGTTACCCGGTGCAAGACTTTTTAACAGTACCATTTTTAAGGGCCACTTTCTTACGAAACGAAACGTTAATAAGTCCCCTCAGAGTAACGCATACTACAATGTCATTACAGTAAAATTATTTAATATTGAGTAAATTGTCGTTTATTAAAAAAGATGTTTTTGCAACGCTGTACGAAAAGTTCGCAGTATGTGCACCAAAAAGAAGCACGAAATGGTCGACTCTGAACTCATCAAGAATGGACTATTTTGTGCTTGTTTTTTGGTGCACATACTGCGAACTTTCCGTACATTGTTACAAAAAATAGTATACGACACGCGTGCGGATTGGTGATTTCTACTCGTGTGATGTTTGTCACTCTCGCTTCGCTTGGGTGACAAACGTCACACTCGTCAGGAATCACCAACTTTCCGCACTTGTATCATAATGTACTATTGTAAATACTACATAGTATTTTATGGACATTAATATTGGCAATCCAAATTTTTAATGTCAAATTCTTAGCATATATTTTCTTCTGTGTGTTACCTAATTCAGGATATTGTGATTTTATCGATTAAATAATTAAAATTGGACTAATTTACTTCATTAAATTAGAAGGCTGAGATATCTCTGATATATCAAAGGTAAATATTTCCCCTTGTAATTGAAAATTCCTAACGAGTGTCCTTGAGAGATCATTAGTGTTTTAAAGGGAATATAGTATAGAGTTCAACACAAACATGTCGATTCATCACAGTCCGCCCACTGAATATCTATTTTAGAATCAACTATGATGGGATAATAGTCCAAAATTTATATCAATGTGTTTATATAGATATAGGCGTATCTCTTCTGTTGCAAAGTGAATAAATATTATTCAACATTTTTTCATAAAATACAGATCCCTATAAATATATTGTAAGTATAATATATTTTAAATATATTATTGTTTAGTGTCATTTATCTTTATTGATAAGTTGAAAATACATAATAAGTATGCAGTGGAAGCTTTCCGATATTTACATATAGAACGAGTAGCGCAAGTTTTCTAGTGGGTGAACTTTTTAAATACAATTGTTTGCTCTATGGTAGCACTGCATAGCATTTAACTATATCTGGGCCACCGATAGCTTCCTTACCGAAGTAAATAACGAACTGTTCAATGCTCTGTGTTGAGAAATAGATATTTCAGCTTTCAAGAACATTTTACAGTACACAGTAATATTTATAGTTCTATAAAATGGGGCTGTTACGTTGATTTTGTAACGAATTTGATACGCCATAGCTCATTCTGTTTATAGAAAGCTGCTTCACGAATTCACCATGTAAAATGTTTGTACTATTGACAGTCTAAAAAATAAAGCAGTTTGTTTATAAAGAATTTTAATCCCCGGTTAAACAATATTTTGTAAATTTTAAACCATCAACACTATAAAAGATCCATTTGGTGAATTCGTACAGCAACTTTCAAAAAATAGAATAAGCTGTAGCGAATTAAAACAGATACAAAATTATGATTTATGCTTCGAAAAAGTTTGACGAAAATGTACTTCTATGAAAGTTTGCATATAGGATACGTGCTATAATATTATACAAATCACCCTACGTTACTGTCAATTAATAAAGTTATATTTTTTAATTCATTGTAAAAATGTAACCCTCATTCAACTATTGTGCAACGCAGTAGCTACGTTAATAACGTTAAAAAGTATTTTCTAATAACTCGAAGTGTATGGGCGTCAAGTAATGCGATTATTACATCATTTTAATTAAAAAATGTAGTAGATTAGATTACAGCCTTGAATAATTAAGTATTATTTGCAAAGCAAGGGAATGAACAGTATATTTATAATTAAACTTTTTTAATTTAAATATTTTTAAGCAATATAAATAAATTCACCTGTTAAAACATTCTATGAAAAGTGTTTTTGGAAATTAAGTAGTTCTAATGCTCATGTTTTGTATTATTTTGAAGCAATAATTCAAAAATTTAGTTTTCTTTTATAAATAATTAAAATTAAAACTCTAGTTTATTCTGTAATACGAAAAATTACGAGAAGAGATTCTATTCAATGCCTATTTAACTCATGGACCGACTTTAATTATCACTGAACCAAACAATTCAAATTGGTAAAGAGTAATAGCAAATGAGAAAACTCATCGAATAAATATACTTAACCCTTTGACACCCCATAATTTTATATAGCCTCTCTGAATCCTATGTGAGACCGTACTATATGAACCAAACCTTTTTCTGGCACGTAACTTTTATTGGAATCAAATACAGGGTTATTCACGGTAAACGTACTAGCTGAAATTGGTCGTGAATGGGTGATTTCATAAACCGGAGCAGAGTGGCATCATTCAAGAAATGAAAGTTAACGTCATAACATTGTTAAGATCATGACTTTGACGTTCTTGCATTTGTTTAACAAGACCACACTATCTCGATTAACAGAATTGTTCAATCGCGTCTAATTTCAGCTGTAGCGTTTGCCGTGGATAACCCTGTACGTGAAATCGAAAGGAGTGAAAGAGTGAAAGCCAGACCTTCAGAAATATAAATATGACCCTCCCAAGTCGATATATAAATTATCCAAAGTACAGTAACTAGTAAAATAATGCTCCGACCCATTACTTTTCTCAGAGTTGAAAATATTAATCTCGTTTAAGCCTCAAAAATGTATTAATGTTTTCCAGGCTTACATGTAATTTTTTAGACAAGGAAAGACCAAGTGACAGAACTTATTTGAACCTCGGAACTGCGCTTATGTCCTGTTTCTGAGCATTGAGATTCCAATGAAAGCTAATATTAGGACTTATTTGACTCTCAAAAATCTCATTTCCAGTTCGTTCGATTAGGTACAAATCTAAATGGTAACCGTAAAAATCTCTTGGAGGTAAACTAAATTTATGTCGGAAAATCTGAACAATAAAGAAATAGAAGATTCAGAGGTTTAAATGAATTCAATATTTTCGATTTGGATTTGAAATAGGTCTCGGCTTACCCAAGCTACCCTAGATGGAACCGACCAGGTTAAGGAATGCCTCCTGCGGTAATGGATCTTCCACATTCTGTTCATATAACCACTGTATGAATATACAGCATCCTCCGATTCCGAAATTGAATTCGATTGGAAATCCATAAAAATATTTATTGTAGAGCTGTTACGATATGACAGAGACGAATAATATATACCTATATTTGATCAGCGAATAAGACAATAGAGTGAAACTGACAAAAATTAATATTTCGAATATTCCTTATCAAAATAATAAAAAGAATATTATTTTTATTATCAACTTCGATCATGGATGGTCTGTAGAATAAGAGCTGGACAAAATGACTAGACGGAGCTCTAACAAGTGGCTGCAGTTCGTAACGATCGCTTCCGTGCCATGCACCAACCCAACCCCTGCTATATACCCTTCTAACTAAAGAGGGTTAACCCACAGACGAAAATACATCGATAAACGTGACAGGAAGGTCACTGTATTCGACGCCATTCGCTCCTACTTACATACCCCCATTTGTTCTCTAGATACTATACTGTATTGAACCCGAATAAGAACCTACCACGATAACTTAATAACTCGATTTTACTTTACTTCTGACTACTTCCATTTTTTATTACCGAAAATGTAATGCGGAAGCGGAAAATTCGTAAGGCGAATATAGCCAGGAGATGATGGAACGTTATTTAAATTTCGTCGTTGGGAACGAAACACCCTATTTACGTTTCCTTTTTTTTTTTATTAGGTACACACTTGGTAGGGCGTATTCGCACGCAAGAGAAATACTCAATTTATTCTGAAAAATAATTGTAATAATACCCGCCTATAGTCGTCGATATTTTCCGTTTTATTTTTCTGTAAAGTTCGTTGAACTCTAATTTGATCGATTATCAATTTCTGTATTCACTGAGCTTTACTGCGTTATCGGGTATTCTTCGGTTTCATGTATTCAAATGCGCAAATTACTTTGCGCACTGCTAAAATTCAGTTGCAATTTGTTATCTTTTGACTGTACAATATTTACGCAGTTACTAGACGGGTAAAATATTTTGCATTAGTGGTGCACTTAAATATCAAGTAAATTGTTGCATAATATACTTAGCAGATAGAAAACTTACTCATGCAAATATCGAGAAGTCGTATTCTTTAGATTGATTAAATACTAATTATGGTGCAGTGATCGATATTAGTGCGAAAGTGCGAAAAATACGAATAAAACAAGCGTCTACGTGTAATCACGATCTTCCGTAATCTTCTGGGATTTCCGTCGCACTTTTTATCCTATTCGACCCGCACTCAGGTAATTTGTGAAGCTGCCATCGATAAAGGTAAGATTCGCGTCGAGATGCGATAACGGGCGACATAGCGGAATAAAAAAAAAAGGAAAGGAGAAGCAAGAGAAGTACAGTCATCCCTTCAAATTTTTGGAGAGCACTCGGAATAATTTTAACTTGCATTGGCCCAAGAAGAAGGAAAAAGTTTAAGACGAGAAAACTGTCTCGTTAGGAGCTTTAACACGCAATTGCGTATCCGAGTGTAAGCGTTTAATTTCACCGCGAGTAATTAACATGTACATAACGCGTAATCAGTAAAAACTTAAAAAATTACCACGGGCTGGACTTTGAAGAACGTAAACCTTGAAAGTACAAAATATTTTTCGATAAAAAGCCGACAGGATTTTTTACGATAATGTTAAAAAGGGACAAGTTACACGCTTTGTGAATTTAAAGAAAATAATATATTACTTACACGCTTCAGATTGTGAGCTATGTGACACGTGACAAACATGTAAGTACAGACCCAGAAATAATGTGGCACCTTTAGTTCACAACAGAAGCAGTTCACAACTGGAGATAAAAAGAAAAGTTGGAAAAGAAGAATACGATAAAATACGACTGGACGGTTCGCAAACTATCTTGACGGGACGGAAAGATTTCCTAAGAGAAATAAAAAGATTGTACGCGAAGCACGTAGTGGCGTATTTCGATGATAAAAGCACATGCCGGCACGATCTGTCAAAATTATTCTTCCACGGTGAACCAGATCTTCCCGTCAGTTGGATTTTTCAACGTTGTGCGAGAGGACTGATAAGCCAAACTATAAAACGTGCTATTTTGAGGTGCCGACGTTGGGATTGGTAATAGGTCGTGTGTGCTCTCTGCTCTTCCTTCCACATGCTCAACAGTCAGACATTCTCTTCGTTTCCCTGTCTTACACTCGTAACTGATCGTTCACTGTCGCACTCATTCGCTCACTTTACTCCAAATCTTTTCTCCCTCAGTCCCGCACATTCTCACTCTCTCGATTTAGCTCTTTCTCTCTGACTGTTTCTCGGCCACTGGTTTTGGAACGGAGTGTAGTGCTACGGGTGCAGGCGAAACGTACGTTTTTGACAAAGCCGCATAAGAATAACCTGGGATAGGGAGATGAGAATAAGGATGTACTTCGTGTCGAACGGTCTTACCTGCTTTACTAGTGGGAGTAGTGTCTGTTCTATGCTACGGGTCTTAATCTCTAGGGTGGCTGGGTCTACGGGGTCGGGTGTCGCCATGATTCGAACACAACTCCACGCTCCGTAGAGTCGAGCCGCGCGAGAGGGTTCGTTGCCCCCCTCTTTCCACTACTCACTCTCTTTCCAATAAAGCTCCGAGATCCCTCTACTGTGTGAATGTCGGACTTCGAGCGATCGGAACGCCTCGTTGCCGGCGCGGCGACGCTGTGAAACATCTCCCGGCGTTTAGGCGTCTCAGTGACCCTTACGATTGCGACTGCTGACACCTTCTGGCTACGAAACGAAACTTCCGAACGATGTAGAGTTTAGAGCGACGCTAGCGCCACGGAATAATTCGGTAGTAACGTTGAGAAGGTATTTGAACGTTTTAGATTTTCATCGTGATCTGGCATATTGAGATACGTTCATGTTTCTGGTTTTATTTCAGTCGTACTGTTACGCAGTCACGTAATATTCGTTTTAAACCGTGTCCATTTTGAGAGTTCGGACGCGATAAGATATAATCATCCTCAAAAATCCTTACATTTTAAACAGGGCCAAATAACGAACATGTCGGGTGCAACCCCGCCCTTCCGTGAGACGAAGATTTATACATATGCACTGGTACATCTTTAACAACCCATTAGACCCACTTTGGCTGAATGATCATCGCGTCGCGATCAATGGCGCTTATTAGTCACCAACGAACGCGGAATGCTGCGGTTATGTGGACCACAGCTGCTTTCCTGGTTAACTACCACGTATCGGGAAATACACTTCAATAAATCAACTTTGACGAACGTATGGAGTGAGAGTTAAATGATCTGTGAGAGCAATTATCGATTAAGTATAAGTTTTTTCCAATTCGAGGAATCGATACATTATCTTTACTAGAGTCAAAACGTCAACGGTGAAAGCTTTCACACTCCATTCGCACTGTCCTCGCTGTATGCTTTCGTTAACAATGAGAAATTCATTGGCCCTGATCATGGAAATATTTTAGTAACTTAAATTTATGTTAATTGTGACTCGCTAAATAAAAGGCAAGCCATATGAATATAAGAAACAAAGAAAATAATAGAGGAAAGGAAAGAAAACGATGTATTTTTGCTGTGGCTTTCGGCAACTTGGTTGAGTCATTAAATTGTAATCCAATCATTCTTAGTTTCTAATTTATTATGTCTTATATTTCTTTTTAAGTGATTGAATTATATATGATTAAATCATCATAGTGAGAATCAATCAGATTAAAATATTATTCTTATATTCGCTACAGAAATCAATTACTCGTGTTCTAGGATAACTTTTATAGGCAAAACGTCTTTTACATATAGGCCGAATAATTTATAATCAAAATCACGTTAACATATAATACTAGGTAACATGAAGAATGGGTGCAAAGTTTTATAAAAAAAAAAATTATTTCACGTAAGTAGCAGTCCAACTAATTCATTAATTTTATTTTAAAAAATTGCTATTAGATTCATACATCGCTTAGGCTTAATCGTATTTGCTCTCAATCAATGTTCAAAATTACTTTACTCGAACACAGAGAAAATCACAGTTGATCACCTATTCGGCTACTCTACATTCTTGGATGTATTAATCAAGATATGCATGGCAAGGAAGAAGATAATTTCAATAAATCAAACTGCAGCATATAAACAGTAAATATACATTATATATTTGGTATCATCTTGCACAACTGGGAAAAAAGCTCGTACTTACAGGCGGCTTAAAAATAATAACATAATAACACGTTTGAACTTTAATGTGAGTTCATCTTATCCTTAAATAATCCTTAAAACTGGAAATCCTTGGACATCAAGAATAATCCCAATGCGCGGAAAGTTAACAATAAAATTATCACGAACGAGGATTAATAGAATTTCAACTTTGTACGTTCCCACAAATGACGTACATTTCACCTCGTTCTTCTAAATCGTATTAAATCTATTAAGACAAAAATTGCCTAAGACTTAAGTAAAGCTGAACATGACTAGTTCTAAATGCACGCTATTTTCAAAGTACCGCGAATTACAATTCTAAGGATTGAACGATACCACGGATATTTATGTTTGGTAATGATAAAAAATCAGTGAACCCAATTACCCGAATATACGACGTAATTCGTCGAATTACAAAAATCCGGAAATATGTCAAAATCACAAAAATCTCTACGATTAATTAAAGACATATCGCACGAACGATACTTTCTTAAAATACCACTATACGTATATTAATCTACGAACTTCTTCATGTAACTTTTCGTTGAAAAAAAAGAAGAAAAAACAATATCATCAATTAAAGAGACAATCATTTAACTTATAGTCAATTAAAGATAAAATGGTACAGCACGCTACTTCTTAACTAGAACCTGATTCAGATTCGGTGCTAAAGGCGCCCTCCGTTTGACGTGCTTTTCCGAAAGCTTATTCTTAGGCAACTGAATACCGTTACAGGCTATACCACCCTTACGTTTTCTCAAAGACTCGGTTGGTAAATACTCAGCTGGTCTCAGCAACTGTCTAAAGTTGTACGGTCCGTTGATATCCTCTATGTCGTATTCGACTTTAACACTTTCTCGTCGATTCTGTGTAATCGTTGGTCTCAGAAGATATCTCAAGTCTGACGAATTATACGGTGGTTCCTTGTGGTTACCGAAATAACCACTTTGCCCAAAGGCGCGATATCTAATGCCATTATGATGTTCGTAATGATTTCTGACCTGACCACGGTGAACTTTTTCATTCTGCGTTCGTTCGGTATGAATGGATTTAACGATTCCACGGCCATCGACATCAGTTACTGCATTATTGTTGTGCTGCTCGGAACCGCTTTTTATATTGTTGTGTTGCCTCGTTACATTGTTCACCTGACCGTTTATACCGTTTACTACATTCGTACCGTTGTATTTTGAACCTCCTCGTGCACGTATGCCATTTGAATTGTTGATATGCGAAGACTCGTATGTAGGTTGCCTACTGGCTGCATAGTTGATGAAGACACGGCGCATGTTGTGGTTAAGCATGTCATTAGTCCTTGTACTGTAAAAAAATATGTATATGATTAATGTATTTATTACGTTTCTTCTTTACCGTCGTTATGTGTAATATAATAGCTGGTTCAACATGTCGTGCATAGAAATTCAGCAGTGTTTTTTTATTTGAAAAAAAGTTGGCGAAACTGTGCTCTAATTATTTTTCTAAAGAATAATGCACTAAGAAAGTATTCTATATGATTCGTGAGGAATAAGTATTGGTATCAGTTATATTAGGATTGTGTAGGAATTGGTATTAGTTTCTAATATTTCTCTTTACACTATAGTTTCTAACATAACATCTATGTATTAATAATAATAATGTTTTTTGAATGAAGTATAGTTCAAGAATCACATGACATAGTTATGTTTGGAGTATATAAGTTCAGGAGCAACGTCGAATACACTTGTACTACTTATGGTTAATTATAATTAGTAAAGAGCCAACGTAGCATACGAGATAGGAATATACTACTTGAAACATGAAGAAAGAATAAAATTATGCTGTGAAAATTCCACGGAAGTGCATAGCTCTATGTTTATATGTTAATCTATAACATCTTTATGTTATCATTGAGGGGCATCAATTGGTATATTCATTGTTAGAAAATAATCATAAACAGATACCTTTGTCTAAAGATCATCTAAAAATATATCGTTTATATGATGCCACTCTACATAAAATTTGTGAGTTATACAGGGTAGGAGGGGAATTATGGTAAAACCGAAAAGAAGGTGATTCCTCGTGAAAAACTAATTTGAAATTGCAGAATAAATTTTTTGTTTACGAGGCTTCATTTTTAAGAAAATCGACTACAAAAATCCATCGGGTACACGTGCACTTGACTAATACTCGACTTAAAGGGTTTCGCTAGAGACACTGTTTTCTTACATATTTGTATACAATGTTACGACATAAGATGGCTTAAAATAAGGCTTAAATACGGATCGAAGATTTTTACTTCAATCATCATCATGATGTTTCTAGCTTTGTAACAAATCACTATTCTGTATTTAATAAATATCTAACAACCTACATCAAAGCGTGAACTACGAAAACGAGACAAAAATACTGTTTAGCAGATCTGCTCTCAATCTTCGCAAAAAAGTTTTAATTGACAAAGTGACATTGATTGGCATATATTGTGAATTCTAAAGTTTACCTGAAAGTTTGCCATGATACCTCTGATAAGTGAAACGAAATATTAGTCATGCCAAAAAAATTGTCGGAACGTATAACAGAAAATCTGACTCACTTTATGGATTTGCTCGTAGATTCGTCTTCTTGAGGTTCTGTCGGATTTCTCAGAGCTTTGTGCCAAATATTTGAAAGCTGCTGCTCCGGAGCGACCACAAAGTCTCCTTGGGCTGCAAGTCGGTCCCTCCTCTCTGCATTCACTTCCAAAACCTGACTCGTGCAGCTCCTACAGTGGTACAAGGTAATTAGATTTTATTTGGATAATCAGTTGACTTTAGGATTATCAATTCAATGAAAACGATACAGTCTTCATACACTATAATAACCTCTAGAAATAAACTATCACAGTAGCCACTATTAGGTATGAAAATGTTTTAAGCCCAATTAGTATACTTGATGCAGTGCTGTACTCATACAGTAAGTTCACTCATCCAGATTTTTTGTATTGACATAAATTGTTTACTATAACAGTAATAGTTTCATAATTTTGTATCTGATTAAAAGTAACATTGAAAGCGTAATTTAACGCTCAGGATATTTCATTCAATGATCAGTATTTACTAGTACATGGTATTTGAATTTTCGTTATTGAAAAATAAAAAGCGGCTATATTGCATGTTCTTTGATGTATACAAGAACATGCTAGATATTTTTAATGAATGCATATAAGGATTATTGCTATTATAATTGCTATATGATCTGATTATATATATTTGTCAATAATAGGTATATTTTATCGCTTATAATGTTAGTTGAAAATTTACTTTTCCAATTTCAATGTATGCAATTTGGAAAATGATTTTGGTCCTTTCTAGGATTGCGATCCATCTTTGTTCTTTGAATGATAATACAAGAATGTACCACTATTGTAAAGTATAATATTTAACATTTAAGAGAATTCTGCTCATTATAATACACGATGGGAAGCGAGTAGATTAACATATGTGGATTCTACGGGGTTCCTTACGTCTTTACGAGAAAGACGGTACCTCGAAGATGGGTGAAGGTCATTTTCTAGCTGTATCAACGGTAAGTCCCAGCCAACTTCGTCTTCTTCGAATTCCGAACCACTTGCGATGTGAGCGTCAAAAGGATGTGAAAAGTGAGTCTTCAAATTTCCCCCTTCTTTCACAGATAGTCCAAAGAGGAAGGTAATAGTGTACATTGATATTTACCTGCTCATTTCCTCCTTCAAATCTCTGTAGAACTTGACAGTCTCATCAACTTCCTGTTGATTTCCATTTCGATACTGAAGAATTGTTTGCACCATGTTGAACCCTTCGGGTCTTGAATAATCCGGCGGAGGTTCTTCTATGTCGTTCAATCGAACACCAGGTTTATTACGGCGAAGATTTTTGTGAACCTCTTGATTTTTCATATGAACCTAATAAATGATATTATATATAATCAACGATGTTTTCGCAAAATTCATCATTTTTACATAGCCGTACGTTCAAACATGAAATGCTTGAAGAAACGTCTCTTATGACAATAGTGCGATTATATACGGTGTCCCTAAATTGCCTTATCAACGGTATACAGTGACGTTTCGTAATTGTAAAACTAAACGCTTTTAAATAAAATGGATGTCATTTTCGTATTCTGCGATGTCTTCACCGCTGTATTTAGGGTAAGGCCATTTAGGGACACCCTGCGTAACACTGGGTAAAACTACTTAAAATTTTATAGGTTTCATAATTTCCTATAATTTAGTAAAATACGTCAACTCACGTTCTGTGAAAATTGAATAAGATCAGCTTGTCTTAATTTCGGATGTATAGGATCCTTTTGCAAAGGCCTTTTCTTGACCTTCTCTTCTTTTTTATACCATCGTTGGACTATAAAGGCTGCATCCTCATTTCGTAGTCCTTCGCGAAGCAACGCCTTCAGACCATCTTGTTTGTTATCGTAATTATTAAGAATTCTTTTAAAGCGTTCCTCAAGCTCATATCCAAAACGTTTACGAATAGTGTACCCTCTGAAGTCTGCAACGAGTACCATACTAGTATTATTATATATAAAGCAATACGAAAACTTGATATATTATTATATTTAGACAAAAACACTTACGACTTTGAATAATTACAGCCGCGTCGTTCTTGTTAAGATTTTCTTTTCCACGTTTCGGTTCCCTGCTTTCCTTTGTTTCAACAGAGTCGTGACATGCATTTTGTGAAGATTTGGCTTTAAACCAATTCATCTCATTACGTTTCAGATTTTCTGAAATAAAAAAAGTTTTCTGTAATCCGATCATAACTGATAAGTATAATAATAACAAAAAGCAAACGATACGAAAATATAATGAATATTATATCTCCAGGAGATTAATAAAGCTACTCGACTTTTCTTTTTATTTATACCTTTTTTTGACGAATTATATTTCTGAAAGTAGTCAACTTGAAATAAACAATGCGTATACGATGACTTGTGTTATCTGCGATTGATGTGTCATTTGCCATATGCTACTACCAAACCACGCTTCTGTTAAATAAAAGTTAATATTTTTTTTAAATAGTAAAACTTTACCTCGTGCCACTTCAAGGGCTTTTTCTTCTTCTTCTATACGTTTCCTCTTAGCTTCCTCCTCCTGATGTTTCCTAGAGAGCCATCCACGAATATGACGTTGCAATGTGACCACAGACATGGCAAATTGCCACTTTTGTTTCTTGTATCTGATTCTAGCCAACCATCGTCTCACACAGGCTTGTACCATAATGATCTTCTTCAACTGCTCTTCGTACATCTTGGATAAGAACTCGACGTGGTAATACTTGAGGAAGACTTTGGTTTTTCCTAAGGCCCATCCATCCATTTTTAGTCGAACCAACAATAAACGACAATTGTCGCGACTCGCGACCACGCGTTCGTCGTAGCCAAAGGCAAGGAAACAATACCTGAGGATGGCGAATAAATTTAAAATTATAAATATTTACAATATAGAAACAATTCGCTTAAAAGTTATTAAAAATTTCCAGACACGGCTGCAATCTGGAAACTACCGGCATCCATATGAACAGTTACCGCGAAAGTCACAAAAATATAATTTATAATATACTTTAAGAAATATATTTTAATCGGTGTATGAATTGAAGAGGATTCTTGATAAGATTTGCATTATAAGAAAGCAATATTGATGTAAAGAAATTTAATAAAGCCTTTTTGTTATCGAGAGTAAAGCAGATTGAAATTTCTATGCGATTCATCCAATCATAAAGGATGCTGGATTAATTTGACTACTTACTGGAACCTTATTTTGATATGATTAATAATAATTTGTATAAGCGAAGTATACAAACCTTTTAAGAAATTCGTTGAACGGTATTCGATGAGAAAATCCATTTTGTCTGATTCTTATTGTCTCTAATACTCCAGTGTACCTTAGTTGTTTTATAACTTTGTCTTTATCAAAGAATCTTGGGCTCCGTGAGTCATTGGGTTTGATGCATCTAACAAACTGTGGTGAGCCTGATACCATTTTTTGCAAAAGATCCATCAATGAATAACGGAAATATGTTGCTACAGTTTGCTGAGCTCTCGATTGCGAAGCCAAACCACGACTTGAGTAACGTTCCTGAAGATTTTGAAAATTGACAATAAGATTAGAATTCTTATTTGTTAATAAAAAGTAAATATACTTAGCATAGTCGATGAAGATATGGTATATTTAACTTATAGATATAATAATAATAATAATAATAATACGATTGCGTAATATGTGAAAAACCATATGAATTTCAATAACGAAGTCTGTAAATCTTATTGAGCGACTTTCCATTGTAATTCATAAAGTTGTACATTTTTTCAAAAATAAATGATTACGAGTATACAGCATTTAGAGCATTAAGAATTTGATTTTCCAGCTCACCTTTGTATTTTGATTACATTGTGATATTTTTCTGGAACTCGTGTCATGGACGGCTGAGTACAAATTACCCGTTTTCGTGATTGGGCACTGAAATAGGAATCGAACCATGTCAAACTGCGATTGACGTGCCAATTGGATTACTTCCGGTGGCAGGAAGTTTCTATTCTTTTCTAAAAAGCCATCTGCTTGATATACCACACGACCAGCAAAGTGATGGATTGCAAAACAGATTGCATCAGATTTTGGACGAACGTAAAATTTCGACTTGATGTTACTATGAAATTTTTCTGTAACGAGAAAAAAAGGCATTATCCTTTATCATTTACATAGAGGACTAAAGATCATTATCATTACGAATTATTAAAATAATGTTATTACCGATAAGAGATCTATCAGTGGCTCTAGGAAAACGACTTTCTTCATCCAGTAAAGCCAGTAATCCCATTGGTTTGCTTAATAACATGTCCAGGACTGGTCTGTTGTCCGAAAATTCTACTAAATCTACAGGAATGCCTTCTGCCATGTATTCCTGTTGCTCCCAAGTAAAAATGTGCTGATTAAAGTAATACTGAATCTGTTCGTTAGCAATATTTATGCACAACTGCTCGAATGAATTTCTCGGGAAGTTTTCAAAGCCAAAGATATCGAGAAGACCAATGGCCAATGGTTCGTAGTTCGGTGACCGATTAAAGCTCAGCAAACAATTGATCTGATTGACCATCCAATCGAATAATCTTCCATAAAGTCCTTTAGCCATGGCATCTCTTGCTGCACAGGCTTCGGTCACAGTATTATTTCTTGTTATAGTTTCTCCTCTAGTTACCACTGAATTCGACGTCAGTGCTTCGAGAAGATCGTTGGTTTCGATTCCTAATAACTTGGATACTAGAAAAATACCATGAATTTGTTTTAATAAAATATGAAAGAAATATTTAAAATAAATAATTTGATTAAAATATATTTAAAAGGAAATATTTTTTAAAATTTTCAAGATATAAGTAGCAGAATTTTATTTTTGTTTCATTAATTTCCAGTTAGGTCAAAAACGTTGTAAGACATACCTATATGAAGTGGAGCCATGTCGATCACTCGGCTTTTATTATCTGTATTATCTTCAGTGGCCACTTCGCCAAATTCGATATCGCCAAGATGAAGTATGGCAGCTAAGACACTATAAACCGTATCGACTTCTCCGTCTTGGAATCCCAAAACTTTAAACCCAACATTCAATTGTTGAAATTTATCTATGTGTGTCTGAGAAGTATGGCTATGATCGGCCAAAAATCGATGACGTTTTCTCAACGTGCTGTCCAAGTGAAATTCTTGAAGTCGGTTGTCCGCTTCGAGTCCGTCATACATATAATAGAAAATATGAAAATTTCTCTCCCCCCTGCAATAAAGTTGATTTTCAAAATAGAGTGTAATAGCAATTATGTTGTCCACGTATCATTATTTGTATAGCGAATGAAGGAAGATGATAAACAGACATTTTTTTATATTCTTTTTGTACTTACTCAGCTTGAGCAACCACGCGTGACTGTTCGAGTAGATAAACGGAAATTCTAGCACCTGTGACCTTTCCACCTTTGGTCATAGTTAGATCGAGGTACTTTCCAAATCGCGAGGAATTCGCATTGATTCCGGTAGTGGCATTACCAAAAGCTTCCATTATTGGGTTTATTTGAAGAATTCTTTCTTCAAGATTGCGGTTTGGAGCTTTACTTAAATATACCAATTGCTTCAAAAGTAAATTCGCACTTTCAGTTTTCCCTGCGCCGGATTCGCCACTTATGACAATTGCTTGATTTTGCCTCTGATGAAGTAACGCCTGATAAGCTGCATCGGCTACTGCAAATATGTGTGGCGGATTGTCCGATCTCGCTTGACCTTTGTAGCGTCTTTGTTCCTGAAAAAAAAAAATTAAAAAATATTGAGAACATACAATTTTTTAAATTTCTCTACAATATTAATCATGTTTAAACACTAATAATGAAAATTAATTAAAACTCGGAACAACCTATGTCGTACAATCATTTTTTGTTCCAAGCAATTTGTCACAACAGCTATATTAATATATTTACTTATTTTCGAAATATTGCTGCATTAGCCAGTACTTTTACTTTTTCTAGAGAAACACTATTACGGATGAATGAACCTTTACGTCATTTAATTTCTTCATCTTCAAGGAGTTCTTTCATTAATTCTTGTAACATCTATTTGCACAGTACAAAATATCATTATTTAATATTGACTTTATCGACTCTCAAGGAACATCAGTTCGTTTTGCAATGCCATTATAATGACCCACCAAAACAGTTTAGTAAGATAATGCAGTTTCAGGCCAAAAAATTATTCATAGCGTCAATGTCTCTACCAAGAAAATACATTTACATGCTTATGTACTATTCATTCGTTTGGCAGACCCTCTTTGTTTTTCAAACGCGGCGTCAGACTGCGAGGCGTTTAACATAAAGGAAATCCCAACAGTTAAAACTGCTGTCTGACAGTTCCTCTATTGCGTAAACAATATCAAACCGCCTGAAAAACGTTACATGCGATATCTTAATCAAAAATGCGCAGCTTTACATCTCAAATCTTCATACGGTACCGAATAAATTTTCTCACTCATGCTATAAACTTTATACGAACTTGCAGATCTTATTCCACATACAAACCAAGTTATAAATAACATACAATTCCAGTGTATGTATAAAATAAGAGAATATTACTCACGAATCCTGTATAGAGTCCCAGATTTGCAAATGGATTAACGGCAACAAGTATATCACCGATGTACGTGTAAATCTGCGTTTGCTCGTATCTGTTCTGGAGTTGCTCCACAATGGCTTCCTCTGACAATAAATCAAGCGCAGCGAGATCATCCATGTACATCCTCTCGGGTCGAGTCTTACGATCCGTTTTAAGTTTTCCGTGCTTGGTAGTAACTTCCGGTTGTCTATGAACCCTCCCATCTGACCTTTGCCTGCGAATCTCCTCTTTTAATTCCTCCCGTATTTTTTCGACTATTGGCTCAATGTTCATAAGTAACGGATGCTCGCGCAATTCGCTTGCAAAAGGTCTGTGCTCCATGTCCTTCACCAAACATTCTGCTATAAAGTCCGACAATTCCGGGGAGTATATATCCGGATTTTTTAATGCTGGCGGTGGATTTCGAGGAATTTGAAAGAGAGCGCGCATCGGATGCAATTCCGATAGCGGTGGATCTCCTTCGGCCAACTCGATCGTGGTGATTCCAACGGACCAAATATCACAGCGAGAATCGTACGAGGAATCTAATTGCTGCTCGCAAGCTATTACCTGGCGATATCAATAAATTTAATTACGCAACATTTTCTTTCTACCGAACGTTATGCGCAACATTGTTTAAATTGTTGGATGTCAAGAAATCATGTGATTAGCAGGTGTTAACGAACTCTAAATGCCTCAGGAGAATCGACGAAATGATTTTAATGATTCGTCTATGCATTTCAATGAAAAAAGGAAATTTTAATTTGGTACTTTCTTATTGTTGTAAATATTAGGAATGAGTTTAAAAAATGAATCGTCAGAGGTAAGGATAGTGATGGCAACAGTGATTAGTTACCTCAGGTGCCATCCAATATGGTGTACCCACGGAAGTGTTTCGTCTGGCCAATGTGGCTGCCAGATGTGAGGAGACACCGAAATCAACGAGTTTCAAGTGAGCATCTTCTGTTAATAAAATATTGTGTCCCTTGACGTCACGATGCATGCAATGGTTACTGTGCAAGTATATCAAAGCTTCACAAGTTTCCCTGATTATGTATGCGATCTGATCATCGGTTAAGCGTTTGCCTCTCTTTTTTAATCCTTGTACTAAATCCGTGACAGACCCGCCAGTGCAAAGCTGCAATTAATTAAGTTAAGAAATTATAATCGAAATGTGCTTATATATTACACATTGTATCAGTAAACAAATACTATTGCAAATATTCGTTGGATATATATATAGAAATACTATATTGCAAAATTGTAAATTTACAAATTGTAATTATAATTAAATTATAGAAATATTTATTAACCATGAAGTTTATTTATAATATTCGAAAGAGTGTACATACTATAACGATATACGAGATATCGTGAAATAAAGTGAGACCCGTGCGATTTTTGTTTTAGTTTTATGTTACTTAATAAAGCACGAAGAAAAGTACCGGATTGTTTAAGGAAAGAAAATATATTCACCTGAATAACGCTAATGATAAACAAGAAGTATAAAACGCATACACTGAAATGCTTCCTAAACTCGTTCAGTACGTTATGATAAGACTGATTTGATGGAGTACTAAACACGGCCTGAACCCATTAAAATTTATTTTCAATTACCATCCAATGAAAACCACAACAGTTACTTGTTTGATAAAGTCAACTGGTCCGGTATGACAGTGAGAGAAACCATTTTCTTACCTCCATGACGAACCATAATTGGTCCTCCTCTTGATTGGGTTTGGCTCTTTTCAAGAACAAACCATGAAATAATGGAATATTGGGATGTAAACTGAGATCACGGAGAACAAGAAATTCCTCTTCAATTTCCTCAACGTTGTCGGCAACATTTTCCAAAATTTTAATGGCAACTCGATTTCCACTTTGCTTATCGCGCGCTGAATAAACTTCTCCGTAAGTCCCTTCGCCAATTAATTCTTCTAAACTAAAACGATCATTCGGATCTGGAATCACGTCGAAATTTACGTGTTGACTCAGACCGTGGTAAGCCATGTTAGTCCCGCCGCCAGTCATTTCTGTGAAAAGTAATTGACAATGGAAATTAAATTAACTTTCGCCGAAAACAATGTCTTTTTCTTAGTATATTGCATTTCCGAAGGTATAAAAATGTGAAAAGAAAGTTTTTTGGACCTCCCATGTAAAAATGATTACGTTATGTTTCTTTTTATTATCTTAGCGTTTACTTCTGTGTTCGTTGAATCATATCTTTCGAACAATTACGTAAATTTCATTTATATAACAAAAATGAATATTTATCAAAACTGCTTATATATGTTGCAATCATACAACCTTTTTTGTGATCTCTTGACGAACAGTAAAGAACTTTGATTTTGTTTGACAGTTTTTTACCATTGCGCAATGACATGTTTAAAAATAAATTAAATTCAAGATTGGTGCTAAGTAGAAATCGTAAACTTGGATTTAATAAAAAATAAAATCTGGACACTGTGAGAAGACTTATGCATACTTCGATCAATAGGGTTCTTTTCTTATCGATTTGTATTAAACTGACCAGAACTAGATTGAGATACAGACTTTGTGGTTTACAGATCCAGTTTCATAGAAAGTTGTGGTTGACTGTAGTTCGAAAACTTGCCGCCACAATTAATTCCTCAGTAATTCGCATTACAAAAGTTAATAATATTTTAGAATTAAGAGAAAACAGAAATCTGATATTCATCACAGACTTGTTTTCTATACTATTGTTTGCATAAAATCACCTTATTTTTGTATAGAACGTTATACATAAACAATGAATTTGAAGAAACGGATCCTATATTTTTAATCAAATACTAGTAATTTCGCAATTTAACTACAATAATTAATATGTAATAGAGAATTGATTTCCAGAACATCACAAGGTTTATTAAATATCAATTAATCGCATAAGAATTTTAAGATCGATTATTGACAGCGTTTTACATAAAAATAGTTTATCCCGAAAATAACTTATCCCAATAAATTTCGGCTTTTATTTATAAACGTTTTACAAACCAATAATATCGCCCATATTGTCTAAAACTGCTGTTCCTATTACTTGTGAAGCACTCTTGGACTAAACTCTCATTGCAAACAACTATGGACACTGCTCACTAGACCAGCTGTGAAATCGGACTGGTTCGTGCATTTACTAACCAGATATCTCTTAACCCTTAATGGAATTAGTGTATAAGGCCGGCGCAGTGGCTCGTCTTAGAGGTGTTCGTGTCTATTTTCAAGTGTCCAATAATGCCGCTACCAAGTATCACAAATTACTTGTGACTTATACTCTCAAACGCCCAGAGTATTTCTTCATTAAGTTTCTTCCATTTATTACGTGTATATTGTAGGTGGAGCTGCCAAGGTAGGAATATAAATTGTTCAGTATTTAAAAAATTACACAATTCGTACAAAATTTTGTAACGATGGAATGAAATTATATAATCTAGATATAAAAAATGAAGTCTACACGTATTATAATATTATATTATTGTAATTCCTCTCATTAAACTAAAAAATATATATATTAATAAATATGTACAATACAAGCATAAGGTGCAAAAAATTAAAAATATCTTTTTTTTTGAAACATAAACTTCTCTCCATATAGAATGCTTTCTATGCTACTATTTTTCATTGGCATTTTAACTTTGTATTCTACTATTATAATATACTGTAAAGTTAGCATCTCAAATAAAATGATTTTATGTTACACCAAATTTAATGCATCTTGTTATTTTAAACTCGAAGTTTCTAACATTCTACGCCACTGACGGAATCCTTAGAAGTACGGAAGCCACTCGTGGTTTTGCACGACGTATCCAGATAAGGGATTGAGTTAGACATTTATACTTGAATGCTGTGATTATCAGTTCTAGTAATTAGGATATACTGCTTATGAAATTATTTTTGCGTGACGAGTGCGAGTATTCTGTATATAAGTTCCTTACAGTGTACTTTGAGTGAGACTTTACCGAGTCCCTTGGTCCGCACAACTATAAATTGACGTGTCCCTTTAAATATAAAAATTTAGTCGTTAATAAGTACGAAAACTGATTTTGAATAACTTGGTAAGACGCGAAAGGTTTATTTCATACATAAGTTGATTCAATTTCACGTATAATTATTGGCATGTATTCATATGCTAATGCCGATAAAAAAGAATAAATTACCATTTTTTAATTCCGTGACGTGTATGAATTAAATTGCTCAAATACGTGACCAAACTACACGTTATTTAAAGTGGCTAACTATGTATATACAAACGACATATCGAATTGCACTAACAACTTTTTAATAACGCGGTAAAACAAATTGAAATAGATTCATACAAAAGAGCGTTAATCTAAGCCTAGAATGTATTAAATTGCCTTGTCTTATGAAAGAAAGAGAAATATGATAAATCCTTTAAAACAATTAAATGAAAATTATATAAATAATGATTTATGTATGCAAAAAATAATTAACAGTTTTATATGTGGTGATTAAGCATAATGGCTATTTAAATCATAAAAGTCGTCCAACACCGAAGATCCAGGTTTCAGATAAACACGGTTGAATATGTTTAAAAAAAACCTGACCTCGCTAAATAACCGTATAATTGGAACGAGTGAGCGGGAACGAGACTGATCGAACCTAGGTGTGTTATCTATGAAATGACAGTGTTCAACGTATTTTATTGTACCATAAGAATAGATTAGGTCTTGCGATGGGAAGTAATTTTCTAGTCAAGTGAAGCGGTTAAGCGCGGAGAATCTTTTATCCGAGTAGCAGTTTTCAGGTTAACGATAAAGGGAGACGAATAGGGAAAAATCAAGCGACCGAAATATAACGTGAGTTCAAGTGAAATCGAAAAATTGAATCGCTCGATGATCGGTATTTATTCAAGAGCCTTAGAAGGTCAACGAAAGATCTGTTGAATAATAACGTTGAGAAATGAAAAACATTAGAAATTACATTAATTTCCATGAAAATCATTGTTCTTGCGAATTTTCCATTACCGAACCGATCGATCGATTTCTCTGATCGTTAAGCGGCAAACGGTGTTCTATCATAAAGATCCTGCTACAGATAGTAGGCTAGTGCAATCAGAACGTTATGGTTTCCATGAAAACGATCTTTCAGTCCATAAATCGGTTAATGGAAATCTTAGATTAAAGGTATGAAAGATTGATAATCGATTGTAAATCTCTTTCAGTGCGAGTTCAGGTAAAATTTTACCGTATCCGATTGGAAGTTATCGTCAAATAGAATCGAAGAACGGATTTTTTGGTTTACAGGTAGAACCAATAATCGATCCAAAGAAGATCTATTCATGTGCTCACGCGGGGAATTAGAGCGAAGAAGCCTCATGGGAAATCGGCTTAAAGTTCCACTTGGGAAGGTAATGTCACGGCTTATTAGAATCGAGCGTGCCAAAACTCTGGACAATACTTTTGTCATTATGCATCCTGAGACTCTAATCGTAAGCCTCCAAGTCACGAATGTAAAGGCTTCTCGTTTAGAACGATGCCACTGGCGAAAATGACATTACGTCCCTATAAGGGACATCAATGACCTATAGATAGTGCCAACCATCCAACTTACATCCTTTAATAATAATCGGGGAACGGTTGCGCGATTTTGCTTTCCATTTGAAAAGCATTTAGTTGGGGTGTCTCGGGCAACTCTACTCTCGGATTAACTATAAAAATAAAAAATTATGAACTTGCTATTAACTAACTAATATTCTATTGATACAGTAGTGAATTTTAATTATACGAAATAAGAATTGTCAATATCCAAACGAATTGCAAAGTGCAAATTTACAAATTATGGTATGATGTTGAACCATTTTCAGTAAATTTTGTAAGGTTAAAAGAAGTTCATCAACGAGAATTGAAATGTGGCAGCAGGCACATGTAGAAAAGCGTAACAGAGTGACGCGTGAACACACGTAAATTTCTCGTGTGACTCGGACACATAGTCACTGATAAAATAATTGTTTGAAAGTAAACTGCCACCGTGGCGACTTTCCATTTTCTGTCGTTTCCTCCGCCTATTTCAAAATTACTGTCAAGCTGAAGTAAATGTTTATAGTAATCATTATGATAACAGATCCCAACACGGTCATTAAGTCCATACGAGAAAAGAAGTAACATATAAAAATAATAAACAGTATATCCAGAGTAAGTGAAGAAAAAGTCACGGTTTACATCGATGTCAAAAAATGTAATACAGTAAGCATTAATTCTTACCAAGTTGAGAGAATTTCTTTAAAATTAGATAGAATTATTTACGTCACTGTGAAATCGTGACACCAAGTTTCCTTATAAATGATTAGAACGGTACGTGTTTTCACTTGGCATAAATTCTCCTATTTCGGAAAAACGCCGATTGACGAGACGCACTCAAATAGTTGCAAAACCCCTTGACGTCGGGAGTTGTTCGTCGTAAGAAAATCGAAAGAACGAACTTGTCGATAGACTTTCTCGATGCAATGGATGTGCTATCGTGCAACTTTTTTCACGCGCTCAGGAGACCGATAGGAGAAACTTTTGGTTGCGGTTCAGTCGTCCGGACTATTGTTCTCATCTAGCGAGAGCTACTATGACAAAAGATAGAACGAAACGTGGAATAATGAACGACGTTTCTTTCGGCAAAGATATGTTGAATGGAAGGCAGATAAATATAATGGGTCATTCGAATAATTCACGGGAGAATTAAAAATTGTTCTGGAACAAATGTTGGCGTGACGTGCAACGTAAAATAATTTTGATGAAAATATCGATAGAAAATTCGGTGTATTGAAATAAATTATCGCGAAGAGACTAACCAATTTTTTCACGAATACGTATTTGCCGACAGTTTAACAATGTCACGTTATGTTAGCACTTACAGTTTACGCGAACACAAGTATAAGAAGAGCATAAAGAAGAGGGCGTTCTCCCGATGTGATGCGCACGGTTCCGGTGGTTTGGTCTTCTTACCGTGACGGCGTAACGGTGCAATGCGTGGCATCAATAGATATGAACAGAATGCGTAGTACGCGAACAATGACAATTTTTATACAGATTTCTGTTTATTCCCGCGACACAGTTACAAGGGCCATTATGATTTGGCTGAACAAAGAGAATGATTTTCAATGGAACTTTTGGAATTTTCAGTGGTCTGTTTCACGATACTAGGAAAATAATTATCAATGCCTCCGAGTTGTTTCGTATTGAATTTCAATGATTCGATCTTTAAAATGATTTCGCGTGTGATTTTGATAACTGGAAATCAATGAAATTCACATTTCCGTCGTACATTTGTAATATTCTCTTCGCGTTATTACCGCTGGGCCGCACTGATGCATCTAATATTCTCGTAATAAGGCAAAATGGATTAAATGTTGCAAACGAAGAAAGATAATCGGTGATATAAGATCGTAGGCATGTATGGGGAGCAACAAATTTTTATAAAACGAACGCGGTTATATTCCAATATATTATAATTCACGCAGTTACTTTCATTCCCTTTGCCAATCTCAGACACGATATTAACGTTTTTATTACCCACGCTACAACTTTATCTTACGATTTCTGATAACGAGGTATTTCTAAATGTTCTATGTGTTTAGAATTTCTTTGTTAGTCTAAATTCAACAATGTAAAAAGTGAAGATAATGATTTCTTAACTCTAATCACCCTGGGATGAGTCTCAAAGACTCATTCCGATTTTGTAGTACTGTATCTAATTTTGCATACACGTATGTATACGGTATTAAGTAAAAAATTATTTAAATTTTAGTGCAATCCGAGAGATTCATCGCAGTATATAATGTCAGTAATGCCAACCAGACTAATAAAAGTTAAACAAAGTAACAATAACTGATAAGTATATTTTAAAAATTTATTTCGATATCCAGGATTTTTTATGCGAAAATAATATTTTTAACCTAGCCATGGATGTTAGTGAAGATATTTAAAAAAATCTTGCAACGGCATAAAATTAAATTCTTTATATTACAGTAATACGAAAAGCTTAGATTCGTAACGGATGCTCTAACGCATGTGTTATGTTCTTGGTATGCTAGAATACGATATCATTGCTCTATACATATACTTCGTGGGAACTTTGTTCATTACAGAGTCGGGAGGAAATCCTATTAGTATAATTTTTGGTTGACTCGACAAAAATGTACGTTGGCAGGTCAACTTCTTATGACTCTGAATGTCAACGACATGCGCTTCGAGCTCCATCGTGCAACATATATGTATATTTGAAGTAAAAAAAAAACTTAGTTATCACTAATACCTGATTCGAACTCATGATCCGAGAGATCAGTGACAATTTATTAATATTCAGAAAATCCACAAATTACCTTTCGACCTGCAGTTAGCATTGAATTTTATAATTCAATCACGATACTTTAATTAAACTACTGATAATGAAAACAAAGATGCAGCAAAAAAGTGAAACAGCAAAAGAAGTTAAAATTTGAAGATATAGTTTAACATTGGAGCACGATTCTGTTTGTGAAAAGTCTGTAAATACTAGAAACCCCGACCCTAGTAATGTATTCATGATGATGATGACGACTTAAGCACTTAACACTTATGTATGATTTCAAGACTTTCGCGTACGAAACTATAATAAACGGTACAATTTTTATTGATCTCAGGCACATCCTGTGATTGATGATTTTCTTTTACAGCCCAATGATTGAAAGTTGAGAATTACCACAGATTCTACTTGTCTCACGCTTTCCACAAATTTAGTGAAATGCTTGGATACATTGTAAAGAAGAAAAAAAAAGAACTCTAAATTGGTGAAGAACTGATGGCGTGGCGAAAGGAGGTAAGATTCATGCTTGAGTAATACATACAGAGTGGGTTACTGTCACCAGTGACGATGACCGATTTTTGACCGAGTTCTCAAGTCACGATTAAAAATTATTTAGCGAGTGAAAAAAGAGATCGCCATATGTGAAAGGTGGCCTTCCGAAAACGTTGACGGAATTCGAACCAATGTCACGAAATTCTTTTGATGTCGTTGGCACCATTGACCCGGTGAGACATCAGAAGAAAAAAGTTAATTGGAATATATAAAGTCTCTTGGAACATCACGTTTCAAATATTCTATTGTTGCGTAAGTCTCAGGTTTCTTTGAACAGTGGCTCGTGAAAATTAAAATCGAAGTTAGATAGATATTGTTAAAATCTGTTTTTAGGTCTTATTATGTTATGTTACATCAGGTTAGGTTAGTAAGAGACGTTGTTGACAATTTTTGGTCGTACCGTTATGTGCTGTCATTACTTACAAAGGTTTAAGTAACATGAAAAACTTTTTTTCAAGGTTTCAGAGAATTTTTAAGTATTATAGTAAGCAATATTCATATTTTTTTTAATCCTTTCGCTACTAACGGGACACATATGTCCCAAGGACTGCATATATTTTGCAAGTAGGATTCGGCTTAATGCAGCGCGCTCTTTAGCTAATTTTAAAATATTAAAGAAAATAAAAATATTAAATTAGTAGTGAAAGGGTTAAGAGTTGTCATTTAATTTTGCAGTGAATGTACACGTATACATAACATTCATTTTACTTCATTCGGTATGTGTTTAATGTTAGGATAAGAGTCGTAAAAATGAAGATCTATATTCACATTAGTTAAATTTGTTATGATCATTTTTAATGGATCGATATACCAAATGCAATAAAAATATTATAATTTTAACGTTATATTTTGCGGTCAGTGAAAGCTCCAATTTTAAATTGAAATTAAATCAAGTGGTGGGTCAAGCTAGATCGACGATTTGCATATACATATTGAATTGGTTCATTTTAATTAGGTAGTTGATATTTATATTGATGAAGCTTTTGATTTTAAAGGATGTCATATTTAGAATATGGTTCCATATCATTTTGAAACGTAACAAGTTCCTGAAAAACACGACTCTCCGTTTGCCGAGACTCTTCGTTTTATACTAATAAAATGATTTTAATTGATAATAATAATAAAAAACAGTAAAAATTGCTAATTAGATACGATACGTTCGTCACTCTCGAAATATAAGTAGCACAACTATCAGAAATCCACACGTTATTCGTAAAACATACAATAGAATATAAAGTGACTTTAAAATAGTATAATATCTCTATATTTCGCAGGAAGGTAGTTTTAACTTATCTAAAAAAAGTATTGGATTTTACCACTATATCTTTAGCACTACTTTCAATATTAATAGTATAGTTCAAGTGAATAACCCTTCGTTATCACATTTATTTTCTCCACCCAGAAAATATACAAGGAAGTGGTGCGAATTAGCATCGACGTGACAACGGAGGGTAATTACTAATTACTTATAAGCGATAAACATACTGAATAACTATAGTTATTTAGTATTAACAATGTTAAAAAAGAAATATACACTTTAGTTTACGCATAATATACTTTTGTTACGCGTAATTACATTTTAATGGCTTATTTATAAATTTCGTCAATATTTTGTCACTGACGTGCCAATTTAATACTAGTGTAAGTAACAGTGATTTTATTACTTTTTCATTCTCCTGAGTCATTTTTATCGTAAGGTTAACCTTGGCAAATAAATGAAGAGAGACATTATTCGCGAGAGATCTAAATAACTTAATATTCATATAACGATAATATCGACTCCTTATTTATACTGATCATACTAAGGTTGATGTTGTATTTTTAACGGTACGAGTTTCAAATAAATAGGAATGGAAAATAATTGGTTCATTCAAAGTAGACGCCGAACCTAATGGATAATTATATCGCCTAGTTCGCGTATTAGAAACTCGAACATTTATTTTCTGGTACAACTAATTGGATGCGATACAAAATGGACGTCAAACAGTCGATCTATCATTATCAGGTAGGCGTGCTGGTGAATGCATGTACAAAAGGTCATTTAACAATCCGTGACTAAAATATATGCGAAATATTCACGCAAACCTGATTGAGAAATCTTTCTATAGAAACCTGCGTTTGTTAATGTAATAAAGAATGATGCATTAAATATGTTAAGTTTGTTTGTGACCCACACGATATGATCTTAGTAATATTATTTATAGCATGATTTAATGAATTGTTTAAAATATCCATTATTTATTGTTAAAAATACTATATTTGAGTGAAATTATTGCTTCTCATAAATTCTCATAAAATCGAATGCTCTGTGAATAGTTTTAATAATTGATTTTTAAATATCCATTTGATTATCATATATTCCTCCTATACAATGGTACTACTCATATTCTCCAAAATTCGGTATCCAAAATATTATTTTATTATAAAATTTTTAAAAATCATGAACTCCATTTGCCACGTGTCTCACGATAGTCTACTAAGATTATACAAGAACATTTATAAAGTATATTCAATTAATTTGTATTACATGTCTTCTTCGCTAGCACCATGAATATTAATTAATAACATACATTACGTGCCAATGAAATCGTATATAATTTACGCAGAAGAAACTTCGAACCTTCACCATTAAATCATTTTAAACACTTCATACAGTGGACGGTAGTCTAAATTGATTATAACAAGTCGAACTTGAGTCCGGAATCCCATTGACATTTGGTCACGTGGCAACTTACAGTAAACCTCAACATCAAAAATTCAACGTGTGTCCACGAAATGTTTTCGCTTGCTCGGGTTTTTGCTCCTGGACAGTCAACTGGTAAAACCGGAACCAGGCATTGCGTATACTCTCAACTGTATTCGTCGAGCGGTAACGAAAACCGGTTTTCAAGTACAAAAATCATACAACTATTTTATGAACGAGCGAACATGATTAACCAACAAGGAATAAGTAAAAGCAGTTTGTTATGGATTATCTGTCGATGAGCCAAAATTCCAAAAATTTTATGAATTAGTAGCCTGGCGAATTCCCCACGCTTTCTCATAGACACTCATTCCTTTTATCGACCATCCCCTCCCTGATTTGATTACCTGTCCATCTGTCTACCAGCCATCTACTACAGCTATTATCACGAGACCACGAAGAGAAATGAACGACTGTTATGCCGTTGAATTCATTAATGTCTACTTCAGTGATAGGACCTGCGTCTCGTGAACACTAGATCAACAGCATTCTGCTTATTAAGTGAGACAGGATGGCGTTTATACATTTTTTAATATTATCACATATCAAATCTAGATTACGCGACGATTCGTCTCGTATTTCGATTTTATGTACAATTATTGCAAATAATGATTGCTACAATGAAAAAGGAAAACGAAGAAGTCGTCAGACACATTAATAACCTTGTAAAGACATGAACAGTTCAAAGGCAGGTTCTATTTAAGTCCAAGCAGGTTTTTTTTTAAATTTAGGTAACTTTATATTTAGGTAATTTAGGTTAAATTTTAGGTAACAAGTTCAATTGATTATTGGCGATCTGCACTAAACATACGACGTCTGACCGTTCTTTTCTTTTACTAATTGCTATGAATTTACAAAGCATCTGCATTTGTTGTCTGTAAATGCGATAGCAGCTTGTAAACACAAAATTTAAAGCGGGTGGTTTTACAAGCTCTGGCTACAAGGTCCATTGAATTAGTTCAGTAAAATACAGGGTGCCTGTGTGGCATCTAGGCATCGCAAGCTAATTTGGGGCCTACATAGTTATCTACCAAGTGCCTATCTTAAAATTCAGCAAATTAGTAAGTGCCCAGCCAGGACCAGTCGATAATTTCTACCTAGGAGGGGGAGGAATTAAAAAACTATTCAATTAATTGGTCTTTTAAAAGTGCAAACGAGTGATTTTTTTCCTGTTCTCAAAATTCTCTCCGAAATGAAAATCGAGGGCCAGAGTGAGCTGTTGCGTCTACGGGTGCCGATCACGTTAGGTTTGCAGATTGACACTTCACGTTTCATCGGTTTCCTATTAAAAACGATACAAAATTACCTAGGATTAATTGATTCCCTATAAGAGAAGAGGTAGACTGCAGATGGACTTTTTTACAACTATTTCTGTCAGCTCTTACGTTTCATGTGTCAATGCTATTTGTCAAAAAATGAAATCTCATAGCGTACAACACGAACGCTATTGGTAGTGAGGGTCGCTAATAGCTTCGTATATACAGAGTTATTTAGAAATGCTGCACCAATTGAAATTGCTCCGTTTTTATAAATACTATGGTAGAATTACATTCAGGCTGTGCAACCCCCCTGAATAACCCTGTACAAGGGACATGTAATGTTACCGAAATAAATCTATTGAATTGTGGTCCTATCATTAATTGTTCTCGCGTCAGAAAAAAATTATGGCTGTTAACGTTAACTACGATTGCTCTCTAAATAAAGTCAGTGAAACGAAGCCAGGATGCTGTCATCTTTCGCGTAAGCGTTTATCCGCTCCCACGGCTAACAAGGAATATAAAAAGGGCAGATCTGTTGACGATACGAGCGCTTCTTGGAGAATGAAATTGCGGGAGATCCAAACCGCTCGCTTATTAGACGTTCTCACGTGGGAAGGGATTCACGTGTACGTTGCATGAAGAACCATACGCAGCTGCGCCATAATATTAGCATACAAAGGAGCTTCTATTATAATCACGCCTTTTTCGGTTATTGCATAGAAAAAAAGTGAAATCCTAGTTTTTCAATACCTTTCTACCAATAGTGAATCGTACTAAAAAGTAGAAAGGAAAATTTTATTCTTTTATAATGTATACCAATTTTATTTTCAGCGAAGTATTTTAAGCATTTATATGGTCTACGAGTTCGATGTGCCTTTTTGACATATCGAAAGCAATAAGATCTCTAAATCAAGGCACATGTGTCATTGCATAAAATGTTTGTTACAAAATATCCATATGCATGGTATTCACTAAATATATAATATATTATTTTTCTGTTTTAGAATATGTTTACTTTATTTATGCAACAACCACGTGTTGGTTGCTAAGGATTGCATTTCCTGCGAACTGTCAAAAAGACACATAGTTCTCGTGAGCTGACTGTAGCTTCGGGAACTTTTGACACTCAGATACTCATTTTTAATCCAAATTCACTAAGGTGTACCAAATCAATCGAACTATACCTATGGTCATCCCCAAAACCCTTCATTTAAAATAACAATGCTCTATTATAAAAGATCAAAATTTTATTTTCTACTTTTCAGTACGACTCACTATTGGTAGAAGAATTTTAATGTTGAAAAACATCTTTTTTACCATCTTTTTTATTTTATAATTGTTTAATTATTAAAAAACAACAAAAATGTTTGAATTTCAAAAATTCAAGGTTTAAGTCCAGTCGAAGTAAAAGAACAGAAGGTGACGATGAGGGGGGGACTCAAATTTGAAAAAATGAAACGTGAGTAAAAAATCCGATCACAGATTTGAGGATACTTATCGTCCAAATGAATTATACAAAAGGCTTTTAACGATAAAAAAAAGAATCGGAGAGAAACGGGGGAAGCAATTATCTTATCAATTCGTAATATCGGAAGTGGGTTGCGTAATCTGTTGCGCCTTGTAGCGTGCTCTTCCGGGAAAGAATGCTATTGTCATTTTGAAAGTTGATATTTAAAGAATGTTATTCGAATCGATGAACTTAATCAAGAAAATACATTTGATCAATTAAGCGTACACGATGGTAGATCAGATAAGCACAATTTATTGTGAAATTTTGTTTAGCTATTTCAAATATAATACAATTTGCTGTATTGAGGATTTTACTGGGGTTACGGAAATATATGTTACGATTACAACTACTTAGAATTTCAATATGACATTATACTGTAGTTCCATAGTTATGGGAAATATTTATGAATTAAATATATTATTTATATTTCTTAAAAAAAATGAATGATTTAATTAAATTAACTGTTATGACTTACGACTCATATGGAGGTTGGACATAATTTATATACAAGCAGCTTCACATAGTGATTTAAGCATCTTTGAAATTCTTATGATTCTTGTTGTTGTTAGAAACTTCGCGAAAAAATTTAGAGAGCTGAAAAGAATCCTTTGCCTTTCAACTGTCATATTCTACATTAAATATTGTTCATGCATTTTTTTGAAGTTACTATTGATCTTAAGGTACATGCATTATTGAAATATGACAAGTCCAATTTCACTTTCGTTTCAGGGATAACCAAATTGAGCATAGCACCTTATCAGTTTGGCATATTTTAAACCCCATTTCAGTTAGTGACGAATAACTACTATCGAGTAAATAAAAGGAAGAATAATATAAATAGAAGATTTCGACTTTTATAAAAGAATTAAATTTGGATGCTTAAAAAGATAAAGAAATAGGAGAAAATGAAAAACTCCAAAGAAAAAAAACTAGAAAAAAGAAAGTCCACGTTGCAAGCATCGTCAAAATTATTCAGAGCCGAACGGCTACGCCACAGATTATTGGCTACGATTTCTTTTCCGTTTTTCTCTCCCTTTCCATCCCTTTTCCGGATAATCATATTTCTAATCGCCGTTACAGTCATTAATGACACGCGCTCCATTAAGAATTGACGGTCATTACGGCTTGGCCGGCCTTTCCAGATAATTGACTAACACTTTTTCTCAATCATTGTAAATTCTCTTTTTCACAGTCTCACGCTTCACAGAATGTAAACGTCTTTTTAACCCCTTTCTTTTAACGTTTGTCTTCTTTGTTCTTTTTTAAATATAATTAGTTACTGTTCCTCAAGAGACATCACTAACTGTAATAAACAACTGGATATACACGGTTTACAGTTTAGGATGTTGATTACATTACAAAAAAATAGACATTATTCAATTAATGTCCAAGCCTAATAATAACAGCCGTTGCCATAGGTACGTCTTAAAAATGGATGTTGTGTATTTGTAATTAATTCGTTATGTAAATAATTTTTTGAAAATAAATACTTTTTGATGAAATAGCTAAATTGAAATGTCATTGTAAATTACTAAAGAATATTGAAATGACCCCTTAAGAAAAATCTCCAAGTAAAAAAATTCCCACAGTAAAAGAGAAGTTTTATTGTGGACGGAAATCTACTTCTTTGAAAGATATAAGAGAGTTAAATTTTTTAAAAGTTATACATATTATGACCCCAAGTTGATACTATTTGAATTATGCAGAAGTTTCATAATTTATGGAATGGACTGAAACTCCATCAGGAAACTATATCTCACGACAAGATTAAGTAGAATTTCATTCGAGGTGAAAGTCTAATCAATTGACTTGACGATTGTCAGATTAATCATAAGAAATTATATTTTAAAACATCTCATTTTTATTTATAACCAATTACTTATCACGAAATAAAACAAATGCTTATTTTAACTGATTGCCTTATTCCTATCTTGTCGCAAAAAATTCAACACTCTCGTTTTTTACACTTTTCGATAAACTTTTACTGTGCGCAAGACGTTGCATTATGAATAACCGAATACCGATTAGATTTATTTCTTAAAGTGTTAAAGATGCTGATATTATTTATACCATTAATAAGTAATAAAACTGACGTTTGTAAATTCGTGATTAGTACTTATTACAGCTTTAATAATATATTGTTTCAGCGAATAAATCACGATTCATTGCTGAATTAACATGATTGAGAGTATGCAGGGAATTTATAAATTATCATGAAGGGTCTAGAGCACGTTTCATTATAAGTATTTTTTTATTCCAAGGTCTTTACGGCCGTTCGCCCTTTTAATCTAGAAATAAGAATTACATTGCCGATAAACAAAAGAATTTAGGCATATTTTGTTACGTAAGAAAGTACAAAAATCGAAATTAATGGAATGATTCTTTAAAAATTATATGAAGTTATCAAATAATAGACAATACTTAAGAATATTTTATGAAGTTTCCTGGTGCTTTTATTGGCTTCTTTTACTAATATGGACATAATATAAGAATTAAAAAAAAATCCTAACAGTTCTTGGTATACGTTTAGATTATATTAACTTAACGTACCATAATAGCATAAGACAGGAAAGGTAATCGAGAAGGCGGTAGTGCATGAATTGTAAAGCATGTGTAACGTATGAATGCAGGATGTTGCATAGAGTACATTGCCGCTATTCGATGATAATGTTCAACTTCGATGGAAAAATAATAGCTGTTGAGAAAACTTACGACATTAGAAATTACAAACGTCCAATTTTTTACAAATAAAATAATCATTGAGGTTCAGCAAATATCGTAACTAATCAGTTTTCAATTAAAAAAAAGTTGTGTCATATATAAAATTTCAAAAATTGTTATAGTTATCATATTCCAATTGTTTTCAAGCAAGTGAAATAATTCTACATATTTTATAGTATTCTCTGATAATTTTCTATACTCGAGGTTTCATTATAAAAAATATATTACAAACATTTTGGTACTTAGAGGGACCAGTAATAATCGCAAGAATTTTTTTTCCCGAAGACACACTACTTATAACTTCGTCTCACTTGTGGATACTGAGTAATTGCATGCTGCTTCTAATTGTAAAACCAAGACAGCGTGCTAATTACAACGTTCCGACATGTGACAAGCCTAAACGGAAATTCCAACAGATAGAAAAATAGTGCAGTTAGAGTATAATGAGAGATAATATTACCACTAAATAAAAAACATTGCTAGGTATTTCTACAGAAAGAAAAACTTAGTTTCACTTTACATTTCTTCATGCTATCTCGATCACAATCACACCTTCTAATAAAGATAAAAGCGCCTTTTATATTTGCATTAGATTTTATGATTAAAAAATCGAATAAAATCAAATCCCATCGATTGACCTAATTCCAATTCATTTTTCTCATTCCACTTGTTAAGTTTAATTAAAAACAAACACCTGTAATTTAAAGTCAATTTCTCATTGTAATCTTTTAGTATACGAAATGGGAATTTTCAATTAAAAATTAACAACAAAAGTGTTGCGTAGTATCCATAGTCCTGTACTATTACATGCATGTTATTCACACACCGTTACAACATGACAAGTATTATTGTTGCTTCTGATTTGAAAAACGCGATGTCCTTCACATGATAAATTTTCCATTGTACATAAGCCACGTGTTCCGGACAATAAGTATAGATGGAAAGATTGACTAACTGACGTTTCTAGGTGTGGTTGAATCTTTCGTGATTCACGTAGTTCGCGTGTTGTTAATGTATCTTTAGCACCTATCGGTTATCGGTTATGACCCTTCCCGCTTCTTATCGGATGGATTCACCTTGGATCTACAAGGCAACATTAACGTTACAGTTCTGTCTGGTTGAGTAATTGACATATGTGTTAATACTTGTTAATGTCACATATGTTAATGCTTAAGTTTCTATTTATTTATTCACGCATCCATATCCATTATTCCAGCCTCCACGTGACTAAATTATTTCATTATTGAAAATGTTGAGCGATGCTTATCACTTGATTCTGTTAGTGATATGCACCTGCTGTGTCTCATGGAGTAATTTTCAAAGGTTAAGACTACATCATGATAATGAATTTTTGTAAAGGCACTTAGTGACGCACGAAATTTGGCTTTATTGCAAAATTTCGTATAAGTGATGAAGATTTCAGGTGATTACATGGCTACCGTTTTTAAATGAAATTTTCAATTAATATATCCAGTAATTATTTATCATCTCCTCATGAGATTCGAGTTTTGTTGAATGTTTGTACAGTTTTTTTTCTCAATATGGTGAAAACATACACATGTGATAAACTGGATAATAAATTTTACGATGCCCTAGCAGTATATGGGAATAAAAAATTATTATTATTATTGATGTCTGTGATAATCAAAATATTATAGTTATTTTAATGTGATCTTTATAATTCCGTTTCTCAGGAGCACATTGAATTTTTATCACATTACGTATGAAATTTTAATCCATAATATCAATGTAACATTACTTATATAAAGAACATTAAAATCAGTCTGATAGATTGGAAATTTGAACTGCATTATTAAAATTAAAAATATATTTTAAATATCTTTAAAACCGTAATGTACTATTTTTTTTACATATAATTCAACATTCAGATTAGATCTTGTATTGAGAACAAATTGAATAATTAGAACCTAATAAAATGATACACTGATCTAATATATTAAAGGATATTTAAGTTTATAAATAAACAAATCCGTCTTCCAGTCAAGATTCTTGAATTGTAAGAAATAAATAACCAGTTAAAAACGTCTTCAATGCAGTTGATGCTAGTTTAAAGGAAGTATGAGATCGGAAATCATAACAAATCAATTAACTATTAATAAATTTATTTATTATATATCATTGTGACAACGTTCTTTGATGTCAAATGAGCTTGTACAGGTTATATGTCACGAGTGTTACGATTCATTGAATACCGACATCTTTATATCTCAATTAACTATAACTCAATGTTATAACGTTGCTTTGTTAAGGAGCGGATATGCTTGAATTATTACCATTTTTTATAGATATATAGGATAGCCTTTAATTAAGTACGATTACTGAAAAACATGTATTCTACGTTTGTAATAACCCAATGAACAAGTTTCTCGTTTTTTGGTCACTTGGCAATGCTCAATATTTCATTGAATTGTTCACGGTCTGTTTCTTTAAGGAAATAAAACAAAACTACTTATTAGGCGCATTTATCTTTTATAATTCGCCGGTATATAAGAAATAAAGATCATTGTCATTCGTTCATTTATAACAGTCCAATTCGCAATGATATATATCCAAAAGATGATCAAATGATATTCCTCTCACTGTGCCCGATAAAAATTTGCATAATTTTATCTATAAGAATGATGATATCAGCTTTCGGTTACTAAACTAATAAGACCTTCTTCAAATCTTAAGAAGATCTTTCAACTTCTTGATAATAAACAAAGTAGATCAATCTGAGTGAACACATACGTCAACATTTTTACTCTCCAATCATGTTCTAAAAATAACCGCATGATTTGAATGGATCATCAAGGACAAAGTCCTGGTGAGCAAGAAAGAAAGGTACCCTAACCTATTTGCTATTAAAATAAAAGTAATCACTTATGTAGTGCGTTATAGACACATTTATTTTCCCATTAATAATAAGGAGATAAACGGAAAATTTTTTTTTTTTTAAATCAATTCGTCTATCAAAATATTCTTGACAAGGAACATATGATAAATAATAATTATCTAAAGTTCGACAGCATTCATAGTAAACTGGTAACTAAATAATTTTTCGAGAATCATACAGAAGAGTTTTATATTAATATAAGAATTTTAGTTGACTTAGATATTATTAATCCAATATCCTCTGATACTTTGGTATCACAAAAAAGTATGATTGGTACAGATGAATGATTTTAAGACCTTCGTGAGGAAGGTCAAATTGTATATCGTGGAGGTTGATGCATGAATCATTGTCAGTCATGTAAATCATCATTTTCTTGTCAGGAAGTACTACCGCGTTTTCCATCATTTCTGGGATATGACGAACACGTGACAGATTGAGTAACATAAATACCAGAATACGCAATGGTAAAAACAAATGAGTATGCTACATTATTGTGTGTGCAATTTTTTCAGTTGTCTAAAGAATAAGTAGGTAAATAATAGTGATGACCTTAGTTTTTTGTTTGTAGCATATGTGTATATCAAGATTTTCGAGGCTATATCTATATCATGACTGAGATGGATTATTATATACGTGTGAACTTCGCAGTCGTGGATGACTAATATCGGCAAATAGTAATTGAACTTCGTGAACGACACGTGTACAATTCATGAAGAAATTAAAATACTTAAAATACATTACTACTACGTACAGCTACATTATAAGAAAGTGTATGATATTCATTAGTAATAGCAATGCTAGTACAAATGTTCTATTAGATATTTAAAAAAATTAGTCATGCACTAGTAGTTCAAACAAATAGTTATATAATATTGCACAAAATCTCAAACTTTAAAAGACTCAAACTTATAAGTCACATTGAAATTATTTCATTAAGGAATCTACTCTTGTAAATTCGTCATTCTCATTCAAGAAAGCACACGTGACATGCAATCCCAACTCAATTAATAGTATTATTATCCTCTTTAGCAAGAATATGCATTATGTCAATTGCATATTATTCCTAAATAAGGCCAGATGAAATTACTATTAAAAAGAAATTAAAAATGCTACATAATTATTCCTCCTTACATGAACTTGACAGAGAACGCGCAAGCGCACATGTCCATTCAAGATTCACAAGTCTACAATCATTCCAAGACAATTAGAATATATTAAAATATAATAAAATAAATCATTCCAGACATACTAAGTAGGATTGGCTGTAAGAAAAAGAAAGATCCCTTCAAGTCCGTAAAGCGGTAATAGATCATATAAGATAAAATTATTAAATCATTGAAAATGTGGTTACTTACGTATTCGTACAGCTGCAAGACGAAACTTATGTGATTATAGTAAATGCCCAGCAGTTAATGTGCGTGTCTCCCAATCAGGCATGTCAACTCGTTGAGGCAGATGGAAGGTAGAAACGGCGAAGGAAATTGCAGTAGTCAATGTGAAAGATGTTGAATGAGGAAAGCACCACTATTATATTTTCCTTCCTTTTTATGTTTCGTATATCTTTCTTTACTCTTTCTTCATTTCCTGCTTGTTGCTCTTCAAGCAGCGCCGGTACTCGGTACTCACGAGCAACTAACTTGATGATCCTCAGCTGAACTCAAACCATGCCGCGACCTCCCACTCTTCTCTTTTCCCTCTTTCTGCTCTGCTCTGTTCTGCTCCACTCTTGACTTCTTCCGCTTCCACGATGCAACACTCTTTAGTACTAAGGACAACACTCTACAGCACGGTGCAGGAGTGTTGTACGCCAGCTATACCAGACTGTAGTTTGTCAGAGTCAACTGTGGGATTGGATAAGATTTCATGAGTACCGATAAGAATACGGTACCGTTGGGATGAATAGATTTCTATCATGCTAGGTGTGCAGATAAATTTGTAAAGACTTACTGGACTCGTTGAAAGATGTCTAGCCTTCCTTTTGTCGCTGGAATAGTTTTCGTAATAGAAATATTTAAAAATTTGTTCATCAGTTGCAATGGGATTCCTTTGTTTTAGGTATTTGGAATTTTTATTTATCGATTTTCATGATTATGCTTCCACCGTGCAGGATTTAAGTAAGATTAATCAATCCTGTGAAACACTTGAGATGAATACCTGAATGTGATTGGTTAATTACAGTTAAATCGTACACGATTTGAACGTAATTAATTAGAGTGTTGTGATTTTATTTAATACAGGATTTAGTTCAAGATTTTGTTGGATTTATCAGAGCCGTGTTTTTTTCTTAACATAAAGTTTCATAGACGTACGTTATATTTATTAAATGTTAGCGTTTTCTGGGAAACTCAAGATTGTACGGTGATGATAATTATAATTTTTATAGAAAATCACAGGCTAGACACGCAGTAAGCAAAGCTTGAAGATTTTTGGTTCAAAAATAAGTGAGTGAAAATATAGGATAAACTCAGCATTCAAGCTGAAAATCAATGATTTTTACTGTGTGGAGATGAAGATATTGAATCTTGAAATTATTCATTCTTATAGATAGAGTATACCTATATAATAGAAATTGACATTATCAGATTCCTTTTATATCTCAGAAACTATACGATAAATTATCTTCAGATGCTACTTAATTGATGATTAATGCAAATGATATATTTAACTGAAATTCAATGATTGCAAACTTAGCAAAAATTCATGATATGATATTATAAATTAGGACATGAATATAAATTTTTATATTTTATTATATATATGTTATTATTAGATATAAATTATATTAATGAATCAAGTAGAACTTTGAGATATTGGATGATCCAAATCCAAAATGTTTTCAATTTATATAAGCAAGCCCTCGAATTGAATAGATGTAGAAAACCGTCATAACGTTATTATAATTCATAATTGCATAATAATTTTTACAAGAATTTGAATCTATGCAAAGATTCAGAATATAGACTTCCTATGATTCACAGAAAAACAGAATTCTTAAGTCAATCAATTTTTTTACTCGTGAAATGTTAGAAAATCATTCCAGGATAACGTCACTTTTACTTCATTACATTCTAGTATTTTTTGCCTATAAGCTTTCGTAATAATCTGCAGTAAGAACATTTTCAAACCAGCAATTAATAACGTATGAAATGTAATATTTGTTATATGTTTATCGTAAAACAGTCATCTTATTAATGATCATTGATAATATGTATAGTCGGTCCATGAGTTTGATGTTTTTTTTAACAGATCGAACACAATGAAATCGCTACAGGCCACACGTGACTTTGCACAGAATGGTCCTTACATAATATGCATATTTATAGTGTTACACTAAATTATTATATATATATTATTTTTCAATTTTAGCATATTCTATCGTAATGCTATGGAAACCCACGTGTGGTTTTTTAAATATTGTATTGTTTGTGAATTATCAAAAAAATTATTGAACTCCTGGACCAACTATATAAAATACTATTCGCTGTTAATTCTCCACATATTTTTAATGATTTAACACTTTAATTTAACCAGTTATTATTTTTATAAGAAAACTATAGACTGTTACCAATCTCAATCATACAAATAACGTGGCAGCCATGCTGCAAACAATTATTTTGTTTTATTAATGATATACCTCTAAAATGTTTATAAAAATGTTTTATTATATGTGGTTTTATGAATTCTAAAAAAAAAGTAACCTATACCTTAAAGATATATCAAGAATCAAGTTAATTTGTTTTTTTCAACCTTATCATTATTATTTGGAGGTGTACATATGATACTAATTAATTATTTAATATGTGCAACTACGATGTATGAATCGTCACATTGTCGTCTGTCCATTTGTTTTTTATTAAATTAAAAAGTAGACAACTTTCACTTCCTGCATGGAAAACTATGAATAAAACACGCACTTTAACTATTTCCTTATTTTGGCATTAATGCCGTGAACCTATTGTCATTATGTTTTATGATTCAACAAATATAATAAACGTCGTATTCCGGAAGATAATATGTGTACAACATTGCAGAGTATAGAATACAAAGTTTGTTTACGAATGTCTAATTTTCCTGAACACATTGTTTTGCCGGCGAAGAGAAATCGTGATTTGTAATACATTAAGTATTGCGTGAGAGCCTGAATTACAAAAGCATAAAGAAAATATAATAAAAGATCATTGTACGAGGAACAAATGAATTATTAAACGTAATATGATTATTTATTAAATGTCATTACAAATAATAAAGAATACTTAACTATTATAATTTCAATGTCATTTACGTGTTTGTCCATTATTATATTTTCGTTGTTTTCAGCAATGTCGTGATTAGAGGATCCTACATTGATACCAGGGACGGTCTGGCCTGGAATAGAAACAAATTGATCATTATCTCTGAAGAGTGTAGTATTTAGTATTTCGATTAACTTGCACAATATTCTTTAAAACTATACGCCCGTATTCAGAAATGGCTTTTAGTGCTAATAGCGCGCTTTTAAATTTTTTCTTATTGCTAGTGACTTTTAACTAAAAGTGACTCTCTTAGTAACTTTAAGAGCGAATTCTGAATGCAAGCGATAGTATTTTAATGTTAAAAGTATCAGACAGTAGTAAAATGGATTTTTTACGTAGAATATTAAATAATATCAATTGATCTTACTCTTCCTGAATTGCTGCAACTTTCTTTGCAACATCCTCTTTGGGAATACTAGGAAAGTATTGACGAACAGTAAACTCAATTTGATTGCTGCCAACCCGTTCTGTATATTTATATCCTGTACTGTTCTCGAAAGTAATTGTTCTATTTGAATATTCCGCCATATAATCATACTGAGGATGGAAATCCGGCACACCAGGAATGTCCTTGGAATTTGGCTGAAGATAGCGAACGGCTAATATCGTTCCGATAAGCCAATTCTCCTGCATAATTTCCTCCATGGCATTACGGAAATCATTGACAGATGATCGTAATGACTTATCGTAAGTGATATAACGAGTGTATTTTGAGGACGTTCCGTTCTGAAAATTAAAACGTTTAAATTTATTGTATCCAGTATATTCCGAATATAGCAATGTGATATATAGATTAAAAAATCATTTCAATGCAGGAATTGCAATTACGTAAAAACTGGAAATGTTAAATGAACATCAAGTATTAACTTGAATCGACTATAAGAGTAAACTCGTAAAATTCATTCTCCTTTCACATTCGCTAAACGCATCACTATCTGTTCAATATCATGATATCATTTGTTTGACGTTTTTTGATAAATCGGTTTCCACTTTGTTTTACCGTTTTATCATTTGATATATTATCGCATTTTTTCGATATAATTACAGATTATACAATTTACCCTCTATTCACATTTTTCTTTTAAGAGAATACGCACATGATAGTTTAGCGACTCACATTTATTTAGAATTTCATTCGATCACATTTCAAGAATTGAAACAGTATTAACTGCAAATACGTAGCTTATTAACCTAAATTTAATTACATACGTTTAACGGATGAATTTTGCTGAGATTGTCTCAAGAATAAGATCATATTTTAATTACACAGATTTCAATTGGAGTAAAAAGTAAATCATGACATTCGAAAATAATAAGTAAATATTTTACCTTGTGCTCTCTGTGCCACTGTCCATTTTCTTCTACAAAGCGGTAAGTCAACGTGACGTCTGTTGTTTCATATGGTAATGCATTGAGTGGCACTGGTTTAAATAATGGGTAACGAGATCCAAGATCGATCAAATGCAGATCGTCTGTATTTGTCAAATTTTTCACGACAATTCCCATATGACTTCCCAAAGTTTTTTTTTGGCTTTCTGTACTATAACCGGCAACAAAATAAACATTGTAGCCCAGTGCTTCTAAAAGAATCTTCATAAACCAGTTGTTGTGAATGCAAACTCCACCACTAAGGGATTTTCCGACAGAGATTACATCTTCTTCAGTAGGGAATCGGGCTCCGGCATCGAGGATACTAACGGAGATATTCTGAAATTGAGAAAAAGTGAGATTAGAATTAATACGTTGACATAGAATGGACATTTCTTTTCTTTTTGCACTTTACTTGCTTCTCTTAAATTGACCAAAAATACACATCTTAGTTTTCAAATATCACAGTATCTCATAGTTTTATATTAGTTTCTGTATGAATAGAATTTTATTGCATAGTTTAATGTCCTTTAATTCTTCCATTCAAGATTTTACGCCATTGTATGTACTGTTATAGCAGACAAGGTGTGGCAATATTGTGTCTTCTGCTTTTGAAAATACATTTATTTACAATTAATAAAATAAATATACAAATCTATTTCCTTGGATTAAAATAATATATGAAACTAATCATCAGACCTGAAATAGTACAATTTCAATGGCAGATACATATTTTAATTTAAATAGGCGCTCAACATTCATATGTTAAATAAAGGCTTATATATTCGTTGCAATATTTTTACAATCGTTATACATACATATTCTCGTTTATAAAAAGACATCTGTTACAGTTATTATATTATACAATTATGCTTGTAACGATCAGTTATTGGTTATTGAATGTTAAATTTGTGATAACAGTAACCAATGAATTTACTTGCTACACAAAAAATACAATGCATTACACTCTACTGTAAACGGTATATTTTGATATTTTGATTTTTATTAATTACATCATAAGCCGTTATATTATTATATATTTTCATAAAGAGGTGCATACTATTTTCATTGATAACGTCAAAATCTACATAATGTATTTTATAAATTATTATGATAAATATCTTACTTGAAATGGTAGTTTTTCAGAAAAAGCGCGAACTATTTTTTGAAGCAACGTTACTTTTTCACTAACGTATTCCACGCCGAGCTTCTCCTGGACGAACGATTTTGCTGCTTTGAAATCCATTTTGTCGATTGGTTGCTGGACGACTAATTTCGCGGCTTAAATATAAAATCGACAAATGCAGTTGCTTATTGACCGCGAAATGTAAGATAAGATTAGTCGTTTGGCATAACGCGAGCATGCGCACAAATAGGCATTTCTGTTATTAATCAGATTACCGGTGTTGCATTACGAATCTTTGATACCGTCTTTAACTAAAACTTTTATTTTTATGGAACCACGTCATCGATTATTACTCATAATTATAAGAAAGTCGATAATTGATTAGAAAATTTAACGATTTGTCAAAATTTGTAATCAAATTTTTACAAATCTCATGGATTAAGATTATTCTTGAATAATTTTCGCAAATTATTTTGTTATACTACACATACAATAAGTCATACAAAACTAGTTACTATTTAGGAAATCAATTTTCGGGTATAACTGATTATCAGTTAACTTATGCATGAGGATATTATATTTATTATTCGTTAATGTTGAAGTATGTACAATGTTGAAGTGTACATTTTGTCTTCACAATGATGAAACGTTAAGTCATTCACACGGATGCTACCGCAATATTCCTAAAAATATTTGGGAATGAAAATTATATGATTTGTGGTTTTTTACAGAAGCTTTTACGATTCTTTTCCCCGCACTTCCTGGTAATCATTCGCGCAAATATGAGTGACATTTTTTTTTTATCACGAATGTTTTTACTACTGATTTTCAGAAAATCATACATTAATAGTAGAAGAATATACTGAAGTTAATTCTAGAACAATAATAAAATCAACAAGCCATCTTCAATAAGTGGTATGAGCCTGAATATGCAATTTTTACAAAAAAAAATAATAAAAAGTGAATAACGTTTACGAGAAGTTTCCTAAACACACTCTCGCTTACCGAAGTACAGTTTTCTATATTATCTTATTTTATATATTTGTGACTGCAGATAAATAAACTAGGCATGTTACCGTTGGCTAAATAAGTAAATGAACTGCACATTTATTGGTGTATGCTGTCACGCGAGCCTAGGTGACGTAGACACTTACAAATGGACTTTACCCATTGAAAAGCTATATATAGATATACATTCTACATATTGGATTCGCGCGGCACAGAATACATGAGCATATCTAGTCCATTTATATTCAACCAATGGTATAGGTATTTTATTACCGTAGATAGGTATTTCTTTAGCACATCTCTTCTGAAGGAATCAGCCAATAACAAAAGGAAAAAACGTTGGTATCGAAATACTGAATGACACTTTTAAAAATTAATTTTCTATTGTCAGAAAATGAATGAGGAGGTAAATATAATTTTATGTACATACACACTGTAATCGTTTGTTCTCGATAGTCCTGTATCATAGATTGACACACATAAATAGACTGCCAACATAGATTCCTATCTATTCTCCGTCAAATTGACGCGTCACCGAGAATGCTGCCATCTACAAGCTGAATCAACTAGCTCGTAACTCGGAAGAACTCAGTCGTTACTCGGCTGGCTGGTTATCAATCGACTACAGAATAAGCTATAAGTTTCAACTGAATATAAATAAACTAGGCATACCTGGATTCCCATACCCCGTGATTTTTATATGTAGAATACATTTGTATATATAGCATTTGAATGATTACAGGTCATTTGCATATGTCTACGATGACTCAGGCTCACGTGACACCATACCCCAAAAGATTCATAATCTATTTACCTCTTCAGTCAACGCCTATACATAGTTCTCAATTTTTAGTACTCCTTTGTTCGGTCAGATGAGGTCACTATATTCTTAAATCTTCGTAAGTAGTTACTTCTCGCAATAGAAATCTACTTTACCGATTTCTCCGAGAGATGAGAATGAAGTTTTAAAATTATTCTTCGACCATTTCCTTCCTGTCGCAAAATATATGCAACATTGATTCATATGTTTATTGTCGGTAAATGAATACTAAGAAATGTTGAAATAATTCACGAAGTAAACATGTAAATTTCATTATTGGAATATTTTGTTCGCATCAAAATATTCGACATAATTTCAATTGAAATATTGTTTATCGTAGGCATAAACTTCAAATTTTCATAAGTCAATTATCAATGATATACTTGCGATTTTTCCAAATGTATAATTTGGAACGACTAGATTTACCTATTGAAAAATCAGGCAATGATGATACATCGTGATTTGGTCAATTATTTTCACTTGAATTTGAAGGAAATCCGTTCGATATTTATTGCACGTCTGGTTTTGATAAATACAACTCGCACACATATACCCTACTAAAAAAATAATTGAACAGTTGAAATGAATTATTTCTCATGGAGTCAGATTTATCATAACGGTCCAGACAGCTGCGCAGCTTTAATAATAATAGTTCTGGATACGTTTAAACCATTGCCTGCTGCTGTTATAAGTGTATGAAATAGTCATTTTGGATTTTAATGTGTATTTTAAAGAAATATTAGGTGATTCGAAAAGATAAAAATATAAGGGTCGCTTACTTTGTGATTTATTTGATTTACAATTATCTAAAATTATTCATAACTTAGGGTAAAGTGCCCATTTCAGAACCCTTTATCCTATTTCATCAATGACTCTATTAATATAATGATCGAATGGGTCAATTTATTAAAAGAAATTAGATTGGGATCTTAAATACTGATTTCTAATGAAATGTTCCGTTCATTTCGCTTGAGACCTTGAAAACATAACTTTTTGTAGAAGTCTAAATTTGATACAAATTAAGATCAGTTCACCTATTTCAGATGAATCCCAGACGAATTAGTGGCTCAGGAAAGTCGTGTACAAATAGCTATGACGAAGGTGAATAAAGCAGAAATATAAACATTTACCCAACAGTGGAATATTGTCTGCCTTCTAAATTAGGTACACGGACCTAATGTAAATCGAAATGTCAAAGTTTTGATATAGCGGATTTTGAAGGGGAAAATGTAAAGTTTACATACCTAAAGTTACGTTTGAAATAATTTTAGTACATAATTTTAGTAAAAATAATACTTAGTAATACAATCGTAAAAAGAAACGCCGATTGAATAATTGGAACTAAAAACTGAAAAGTTAAACATAAGTTTTAACGTATTTTAAATTTATTAAAATATACTATTACAGCATCTAAATCGCAATGAAACAGATAAATTCAAAAACTAGGCAACACTCACGGATGAGTTTGCTTGTACAAAACCACCGCTTAGGTCAGAAATGACAATACGAAACACTGTGCTTCGAATTTTATTTACATACAAAGTTTATTCAAACAGTAGATTTCGCATAATATCAAAGGTATGCACATCAAGATTCATTTAAAAATAATATGTTATGTCAGATGAAATTTAAATGCAAACCTCAATCTAATTCTTCCTTTTTCAATCGCATAGCAGACGCTTTTCGCAGATCATTGTTCATAAAAAAAACCGGCCGTCAGCGTCAATTTTTAAGGTTACTTGTGTTCCGATAGGAATGGCTAAAGACGATGGCGAAAAATATACATTTAATTACGATCGATGCAGTCGGCTTAAAAGGCAGTTGAAACTTTTCGATCCGAATTAAGAGGTAATGAGATATAGGCGGTTTACCCTATCATAATTCTAGCTGTTTGAAAAATAATATCAGTAGTCCTTAATCATATATCCTTGTTATAATTATTGGGTTAGATGACTAAAAACAGAACGCATATCATATTTTTCATACGTTCATATCTACCCAAGGATTCTGCGATTTTGGCTATAATTGAGGAACTTTGTTCTTTTTAAATCAACATCCTAGAGCCTGACAAACAAGAAAGCGTATACTATAAGCATTTTCGAAATTATGAACTGTAGAAAAGGGGACATTTTAAAATAACGTGAACAATGCAAAAGCGTACGTGTTCTCTTAACACCTTTATACAGGGTGTCCCATTTTAACTTAGACAGTGGAATATCTCGAAAACAGGGAGTTTTCATAAAAAATGTTTGAGA
>JARQTI010000602.1:1413189-1465171 GCA_030142655.1 Trachelus tabidus
CTCAAACATTTTTTATGAAAACTCCCTGTTTTCGAGATATTCCACTGTCTAAGTTAAAATGGGACACCCTGTATATAGTTTAGCGTATAATTACACTAATAAAAATGGGTATTTTAATTTTACAATACTGGACACGATACTTTTAACATAAATTTAATATAACAATAATATTTCATTTACTTGACACATTTTGTACGGTTAATGTATTATACTTATAATAAGTAAACTAGGTAAGTGTTGAAGAGAAATCCAAACTGGAATCTTAAACGTAATACCAATATTGATCGAAAGAAAAGGATTTTAAATGCTGCCCAATCGCATGCGGCATATTCGAACTACCCAGGAAACATCTGCCTTTGTTTGTCGTCGAGTAGATAAGCTCGGAAATGTACCATATGTTACTTGGATTAGATTTTTTACCGGACCTTACAAAAAATGTTTAAACGGTTTCAAGCGTCCATCGAATTTATTTGAATTTTCTGATACGTCATTCTAAGTCAAAAAAAGTATGTGTAATATATATTATTATAAATTTTGAGGCAATATCGCATGTAGATAATAATTTTATTTTTATCATTATTTTAGTTTATTCATAATATTTAAAAAAAGTATGATATTTGTATATTATCAAGTAATAATAATTTTAGACAAACAAATTTTTATAAATATCATATTTGAAAGAATAGTACTCAAAAATAAAAATATCTTCGAAATTATCTTTAAATAATATCTCGAAATATTATTTATATCTTCGGTATAGTTTTTAACCTTTCAATAATTAGATGCCACCCTTGCTATAAAGAACACAATCAATGAGTGTTATGATTATGATTACTATTAGTAAGCATTAATATGACAGTACTATTATATAAATATATTCAATGTAAAAAAAAAGTGTAAGGAATTTATGGGAAAAGTATGAAATTGGTGTCGGTCCAAAAAATGTGACTTAACATCTCATCTCGTACTGTTAGATTTTATTAGGCATTTTTTTTCTACAAAATACAACAAGTGGCCAATATAGGCCAGTCAGTCAGGACAATCAAATCACAATAATTCCAAAAGTTTTCAAACTTTCATGTAAGGTTTGAAAAAGTATTTAAAAAAATTATAAAATTCTGCATCCTTTTCCGAAGTCCGGAACATTGTTAAAATATCAATAAAATTCGAAAGTGGAAAAATGCAAAAATAGGTTTTTTGAAAATCGCATATTGTTCCGAATTGCTTACGACGTTGTAAATTTGTAAATGCATCACGATAGATGTTCTGAGCAATTGCAATTAAAATTCAAAACTTTTGTAATTATCGCTTGTTCGAAAAAATGATCCCCCGATAAAAAAAAGTTATAAATAAACATGTTTCGTTCAACGCAAAAAGGTGCAAATTTATGCAATAGTTCGGAACATTTTTCCGATGCATTTTTTGCATTTGCAGAGTTTTTGGAAATGTCTCTGTCAGTTTAATAAAAAAAAACATTGATTTTTAATAAGAAAATGTTCCGTACCTTTAAATTGGTTGCAACACTGATACGTGATATGAAATACACATTCAACGATACTCCAAGTTTGCAGAATTTATGGAACTTTTTTACGAAAATACAGAAATATTTGATTTAATTGCAATTTTAACACTATTTTTGTTTTGTTTTCTCGATGTACCAATCAGTTCACCAAAGTTTTTTAAACTTTTGGAATTATTGTTAAATTTTTCATTTCTAATATCTATAATGACTGGCCTAATACTATGATTTTCCTACACAATACCATTTAGTAACATGATTCACGAAAAAATCATGTATAAAAAGTTCATATTATTTTTTAAATTTTACCATACCTGTCAATTTAGTGGAAATAGTCCCTGAAGAACTCGTTATATTTATATAACTTAGTCTACGAGTTCAATGTCTTTTTTTAACGATTTAAAGCAACGTACAATATATTTAGTACAAAATCATGCAAATGTATACTTTGTGATAAGAATTTTATGCAGAGTCATATGTGCCTTGCTGGAGACTTAATTGTTTTCGATTTGTGTAAAAAAAATCAATTATATTCGTGGACTGTCCATATATATTGATACACAACCTGATTGTATAGAATACAATTTTGTGCGAATGGAGTAATTAAATTACCGTATCGAATTATTCAATGTAGATCTGATGGTGTAGAACCCGTACGTGTAGAATACGAGCTTCTTCCCCTAAAATATATTTTATTATTTTTATAATATACGCGGTGTGGAATATATGCAGAGGATAAAAAAAATGTACAAAATCAAGTTTTGGACTTTTTCGTATAAAAAACGTCCTGTAGCTGCGGGTCTCGTTTGTCACTTAAAAAAAAAGAGATAGCCGTTAATCAGAAACACGAAAATCCAAGATAGCTTTTTATCTGGAATAGGACGATGTAGAATTAACACGTGTAAAACTGGAGTGCTTAGGTGTAGAATACGTACCAGGAGAATAAATTCTGTCGAGTGTCCAATGTATTAAAATCTTCTGTGTAGAATAACTACGCGTAGAATCTTTTTTTTTTTTTTCAAGAATATGTGCATGTGGAATCTCTCATGTGTAATACAAGAATAGTATGGAATTTTCAGCAATACTTTATCGAGAGTCACTATTTACCCCACCTCTCCTTTTACGAAGAAAATAGTAGGTATATTGTGTTATTTTCGATAACGCAAACAAATTAAAAAACAGTAGGTGATTTGAAGATGCAATAAATATAAGTGGTCTTAACGAACTATAATTTAGTAGGGAGCCAAAACCTAAAAAATATTCTATTTACTCATCGTATTTTCTTGGGATATTTTATTTAGCGTAGCTTAGGTGAATGTTCAAGGTTGTTGGCCAGCCAACCTCACACGTGTCGACACGTGCGAAAGCGAAGAATACATAAATGTCCCCTACTAAAAACCAACATCGTGTTCCACTTACGTAATATTAGAAGTACAAAAGCCCGCATTTCGCTTAGCGTCGAATCCCACGGAGTTAAAGAACAGGAAAAAGACCGTGTCGCTTGCTTATCGGTAAAAATGTGATTAATCCGAGCGCCTCGAAATCGATCGACTCGAAGACTTCAAATAATTAAACGAAACGAGACGAAATGAGACCAGACAAGATGAGCGATCGGTAGGCGTCCAATCGAGTATTTAATTAAGAGAGGTTGAAACAACGAGGCGGCCGCGAGATCAGTTGACAATTACCGGATAACGGAACGAGAGTCGGGGACATCGTCGCGTGAGGTCGTCCCGACGCTATGGCGCCCTGACGCCTGACGCCCCGATCCCTTCGTTCTAGATCACCAAACCAACGGGTGGTCGACTTATTGCTCTTCCATCCGAATTCCTAAAACAATACTGACTGACGGTCACCCCAGGAACACGATTAGCTTCCTGCAGGCTGCATGGGGATTTTAAGTAGAATCTATGGTCCTTACGAACAAAATTGCTATATCTTTGTTTTACGTTGTACTCATCATTTTCTGTAGCTTAGTATTGATCGAAAGACGAAATTTCACAACATTTTTCTCAATTCTTTCCTTCTTCTTTTTACTTGTTTCATAGTCATGTATATTTATAATGGTAACAGTGTACCATCTACCATTATCCTTTAATGGTCTATTATTTTAACATGGTTTATATTTTTCATTTTTCAACGGGTATCAGAACTATTATCTATTAACGCATAACACATATCGTTGCATTTAATGAACATTTGGAATGCGCCCTTCTGTCTACTGATGAAAAGAATGACTGAGATAATTGCCAGAGCCATAGAGTTCCGGTACCCCATAGTGACGGTTCTGATCGACGGGGAGTAAATTGAAGTGAAGACTTATCGAAATACTAACATGTCTTATTGAGAAGCTGATAATTGTGATGCTGCAACTCAATGACTGAAATACTCGCTGTTCTACGTGTTCTCTCATTCTATAGTCATTAGTTTAAGAATATTTAATTTAAGCCATGACAGAATCTGTTTCTTTTTATAATTTATTTTTTCTTTATAATTAAATTTCGATAAAATTTCGCTCGACAAAGCCTATTTTCTGTATAATTTTACCCTAAACTTGCACTCTGGAATGTGAAATCTAATCCGAAGGAATGGCAACTGTATAGCCAAACTCAAAACGCTCCTGTCACCTTCTCCTTTCAAGATCTTGTCTTTTCTTATCGTAGAGCATCATTATAGGGTTATGTCTACGATTGCTGTGACGTTTCTCGAAGCGTCGGAAGATTTCCTCGCTGGCAGGGTGAAATGTGCCACGTAATGGCGTCAGGCAGTGTCAGTAGGACAAAAAATAATTGGACATAAATCGACTACGGTGATTTGACACGGTCATTATGACGAAGCGTGCCGAGACTCGAGTGCTACGCAAATAGCTGGCCCACACTGTTCCAACCAATAAATATTATCCGGGGACGGTTCAAAACCTACGCGAGTCATTAGACCATATAATAAATAGGTAGACGAAAGTTATACTTTCAATGGATATGTGTCATGATTTAGGGTTTCCAACACTTTTGAAAATATCCTCTTGATGATTATATTTTTCGGTTCAATTAATATATTTTTGACTTTTATTTACTTCTGGGATTTCAATTCTTTTTAATATCTTCATTCAATATTCGAACGGTTCATCTACAATTTTGAATATAGACACGCAAAGACATTCTTTTTTTGAAATGATCAATGTATGAGATATGTAAGAATGGTCTATGTTGCTTGAAAGGGGAAAAAATGTAGGATCATATTGTGGTGTTTGTGAGCTGCAGCAAAGGGCAAACTTTGTGGCAGGGGGTCGGGTCAAACCTAACTGAACGATGCCACAGAAGAGGGAACCCTTATATCCCATTTTCGTAATCCATATCACGATTCATTCGCATGTTTTTTTGTGTTTCTGATGTTATATCAAATAAAGCATGTTGATAATCAAATTAGATAGTCATCGAACATCTGCTTTATCGTGCATCATCTCCCACCGCTTCACGTCAAAAAGAAACGGAGGCTTTGATAAATTGAGATATTGTGTTGCGATATTGTAGTTGGATTAAAAAAAATACTTTTACCCGATAAACATCGCACTTCCACGCATTTATTTCAAACAACATAGATTCGATCGTTTAACCACTTAAGAAGATCTACTCCAAAATGGATTTACTGGAGAATATTTTCAAATTTTACCAAATTATAAAATAAAAAGCAAGCTATCGTATTCCAGAAAAATATAGATACAACGAACTACTAAAAAAATGTATATCGAAAACAAGATTTTTGAAAGTTAACGCTAACAAACGTATGACTGTATTTCACTGAATACTTCACAAAATTGCTAGAGTTTTTTACTATTAGTGTATCAGGATTTTAGGAAATATTGATTTTTCGATTAATACGAAAAAAATAAAGAGTTACCGGAATGATAAGAGTAAAATCAAACTTTAATTATGATCCGATTTAGAGGTTTATGTGAACTGATTTCCAGAACTGATACATGAAGTTGTGATAATGATATTCACGGTTATTACTGTCGACGTCACGTTTAGTAGATGCATAGAGCAAGCATATAGCGCGGCGCCAATGCATATTTATATTTCCGAGTCAACAGCTATGCACATTAATATATAATAATCCTGTTAAATGTAACGTTAAATATTATTAACGGTCAAAACTGTTTACTGTAAAGCAGCTATTCTTGCGTGACGTGCAGAGAAGCACAAATTGTGTATAGACACGGTTAAGCTGGCACAAGTGAATATTTCAATTGATCCTATACTTACATCATTGTTTACAAAAAAATCCATTATCGAAAAAAGCTAAGTATCAAACCAATATATTACATTGTTTTCTAACCTAACCTAGTTTACCTAACTAACTACTGAACATTCTTTATAACTTTTGCCCAGTCGTAGGTTCAGAAATGAATTTACATACTTTTCTTCGTTTAATCTATTGTGCTTAATGCAGGTGTAATTGTTTTTATCGAGCAGCCAGTTTTACGGTTAAGAATACTTAGCACTTCGTGAATTTAAAAAATCGAACATTAAACGCAATAGAGTAAAAAGTAATTGCTGTATACTTATCACTAACGGAGGAAGAAAACGAAATAGTGTCTTATAAAGAAATGCGGTGTATGAAGAATGGTTTTCGTTCGATTGTAGTCGATGAGAAATGGCGTGCAGCCAACTGAATTGTGAAGTATCGTTGGCCGAACCATTAGCCCCATATAACTCGGTTTAATTCAGCGTACAACTTTTATGGTGTCGCCAACGTTAGCACACTCGCTTTTCACTCGAGGAACGACCACTTCTGTTCTTTACGAGATATTGCACTCCTCACTTGTTTGCTCACCCGGTTACGAAAATTCGCTTATTATCTGTACTGGTAATAGTCCTAAATATTTAATCATTATTTTTTGTTGACATGGGAGGACTAGTGGAACTCAGTTTCGAAAAAGACGATGTCACGTGATATGACGATTATTCGACATCAAAATCAATCTAGATTTCGGAGGCTGAAAATGGAAACTTTTACCAAAATTATCATAGAAAAATTTCAATTTTCAGCTTCCATAGACGGTATGACATATTTATCAAGTTTGTTTTTACTTTAAATGATGCTAGACGTAAGACAAAAAATAGCTGTTATTGAAGGGTATACAGTACTCAATATGGAGGAAAATTAATTTTGAAAAAAGAGCGAGAGATAAATGAAAAATATTATTAGTCAAACTTGGATGAGTTTAAATCTTTGTATCTTATTTTCTAAACATTATAGCATCGGAGTACCAACTTGTATATTGGATTATGATACAGTACCAATATTTTACTCCACTGGAATCATTATGCAGTTTTGTTAAACTCTTCTCAATCTCTACTTTAATGTTTACATAAAAAATCTATATAATTGTATTAAAGAAATTGAGGTATCTCTTAAGTTAGTTCATTCTATACGGAAGTATTAACAATTTTGAGTCAGTACAAGTAATCATAATTTTTTTATACAAACCCGCTATACTATTCATGAATAAATGTAAACTCTTTTCTCGTGAAACTTTTCGATTACTCGTCAATACACAACTTATTACTCGGTTTCTTGTTCTTCGATATTTCCCGATTGAAAATGGTATATGAAAAAGACAATATTTCATTCCATGTATTCAGTTTGGCGATTCACAAAATGCCTGCATTTGTCGTGCTAAAAATTTTAAAATTTACTCGAACATAACCATAACCGGAAGTTATAAGAACAGGATAACAAATTACAGCTTTGCGACGAATAAATATAAAGCATGACGAGGATTCCTTAATGGTCAGGAGGCTACCATGAGTATGAAATAATTTCTATTGACTCGTGTTGCCCTCAAAATTATATATTGGTTATTAGAATAAATACAAGTTCTGTATAGCTATATAAATAATTTATCAATTCAAAAACATCTATATAAAGACCTTTGTTTATAATTTTATTACTATAGTTTTTAATGAAACGTATTTGTGTACTCTTTGGACAAATTTCGCAAGAGTACGTAATCCATTCTCTAAGAGTGCACAGATTAAAGCTCAAAGAACAAGAATTGAGTAGGAGAGTTAAGAAGTATTGTATATGAATTAAAGAAAACTTTGAATTCACGCACAAAAATCCCATGTGTTCAAAACGCTGGTGTCAATGTGATAATGTCACATTGTGTACTATTAGGAATTGTGTATTCTTAGGCTACTTTACCCTAATGTGGGGACGATTTGATATCTTGGAAAACTATAAAGAGTAATAATCAGTAACTAAACAGTGTAGAGAAACTTTAAAATATGCTAAAGCATTAGGTGTATAGCTGTATTAGCTGTACAGTATGCCCGCGTTGTAAATTTTTGAGAACAGTAGGATTATCATATAATAATTAGTATACGGTCTTATGGTTTTTAAATAATTAGCTTACTGTAAGCTGTTCATAATGGACAGTGTCAGTGCCTGCCACTGCTTTTTGATAATTAAAAATAAATCTGATATGTAAATAATCCAGAGTCACTGCTGCGTGAAAATATATACTTCTCGGAAAATTCTGTAGCACTGACATATACAAATGAAGAACTAATATTTAAAATAATCCATTTCAGTTATATCTAAAGACCAGTCTACAATGCCACTATATGTATAGGGGAGAGTGGGCGAATGCTGGCCAGTATGTAATACTGGCTACATTAATTTCATCTGAACAAAGAATACTATCAACAAAAAACCGTTTCCGTCCTTCTCGTAGTATAAAATAGTGTTAAAAAATAGCATTTCACCATTTCATCCCGGCTAAATAAGAAATGAGGTTCGATTGAAATAACCGATTAGATTATTTTTGAATTCTGGCCGCCTCGATTCTCGTTATACTCCCTTCAAAGCCTACCGATGAACGACTCTAGAATTCTAGAACTATAGAACAATCAATTCTAGATCAATCTAGAATCTACCGTACCACTGAACTCGTGAAGTTTTACGGTGGCTGTTGATGGCTAAGACGAAGATAGAAAGATAGTAGGTAATTATCTCTAATATCCAAAAATGCTATGGCTATCGTACAATAAAAATTGAATAGACTATTCGCAACGTGCATAGAGGTTATGGTACGAAAATAAAAACGACGGGCTATGGTACAGATCGCATGTCAATTAAAGTTTATAATAAATCAAGAAGCATAAAATATTATTTTTATACAAATACCTATTACAATCTATTTGAAAAGTAGTGTATGAGTCGTATGATACAAAGTAAATAATTCCATTTCTAGAATAGCATATCAATTAAGTTAATAATTTAATATTAATAAAGAGTTAATATGGTTCTTAATAATATATAAAATAATAAATAAGAGTCGTCGGTCAATTACTTACATTTTTTCATCTCCTATCCCAATATTGTTACCCATTTCTGTGTCTAATACCAGCCATGGTTGGATTATTTTCAATAACACAAGAATTTAAGTATTGGCCATTTTTCGCGAACAAAATTAAGAATTGGTTGAAAACATGTCCGTGTTTGTATATATGCTAAATTTTTTGTCGAAACCGACCGGTATCCGTCCACCCTCAATTATTAATTTTCTGTTTTAGAATATATATAAATCATTTTTAATACATTCAAGTTAACGCTATTGAAATAAACTAAACATTTTTAATTTTTACAATCGTTAAACTAACGATAAGAATAAATTCAGATAATCGTTCATATTTTTGTGTGTAACATATGTGTGCCATACGTCAAATAACAACATGGTTTTAGTTTTTTGATGTAATTACAGTATTTAAAAAATTTCCAAATAACTCATTCTCGTATAAAGGTATTCGAGATAAAGTTGATGCTGTTAGTTATGTTTTATTAATATAAGATCAAATCTCTTTTCCAGAAATTTTGTTTTTATTGTGGTCCATATTCACAGTGTTAATATTTTACATGTAAAATGTAAATGGTCCTTAGTATATTTTTAGAATCAGAATGCCCGAAAAGTTCTGCATTTCTTTGATTATCTTGGATTTTGTTATGTAATGACTTGCAATTAGATAGAAGAATTATTTTATATACAGTAGAGAAGATTACAAAATTATTTTAATCTCTATAAGTCCAAATCAGATCTAATCGCGCTTTGAGCGGCCACTTTCTTATGAATTCTAATAAAAAATAGTCAAATAACAGAGACTTTCATCTCTTTAGTGCTGTCTGTGGAATGGACGCTATCAACAGTTCCTGGAAAGTCTGTTGAATCATTCGTGAAATTATCTATATTCATTCCACAGAACATTACGCAAGACTCGAAAATCGATATTTATCCGCCACTATGTGAGAGTTTCAATTTTCAAAAGCCACTCCTAATAGACATACGTTATAATTCGGATTGATATTTGAACTGTTTATGGCAAAAAATAATGTAGAGTTATTTCAAATCTATATCAACCGAATATCAATAGACGAATAAACATGAAGTTTTAATTTCAGATACAAAAAGTACGAAGTTCGAGCAAAGAACTTCTAAATCCATACGATAGTATGGAATATATTTCTAAACCATTGAAAAAGACCAAGAGATTTCAGCGAAACTATGTTTATTTTCAGTGTAGCAAAACACGGCCAACAACGAGTTAAGTTTTTATAAAAGTGAATAAACTAATCATCAGAAAAACAACAAAATTTTTATAAGATCGGTACAATAACCCAACATGTATTATCAACGTATTCCCTGCTACTCTATATTTCTCCATTTATTGAATGTAGCGATACAATCTTTCTTTTAAAAATGAACATTTTTTCGTAACAAATAAAAGTGCAGTTGAAATGCCAAAAGTAACGCAGGTTTAAAATGAACTCGTGAATATTTGCCAATAGTTCTACGTCGTTAAATTTGCATAATTTTCAAATGTGCCTCGTGCGTGGCGACGTTGCGCGACAAGGTGATGTGACACATGGTTGCGTCCTATACACATTCACCCTATATATACATATTATACCCCTATAGAGGAGCCATCGTCGCCCCAGCGACTCTACCAAAAGATATTACGGTTTAAACGACCGGAAAATTGTCCAAACAGCGTCGCTTGCATAATTTCGTCATCGTCCCTGACTTATGGTCGAATGGATTAATTTTCATGAAAATTGCTACGGCGATTATCATTCTATACGAAGTCACGCAACGATGAGACACATCTTCCGTATTTTTTGTAGGGTGCTCGGACGATTAAGAAATCGATTAAGAAATTCTTCTCGTGAAAAATGCATTTAAATCAATGAGATTGCCTTATCTTATATTTAGAATAAATTTTTTTCAATTTCATTTCACATCGTTTTTTATTGATCAAGGGGCAACAAGCTCTTCTTTAGCATACATAAAGAATTGAAATGCAATTAGATGATGGGCTTAGTAAGCAAGCGAGGAGATTTATCAAAGTTCTCAATTCCGAGAAAGATTTCTGAAAAGTTAATCAGACAGTACTCAACTTGTACTGTTAGAAAACTATTTGCGTCGATATTAGAGCTCGTTAAGACATTGTATTTCAGAAGTGGAAAAGATTTCTTCTGGCAATTACAAAATATTCAAGCGATCATAACTTAATAAGCATAATGGTACAAATCTTGGTAACAAATTATCACACAGTTATGGATTCAATTGCATTTCAGTACGCCACTCATATCAATTCCATCAAATTTTCATGCTTTTTAGCATCATATCTTTATTTGATGTATTGCTTGCCAATATGAATGTATACGATATTATTCGATATAACGAATCGCTGTTGAGGCTATTTTATTTACACAACACTGTAACCAATGATTTTTTAACACTAACCATAACGCCAATTTTGTATAAACGTATTTTTTGCTCTTAAACGGCCAAATGACCGGTCGATGGTACGGTTAGTGTTAAAAACATCCAGATTAAACTTGATATCTTCAAAAAGTATTTAACAACATTTATATTACATTAAAGCATTACGATTAAAATATACCAAGAAAAAGTATTTCTCTATTGCATGTACTGCAGTTGAATATTTTATTTGCAGGTTGTCCATTTTTTTTCTCAAAATTATGAATATGATAGAAAAAGGTGACATTTATGTAGACGTGTCACATTTCAGAAATTTTTCAGAGTTCATTCGGAATAATTTTACAAAATTCATGAAGTTATTTTCAATATAACATCTTCAAGAAATCTTTCTGATATGCTGTTTGGGGCGCAGAATGTGTGATTATTTTTTTAATATGGCATGAGTTTTTAAGTTCTTCGATGTCAATAAGTTCTCAACAATATACTGTCACGAAATTAACACATCGAGAGTTATCGATTTTTGAAGTCTTTTTTACGAACGTATTTCACAGGAAGCATTTTCTCATAAAACAAAAAATGAATGAGTTATTTGAGCTGCAAATTAATAGCGGCTCATCATGTATACTCTTGTATATACTTGTTATATATAAAAAGCAATGCCTTCTTATTGTATATGAATTTAATTTACAATTGTAATATAAATTATTCACAGAATTTCTGCTTAAACGTTTGAATTGTTAAGAGCTTTTATATCGTAGGCTTTTTGGTCTATCGGTTCTTTGTCCAGCACACTAGCTTTATCGGAGATATCCATTTTATGGAGTATCCTAACAACGAAGCAAAGGATAAAGAGATTGTTACCGCAGATACCAGATTAGCACGTGGCGCTCTCCCACATTTTCGTCTGGCTGGATACGATGGCTTCGACTTTCGCGCTGTTTTACCAATTCCCCTTTCTTTGACCCTCTCGACTGCTGTACATTCAAACGAATTATCTATACTGTTGGGAAAAAAAAATTAACGAACGAAATTTATCACTGGGTGATAATATTGATGTATAATATTATTATTATATGATATTTACGAGAAATGATAAAAAACTTGTATTAGTACACAGTAATAGATATCGATCGATATATCTATAAGTAACAACCAGTTGAAGACATTATTAGAATAATAAAGCAAGTAAAATTGTTATAATTTATTCCAATAATAAGAGCTGCAAAAATATTACTGATTTAAAAATATTATAAAAATCAGCATCCTGCATTGAATCTATAGACGAAAATATTAATGGCGAATAAAACGTAAGGTCATGGTCACCAAAGTAAAAATATTTGTATGCTCTGGCAACTTAAAAGAGCTGTGTAACAATAAAAGTAATAATAATGCAAAACAAGTTAAATTTCTGGCATCCACAATGGATTTCGCTGTTTTCTTATATTCGGCAACTCTATTTAATGACTGAGTACCATCTTATATTTTAAGAGAACCCAATACAGCAATTGGCCCAAAAATAAATCTATGAAGCTCAGTACTCAGTTGAAATAACTATAATTCAACCTGCATATTTCAGCGGCAATAACAAGCACGCGTAAAAAATACAGTACAGGGAAGCCATAGCTCTCCTGCGGTGTCATAAAATCAGAGCGAGGTCTGTAATTTGTAATGAATACACCTCTAACTAGGGCCGTTGACAAATAATTGAATGGCGTGTGTTCACACACAACCCTGGCAAATTACGTGACAGGCTAATGTCTATTCATTGGACATTCGAGCGTCGTGTAATCACGATCTAGGAATTAAATTATTGTGTATTCCAAGCCATTCGATATATGGTCGGCATTAACCTAAGCGCTCTTTGATTTATTATTGTACCTTTCCTGGTTATTCAAAATGTTGATAATGTTGAGCCTAGTGGTTATGAATGAAATAATCAAACGAATTTATATGAAATGTGCCTTGATTGTAATTATAGTTCAAGCCTTATTAGGTTATCGAGGACGTAGATACTTAGCGGTTGCTTTGATTTTTTGGTACACGTGACTAACAGAGTGCAATTTAATCCTATGCCGAATCCATATATTAAGTCAAGTTAAAATTCGATAAATTTTAATATTTCGTGTATATCTAAGATTCTTTAATTGATTAACTATGATATTTTCACTTTTGTGTATAGAAATAAAGGCTGCTACTTATAGCTATGAGTTATTATATTTCATATCCATTATTGTAATATGTGATATAATGGATAAAAGCACGGTTTATATGTTTCGTGGAATTTTTTATAAGTTTACTAGTTTCCCTTTAGGATATTAATGATATCCGTGACTCTTTGAAACGCATGACAATGCAATGTATGATTTTTTAAATCGGACTTTTAATGTTGTGATAAAGTTATAAATTCAAGACTAACCCTCTTTTGAATATTATTATTATCTCGAGGAATGAAGATTGACATTATAAAATATATAGTTTACATGAAAAATACTTTTTGAGGGAATTTGTGGATTTATTCTTCTATGATGAAAATAATGCTAGTATTTTAGATATTACTACTTATAGTATGACTTAAATATATTATTATAAAAATGAAACACATTAGATCCTGCATTATTTAAAATTTATAAATAATACAAGAATATATTTTATTTCTGACGTATACCTGAAATTTTCTATTTCTGTTTTTAAGTTGGTACGCATAGAAAGTTTATCATGCTATTCTTAATAAAAATGTATAAAAACCTTATCTACTAGAAACCTACGAAATTGTCCGGCAATGTAATTATTTTCGAAATGCGTTCTTAGGCTCTATATCTTGCACTTCATATTTTGCTTATTACGTCATTCAATCTAATATTTGAATTTTCATTGTAGAAATAAAATTCTGTGCATTGACCGCTGCAAAAAAAAATAAATTTCGCAGATGCGGAACTTTCAAACTTGAAATTCTCGACATTTGCAAATACGGTTGTTTCATCCACATCCTATTATGATTTTTTGTATAAATTTCAAACCCATTACTTAAGTGCTCCGTGCAATATTGCGGATGCAACGTACAACATTAGGTTCTCGGATTTTTCTGAATACACAGACTTGAAACCGGAAGTACCAGACATCTGCAAACATTAACATGCCGTCTATAGACGTCTATAATGTATACACTCGAAACATAATTTCTCGAGTAAATTTCAACTTGACCAGTCTTAGCAGTTTTACTAGAATTTTGAATAAATACATTTACGATCGATTGCATACATACACACACGGACACACAAATCGCTTTATTACAATAAAGATTGCACAAGGCACTCCTCCATGTTCCATGTGACAAAGACCAAAAATAAAGTCACAATTCATGTATTAAAACATAAGAATTAAATAAAAAGGAGTAGTGAAATGAAATCAATCACAGTGCTGTCGTTATATTTTCTATAGGTACAAGAAACACGTAGCGATCATCCAGTTCGAAGAGTCGTGGTCAAGCAAGAGCTGGAGGAGTTCTAGTTAAAATTGTAGTAGCTAGAGTGGAACCACAGAGCTCGCTGCGCCCCTGCCGAGCGATGTCACAAGAAAGATCCCCACCACGACGAGCAGCGCACAGGATTTTTTTACAATTTTTTTGCGCACCCCTCACGTTCTCGTCGCGACGTCCACCACCATTCCTCTGATGGATAGAGCATCCCCTATTCGCAGTCTCTTTGTCGCACCCCGCGACGCTCCATCTCAGGCATATCGGGCTCGCTATCTAGTAAGCTCATAGAGGGAGCGAGCGACTCACAGGGTGAAACTGATTGGCGGGGCGCGCATGCGCACTGATTAAATTTCATGGGGTCGCGCACGTATCATCGGACACGCATGCGTTTTCCCGCAAGCTCTTTCCACGGTACACGACTACACGGTGCCACTCCCGATAGCCCACTACCCTAGCGCACGATCTCCGCTGGATCCTTCCGCCACTTCAGTCTTACGTCCGCATCCGCACCGACAACAACACCCGATTCGCACCCTCTCGCTTCCCTGTACGCTATCCGCTGTTCGATGTCCGTCGTTCGCTCAACCCACATTGATAACTTCGACACGACACTCATTCTCGTTCTCCACTGAACACGTTCTCGTTCGAACTGGCGGAGCAGTGACCTACGGCAGAAGGCATACGCGCTTTTTTTTCAATCAACCGCGATACGGGTCCCAAATCTAGATCATTCGGCAGAATTACGAGTGTTGCAAGAGTTCGACAATTTTTTTTCCTCTCTCCTATCGTTATTCGTCTTTTATGCTGTAGCAAGTTTCTGTTTTACTTTTGAAACTCAAACATTTGCATTCAATTTGTTCGTACTTTCTCAGATTTTTCTTATCTTGACTATTAACTTTATAAAGTATTTTGCTTTTCTTTCATTCTCTGTTGTTCCCTTCGGCATGCGTTCTGAAACTTTGACATTGTTTAGAAAAGTAACACGGCGCGAGGTATCGTCGACTTCTAACCATTCGCGTTTCTCTCGAGTTTATCGTAGTCACAAGAAGCAGTTAACGTGTTTTGCGCGAGTGGGATAGGGTTGACTGGATAATTTTGTGAACTCCTAATACGTTTGATTGTAGTTAGATTTAAGCTATTTTAAAAGTCTTAGATATTTTGGTAATGTGCACGGAGAAACGCACGGCCAGCTGAAGAGACAGGAGTATATTTAATTTAAAATAAATTCTGAAAAATTCTATTTTATAAAACCACGAAGAACAAGCTAGCTTAAACAAGCATAATCAAACGGAAGATCGGTACTAATTCTACAAGTAACTTTAAACGAAAAATTGCATTTGTTTTCATAAAAGAAAGGTTGTCCAACTATAAAACGTAATACTCGGATGAAAAATTTGTTACGTTATAATAACATGAATATTTGCTTCGTTTAAACGTACATCGTTTGTAGTTTGTGATTCCAAACCAAAACTTCATGACGGTGCATATTTCCCGAAATCTATGGCTACAACGAAATCGTGAGGACACATTTTCATTAGGAAGTCAATCCTTTCACAACGAACACGTTGCTCCGGCCGATAGACACCTGCCGTCATGTCATGCGGGTACGAAGTCACTCGTGCAGCTAGTTAGTAGCTATATGTAGTCAGTCAGTCAGTCAGTCAAACAGTCAAATAGTAAGACAAGCAAGTAGTTAAGCTGCCATACAATCGAGGAAATACGTGCACATATCGAGCGTCGAATATCGATACAAGGTTTTCTTTACGGTATAGATGACTCAAAAGGGAGAAAGAGAGACAGAAAGAGTGGACTTAAACAATACGATATTTCGTCTATACGCGTCATGTTTATATCTAAACGCATAAAAAGTTTGCATGAAAATTGTGTGGGCAGTTGCCATATGATGGGTTCTACCGCGTCGCGAAATAAGGCGATCGGTTACCTGCGATTCAACAACTTATTGCCAAACGGAAGACGTATGTACTTCAAGATGTCTGACCAATGCGGTGAGTAACTACTGCATATTTTTTCCCTTATTTATTTACGATCCACCTTTTACAGACTTGTTCCACTTATATTCTTGCCTTTAGTTAAAAGCAGTCGGAGGTACTATTTTGTGTATCATACTTTATAGGGATACGAGTGGCAGGAAAAAATATATACGAAAAATATATGCGGAAATATATTTTTCTGCAGCATATACTTCGTATATAATTTTCACATATATCTTTATGCGGAAATAAGGAAACACCATATATTATGGGATAGTGTTCTGCGAATTTTATTGCTGAATATGTTAAAATTGAAAAGTCACTAATTAAAAGAGGACAGTCGTGAATTTAATAATATGCCTGATACGTATCTGTAATTTGGTTATGCAAATTTTGTCGATTCTGTCGATATCTCATTTCGAATTGATATAATAATGCGGGCAACGGAAACGTTTATAAAATGATAAGCTTACGAGTTCAAGGAATTAAACATTAAAGTTTCAATATGGGATAAAAGCGAAGAACGATAAGCCGAGATAAACATCTTTCAACGCAGCTTAACAGGTAATCGATGTTTCAGCCACATGGGAAAAAAGCAGATGACGCGACGGCGGTTTACTTGTGATGTCGGGGTAGCATACGTGGAGCGTGGGTCACATTTATTTTTTTTTTTTTAAATCATAGTAACAAGTTTGTTTGAATGGCCAGGTAGATTTCTATAACACTGACCGTAAAGTGCTTATGTCGGAGGCAAATGAGTCTGAATAGAATAAAATAAAATGGGAGCAAATGTGGAAATAAGTTACGGTATAACGTTCATCGATCTGGAAAATTGATAAAACAAGGTTATTTCTCCTTTTTAGTTTTGAATTCATATATGCATACCTGTTCATTTTCAGTAGGCATGTACATACGAGTAGCGGGGACTAATAAAGTCTTATAAAGCTTCAATGGCATAGTTCAATACAATTATTACTGAAATAGTGTTAGTTTATCGTTTATTTTTTGCTTTGAACGGATGTGTATTATCATGAGGAAACGATACTTGAGATTTTAAGAATTGTAGTTGGATGAATGAAAAATGTCTGATTATCCAGATATGCTATACATACAGCATGTACATGTCAATCAGTTTGGAGATTACTAATTCCATGGGGAGCTGACCCTATTTAAGGATAGAATACATGAGCACGATTAATTCTTTAAAAAGCTAATGGCTCTCGGTTTCTATGTCAATACAATTCACAGTGAATGTGACGTCATTCCTGTCATTTTAACCCTTCGTTAAGCGCTACTGGGCTACTGGCGTAGCCCAGGCAAATATATTCCTGTGCAGAGTGAGCAGGGGTGAAATTACCTATGCGTGGCTTTCTATGCCAAGAACGGCATAGCGATAGTGATTTAGTGACTTTAGTGATAGTGACTACCAGATAGTCACTAATAGTGATTTTAGTGCGGCAAAAGGCGTCAGTACTAGTAGAGATCAAAGTCAGGTGGGTTAGAGCTGTAGTCAGTGCGCGTACTTACGTATCAAAAAATTCCTCCACAATTTACAATCTTGCAAGTGCTATAAAATTTAGAATTTAGCAGTGTATGTGCTATTCGATAAGGGAAACTGTAGGCAGTTGATAAAAGTGGCGATGACGGTCAAAAATAAATAGTTAATATGTCAAAAGTACTGAAACTTGTATTGTTTGTATTCACGTATGTTCCACACGAGCATCGATTGAACTGTTTATTTCTTAACAATCATCTCCTTGGCACGTGTCAAAAAGTCAACGGCCATTTGGTTGTAAACATCCTCTCTCCCCTCCCTTGAATATTGTATGCTCAATAATAACGTCGAAGAGTCGTAACAGTTTATTTATTCCGTATTGTAAGTTTATTTTCCCTTTCGATTTTGTTCTTTCTTATAAAATTATGCATTAGTCATATTTATAAGTTTAATCGAGAATTAATTTGAAGAATGCACAAAGTATTATGTTTTCCTATTGGAAATTTATTACAATGATATTCGTAGTATTTGATAATTTTAACATTTGAATTTTTGTAGACTATTTTGAGTGACTAAAAATCCTTAAACCTGTTTTATAATATTTCACTTTAACCCCTCATATTGTGTTACTGGAAATTACTGCAAATTGTATGCAAACTCAGCCATTTACAATGGGCTACGTTTGTAACCCGTATCTAATCGTGTAAGTAAAAAGGAAGTTTTAAAAGGCACGCATAAATGGGTTTAAATATGTTGAATACTTTTTAAATATATGTTTAAATGTCGGTCAAATTGAATAATAAAAAGTCGTAGAAAGTTCAGATTTTAGCATTTGCCAAAGATGTCACAAAATTTTTTTCCCCAGTTAAAGTTTGCAAACGCAACAGTGACAAGTTACAAAATTACTCAAAATGTGATAGGTGCATAAAAATGAGACTTGATAAAGCGAATTTCTATTTATTTGATTGTATTACAAAATCGCACCACTGAATTCGTTATTGTGAAATGATACGAGCTCTTGACTATGAAGTTGCATTTAGTGTAACTGCAGCCTGAACCACTTGAATTAACTTGAGTATCAGTAACTCGAGGTTCATTGATGTCCTACGGTTGCATAGTTCTAGGTGCATCCTATTGATCACGATTGACTCGCGTCTATCATTCATTCATGAGACCAATGTGGACTTTTGTTTCACACCATCCCGAAGTAGGTTTATTATCGAATAGCCGCACCGAATAATGCAACGGTATCGCATACTGAATCTGCAGACTTCTATTCGCATTGCATTTTCTTTGATGGTTTAAAAAAGGAAGCGAATATAAATAATAGGACATTCAGTGTAGAAAAACCTTAATATAATATTTATAATTAATTGAAAAATTAATATGAATTTATATCAAGGCAATGTAAAATTTCTAATTATGAATTATATAAATATTAAGATATAAACAAATATTTTGAAGATACCTCTTACTTATATATATATTAATATTTCGCTTATTAAGAAGAAAAAACGGAATTAAGAAGTCACTCGATAATGGTACGACTTTCTGAAAATTAAAAATTGAACATACATTCGCGCACGATCCTTAAAATGATAAAAATGCCTTTCCCCTCGAACCTTCTTCCATCTTCTTTCCTCTTCCGGCCATAAATAATTCGACCCTCAAAGTCCTGACCGGTGCTAATGAATTTCCTCTTTTTTTGGATTCTTCAATTAGAAGGGGATTAAATTATTTCCTACCAATCTACATTTCTATGTATTTCGCGAGTGCTCCGTTCCATCTTCTGATCCCTGTTGTGAAATTGCTTTATGTTTACTTAAATGAGCTTGAAGCGTTTCGAATTTCTTTCTTTCCATTTTCCTCTCTTATTTTATTTTACGAGTCAACACGATAACGCCAGTACCGTATTCTCCCTTTTTTCCATTGGCATCGACAAAATGTTTATGGAGCAGTGATGAAATTCGAATTACTACCAATGTCCAAATTTTTCGTATCGTTGCTTTGTATTCAAATATTTTCAAATTGTCTCTCGTACCAGGTATCCAATCATATATACAAATATTTTATACAAGTATGTCACAGGTACACTTTCCACCAATTGCAAAACCTATAGCTTCACTAATTTACAGAATAATATAAAAAATATTATATACTATTCTCGAGTGTATTTATCAGAGAATTTGAAGGATCTGTTAGTGTCTGCAGCAGAATTCTGTGATATGTTCGCACTGCTTCATTTCCACAAATATTTACTCCATCAAGATACAATGCATGGTATTCTACTTGAAGTAAGAGCAACAGCCCTTTGGCAGGCTGTGTAACATAATATTCGGTAGAGTACCTATATGCGTAGCTGTGTTGAGGGAAAACCGTCCTAAGGGAACTCAGATAGAAATACACTGTTCTATCTAATTCTCATAATTAACCTAATTGCTTATACAAGTACACAGTGTTTGTACATAGATCGAGTCTTATAATTTTAGGTCGTATCGCGTTGAAAGGAATTTTGCCCCAAAAAATCATATTCGTCGCTTCATCTTTGCTTCTATTTATTTAGCTCGTTAATCACCAGCTGTTTAGCAAAGTTATGGTAACGAGTATTTAATTGATGAGATTTGATCATTAACGTTGAATAATACGTATTATTTTTTTATCACCACTGGAAGGTACTAACAGATTGGCAAATCTTTTTTCACTCAGACTATATCTCTGTTCAATAGTGAGTTTTATTCATATGATAATATTTGTAAATCATTTTCCATACTATTTATTTTGTTTTGAAACGTATTACTCTTGATACCGTGAATGTATAAGATTTGTAAATTGTTTTAATCAGAGTTTAGCTTCTAGAATAAAACGTGAAATCGCTAAGGCCTGCTGTAGTGAAGAACAGCAGAGTGGAATAACTCGGAATTAGGATTAAAGGTGGCCAAAAATTAAATCCTTATCTTGCGCAGCCGACAAGTACGGCAAAGCGCGGGTTAAGTTAGGGGCGGGTTAGGAAGCAAGAATTCTTAGGGGACTGGTTCTACTTGGCGGGGGTGAGAGTGGTACGTTTAATCTGGTGCCAGCACTGCAATTTCTTCCCATTAGCGGGTTCCTTCGCGATTAAACATTTGCATAATCTCTCGCGCGTTTCTTCTAATTCACAGATATATTCAACGTAGCGTGGCGCGCATAGGAACGGTAGGCTGTGCACGACAGACTTTCATTTTGACAAACTAAGATAGGTGCCGCAGTCAAAAACAAGCGAATAATTGAAAATACTCATGTCAGATAATAGTACTTTGTGATACGAGTGCGAGAAAGCGAACTCCATAGGCAGGCGGTGAAGCTGGTCGCACGAGCCGCACAAGTAACACAGCGGCAGGAGCAGAATGCAAGTGCTGCTTGTGGTACGAGTTAAAACCTGCGTATAACGTTCGCTTTATTGCACCAGTATCGCATAATATTTTCTGTAAGGCATGCATCAAAATTGTTACTTTTTGTGCCTCCACAGTGACTGGCACGTCTCCTTATTGGAGGAGGCAGCCATAAGGAAAGCAAGAAAGGCCTCCAAAGTGAATGCGTGTCATGACAGCGCGCGAGAACGAAGTTTATCGCACTAGTGCGATAAAGTAAAATTGGGCCGATTTGCACATGCGCAGCATTTTTATCACATCCTTAGTTATAAAGCGCCACTTGAGCCACACTTTGGAGGCACGAAAAGTAACGCTTTTCATGCATAAGTTACATAAAATAAATAAGTATATATAATTCGTAATGACCTAACGACGAATATGTGACATAGAAGTTATTGTTCATTAACACAAAATTCAAGAGAGCAATTGCTCCTTTTGATTTAATCAACATTTCAGTAATGATATTAATGTCAATATCTCGTTCTTTATTCTACATATTCTATTCTCTATACCTCTTTCTCGTTTTTCACAATATTTATTTTGCAAAAAACATGTTAATGACAAATAATATATTTTTGGAAACATAAACATGCGCTTTGTATTTCCCATTCCGAAAAACGTAGATTTCAACAAAGTGATGAAATGGCCTCTATTACGGATACAGAAGTACAGTGGACGTACGGATCAGCAATTAATCTTCAATAAAAAAATATTTCATTGATCAGTCACGGAGTAGCAAATTCTATTAAAAAATGAATTCACGGTTAATTTGAAAAGACATAGATATTTTCACAAAAACCTATACACGTACTCGTTCAAATATAACTGAACATTTTATTCCTAACATAATTACATAATAAATATATCAAAAATGTATTTACCAGCGAATATACATATTTAAATTGTTCATAAATGAAATCCATACACACAGCTGAGTACCCTGCGTTCCGATATGCTTCTCATTGACTATAAGCTTTAACATTCTCATTCTGGTGTGATAAATTTTATACCTGGAAAATACTGGAAAGAAAAGGGATTAGAGTTGAGAGTCCCTGTTTGCTCAACTTCCTATGAAATTGGTTGGGACCACTTTGACGCGCCGATGAGCTTCTATACCTCCTCATGCTCTTCGTGCTCTCATCGTAGTGCTCTCAAAACTTCTCTCCCTCGTGGCCACGAAGTATGCGCTGCTATGAGCTTGCATGTCTATATCTAGCTCTCTACCGAAATATATACATATTGTATATACAGTGACACCGTTCACCGTGAGGAACATAATCGTTTGAAAAGGTGTTACAAATATTCAGCAAGTGGATTTTTAGGCGCATCAAACGTGGTTTCCGTTTAAAGGATCAATTGCTCTTTATTAGCTCGTAGATTTTATTTACTCTTCATCGATTTAGTACAATTGACCGCTTAATAGATCCGTCAATTATTACGTAGAATCGTTCAGGACGTGGTCCAGGATAGAGATCAATGGTGCACCTGAAAATGCATAGATGAGGGAGCCAATTTATTGTACGTTTCGCTTGGTACACGTGTATCAGATGAAATACCAAAGGCTCTTCTTCTTTTCCTTTGTAGTTCACTTCCATTGAACAGATGTACCAGTTAACACTACAGGTTAATATAACGACTTAACGTGAATCCTTAGAGCATTTTTCGATTTACTTACAGTATAATGAAAAGTGAAATTATCGTTATTAAGAAGTTTACCGTAAGGGCATGCTTAGGAAGATTATTACAATTTTACGAATTTAACGAAATTAGGCACCTACGAACTGAAACGAAAAAGTTTTTCTGACCGTCCAGAACTTGTAAGAAAAACTTTAAGGTAATTAGCGAACTTAATGCAACACAAATTCAATTTGCTTGTATCATTTGACTTCAAATGATATGCAAGTTTTATGCGATGCTTTAAATCGTATCTGTAAGTTCCTTACAAAAGTCATATGATCAAGTAACTGAGAATTTTTGCACATGCAACCTGTTTGTACGGTTACAGAAAATTGAAACTTCAAAAAGAAACAAACCCAACCAAAAGTGTACGTATCAATCTAGCCTCGAAGCTGCTTATGAGATTCAATGCATGTCGTCATTAGGAACAAAGTAGTAGTATTCAAGTTGAGGATTCTATTGCGATTTGCTTCGAGCTAACTGGACTTAACCGTCATCCTATTCATAATTGAAACGACCAAGGGTATTACCGAACGATATATCGTCGTTGGAAATTAATTATCCAGGATTATTTCGTGGTGACCATTAGAGGGTTGGTAGGGTTTAGTACGTATTCGCAGAACCTGGCTTTGTGAGATCATCCTGTTGGTCGCCGTTATCCGATTGTTTTGCTATCCTACGATTGACTCAGCCGATGCACCATTATCGCCTAATTATTTGACTCCTCGTTCAAATCTACTAGACTTAATAATATATTACGCTAATAATTTTGATATTCATAATAATCCCTACGTGAACTCAGCGAACGAAATTTATTTTTCTCCTAAAGTAGACATTAGAATTGAACGATGCTCGGATAATTTTTTTGGAATTCATGATAATTATGTCAACGAATATATAATTATTAATGCGTATCATTTCCTGATATTGATTCGTTAAACATTTCTTAATATACTTACCATTAATGTGCGATTATTCTCTGTATTTCCTTCTTTCGTGGACAGTATAACACGGACTTGAATTCTTTTACAGCCGTCTGACTTAATTAGTCAGTCTTCTTGATTAGCGACCAAGTTAAAAACCTCTCTTAGAGTTCTCCTTCGAGAGGACGGTGAGGCCAAACCAGATACTAATTGTAAATTTTAAAGTTGGTAACGCTCTTTTTTCAAGATGTTTAGTGAAACAGTAAAAAAATGGTTTAATTATCAGCACGATTCTTTTGTTCAAATATTTATTTTATGCATTGCAATAAGTTAACAGTTTAAATGTCGTTATATTTGCAACTCCATCACGCTATTTATTAATACTGCTTATTTTCTTGCTTCGACAATTGAAAGTAAGTATGTTATATGTGCACGAATATATCTGTATGATATAAAGTAAATAGCCTATATAAAACATGTTTAATCTCACAAATAAAAGGCACTCTCTGTAAACGACCTTTGCGAATTACTGCTTAAGAGATCGTAGACTGCTCGGCAGGGCATTTTTTAGCCGGTAATAGCGTACTATAAGAAATATAACGCATTAGACAATGCCACACATCAATCCTGAGAGTACTTTATTACGAATCTATATCCCCGATTAAAAGCATCGAGTAACTTACATGATTCCTTGTCATTGAAGATATTTGTACAATAAACAATAAACCGAATAGCATTTGCGGGATATATGGAATGCGTATCGATATAATGAACATTGGAATATAATCAGTCAACAAGGTCATTTTTTTTTTAAAATTTCCAAACAATGCAATTTTTATCAAAATCCACGTTCTCCGTGCAAAAGTTTGTTACAAACTATGCACGTGCATGTTATTGCACTTAAATATATTTAATTTTTCTATTGTAACATACATTTCCCAGTTATGTGTAAAGTCCTGCGTTACTAAGTATTTCGTTCTCCTAAAATTCTATTTATAAAATCTTGAGGTTGGTCGAAACATGACGCAGAAGGCTTATTTGATATTGATAGAGGTACATACTATTTTGATTGAAGATGGCTTAGGGTACGTATTCATTATTTGGGGCGAGAGCACAGAGAGGAGCGGTACTATGTGAAAAATATATATACGAAGTTTGGTCTGACTCTATTTCTAGAACTTCGCATGCTTTTTCACTAACGTTTAACGCCGTTTTTGTAAATCCCTCTCGGCAACTATCCCAGGCGTCAACCCCTATCCCAAGCTCAACACGTTTAACCCCTCAGCTTGCTGAAACATTTGCACAAAATCTCTGCTAAGCCCAAGAAAGCTAGACTTGCTGCCGTCTGTACCGGAAACAGAACAGCACTTCCTGCATATGTGAAATGGCGAATATCTAGAGTGTATTACATGGAACATTTACATTGTATTTTATTACACGCTCGTTACTTCTATTCCTCACGTTAATATATATCCGCCGTCGTTCCTATATTTAAAATAGTATGTGTATGATACGTATATTTTCAAAAAAGAAAATACTTTTGAATAGATAATAAATGCAACAAAACAGTTACATAGGTTATTTAGGTTTATTAACCGTATTTAATTAATTTATTTTGCAAGCATCTATAATATCAGCGTTACGGACATCTCTTTTACGTATACACAAGTTATCGCGATTTATTGTATTAAAGTATGTACTTTTGAATGGTATAATAATTCGAGTTTGGCTGCAAGTTTGAATTTCATGTCAATAGGACACAAAAATATTTGCAAGTTTTAATTTGTATAATATATATCCGTTTTTCATTGAAACGTAAATGGTTACAGAAACTATGGAGATACTGACGAAGATATTCGAATTTCTACGCTCGTACTTACCTTTAGTAAAAGGAGGTTGACATCCAAGTGAATCTATTTCAATTCTTGTTGTTGGATTTCTTGCTTACTTTTCTCCTTTTTTCCTGTAATCCTTTAGTCACATTTCATATTGGAGTCAGCGAAGACCATGGGTTCGCTTTGACTAGAATTACATTCAGTCCTGTTTCTATTTCCACCTACGGTTTTTTTTGCAACTTTCAATGCAGCTTGACCATGTAAAACTTTATCGAAATTATACTTCTGGGTTTATTCAAAATGTTACAAATAACTTTGTGTTTTTAACCCGCGAGGAGGCACATCATGCGCATTTCTTTCATGTGATACGACTCAATATTTATAATGATGCAGGATTGAGAGTGAGACGCTAGAAATGAAGCACTGTTGATGGATTAAATGCTCCGTGTCAACTTCCACCCGATTCGCAAACTTGAGAAGAATTTCATGAAAACTATCATAATTGTTGTTCAATCGGACGATTATTGTGGGGCCGCGACGTCAGATTCGAAATTACTTGAAATATTTGAAATTACTTGAAATATACTGCACTGCACGCTAGTTAAACGAAGGCTAAACTTGTATGAAGAATTATACAAAGTTAAATGTATTAATTGTGTCCTTAGCCTAGAGAAACATTAATAGCAACATATTTGCTGTATACTGTTGTAATTGTTGAACAGTCAATAGTACAGAAACCCATTATGGAATTCATGGAGCACTTTCAAGAAATAGAATGAGCTGTGGCACATTAAAACTGATAAAAAAGTACGGTTTATTTTTTAAAAACCTCGACTAAAATGTACCTCTATAGAAGTTAGCATTGATTACTTAATGCTTTAGCAAATACATTGCTATTAACCTTTCTCTAGGTTAACGCCACGTGCTGTAATGAAAATTGCCCTCCATTATTGTCAATTAATACATTTTACTTTGTAAAATTTATTGTAAAAAATTTAGCCCTCATTTGACTAGTGTCCAGCGCATTGACTTCAGTAACGAAAGAAATAAATACAACTAGGCATTGTTATGAACAATTTAACTATACTCAATTTAAGTTCAGCGGAATGTATTTAATGAGATAAGATACTTATTTTTAGAGTTGGACTGCATGTAGTAAAATATCGAAACTAGGTTAATATTCGACCTGTCAAAATCGAAGTCTGATATGGTAACTCGACCATAGCAAGAATTAGTATTTTAATTTTGATCACATCATAGATAAATTTTAGAACCTCTGCATTGCATACTGCATCGTCTATGTCATAAATTACGGTGTATTTATGAAGAAGGAATTTGGACAATTCGGAATTATGAGCATACCTACAGTTTACATGACTTCTGCAAAATGCAATCATGGCGTCATAGTGGGGATCGGTATGTGTTTATTAAATTTGCTATTAGGGAACGCGAATTCGTATTCCACCATATTTTTGTATTTTTTTAGTGTACGTAGCACAAAGTATGCTTATTCTATAATATAATAAATATATGCTTACGTTTTACATATATCGTGTACGATCTAAATTTTCTCAAAAATATATCATTGTCAACATATTCGTGATTTGAAATTTGGCCAATTTAACTAGTAATATAGCTATCTAATAGCACGTAATACTATGTAACTACTGCATTGACGCGTATACAAATAATCCACACGGTTAGTTCGAATACCCGCGAAATTCACATGTAGCTTTCTTAGCAGTAATATTATATTTTCGTAGAAATAGCATTTACCACTCATCAAGCTCAACTTTGATACAGGGTGGGGCGGAAATCATGGTTAAACCGAGGAGAAGGTGATTCCTCATGGAAAGATAAATCGAAATTGCAGAATAAATTTTTTCTTTACGATATTTCATTTTTAAGAAAATCGACTTTAAAAATCCATCGGGTACACGTAAACTTGGCGAATACTCGACTTAAAGGATCTCACTAGGGGCACTGTTTTCTTACACATTTGTATACAATGTTACGACTTAAGGTGGCTTAAAATAAGTCAATCGATATTTCAATCTCGAAAACAATGCATTTGATTAATTTGCGTTCTGCTGAAAATGTCGATCTCGTTTTTGCAAACAAAATTGTGCTCGTCGAATCATAGAGACATGAATAGTTCTTATTGTTAGTCAAGTACACGTGTACCCGATGGATTTTTTAAGTCGATTTTCTTGAAAATGAAGCCTTGTAGAGAAAAAATGTGTTCTGCAATTTCGATTTACTTTTCCATGTTGAATCACCAATTTTTCGGTCGTACCATGATTTTCAGTCCACCCTGTATAAATCAAAGTGTGTAGAGAAGTGTGTAATTGTCCTTGGTATGTCCTTGTCCTTTCTATAGTAGTCACTTTTTACACACTTCAAAGTTTCTTGTTTATACATTGGAATACATGGGAATAAAAATAGACTTGTCAGTGCGTAAAAGATGACTACCATAGATAGGATAGGGAATAACACACTACGCATCATAGTTGGATTTGCAATGTCGTGCCTGTTTTTATTCAGTAAATATAATTTTTTCATAAATGATATTTTTGTAGCTTTTCGTCCAGTAATTATTATAATTGCAGTTGGTTTAGGAGGTTGATATGTTTTTTCTTTTTTGAATCGTCAAAACAAATAAACTCTGTAGCAGGACACACATGTCACTGAATAAAATTTGTGTCACAAATTATGCATATGCATGGCTTTACATTATATTTTATTTTTCAATTTTAGAATATATTTACGTGATTTCATGATAAACCAGGTGTAATTTGCTAAGGATTGCATTGCTTGCAAACTGTGAACCATTGAACCCGTGAATCGACTATTTATCAGATGGTGCCTTTTATTATTCCTTTCACATTTTCGAGCACTTCTATGTAGAAATTCGACGGCCGGTAAAGGAGTGGAATATCAAAACCACAAAGCGGAACTAGTGGATCGGGAACTGGTTATTGCACCTGCGATTGCGTTTACATATTGCAGCTGCTGAGTATTTATGCCAGATTATTAAGCTTATTAAACCACGGTATAATGTATTATAGTGATTCCAGAGATGGTACATTCCCACTAATCGGGCTATATCGCTGAACTTCTTGTTATACTCTATATACACATGTTATATGTATACAGTATATAGAATATAAACCGGCGAGTTGAACGAACTTAAATTCGTTTAATCAAATATAACGAGAAAATATGCTGGGATTTTTTATTTTGTTAAATGCCAAATATCCACTGCTATTGCAGTGTATTATATCATTTTAATATTTCACTCAGGCTTTATTTCCTACGAAAATTATTCATTTTCCAGGCAATATATACAAGCGATGTATATTTACGCGAAACATCGATATAGAGTTAATTTATAATATATAAAAAAAAAAAGTATCGCAGACTATTTTCCAGTCATTAATTTATCGACTGAAGTATTATATATTCATAGTATCGTCGAATTCTAAATACCATTAGGTTAATGTTAAATAAATTGTACCATTCTGATTGACAGTTTTGTAATTACTCATCGAGTCCTGTAGGAGATTACTGATCCCTGAAGTGTTTCAAGAATTCAAGGAAATCCATGCGAGCGCAGGATTCTAATTTGAAAATAATATTAATTAAGGACTATATAGCCCATGTAAACTAACCGCTCGTAAGGTTGAGTTTACAGTTTGAAAATTGACTTAACCTCTTGCGATCCCTTCTATATAAAGGTAGATCCATTCAAACCGCGTTCTACCCATAGTATAGTATACCTACTCATCTCCATTCCCCGTGCTTCTTTCATCTCCATTCTCTTTGTACGAGATGAAGTTCTCGCCTGCTTATTTTCCACGGTTTCTCAACTTAGATGACTTATTTTTTACCTTCAGCCTTGAGATTCGTCAGCTCTTCAAAGATTCTTCAAGGAGCTAGGATACACTAAACACCTTTCCTTTCCATGCGCTTTATAACATTTTTTTTCATGGCTTTCTTTCCCTTGCGGCTCCGCCTCTTCTATCTTGCCGCTTGCCGTTATTTTTATTTACCTTCCTCTCTTCTTCACTTGGCCGAACATATTATTCATCTCTCGCGTCGTTGAATCGCCTTTCAACCGCATCCACTGAACACGTTTAATAATACTTAAGTTATCGTTTGACGTTTACTGAAATATTCAAAATAACAAATTATACGTAATACCGCGACGACCATATCAGTTCAACATTTAGAACTATTTGAAGCTGACCACTCAAAGTGAATTCAATATTCGTTAGTTACTATATCATCGTTGTAATTTTATTCATTAATCCCAAATCCCAAATTAAAAATGAAAATTAATTGAAAATTATTATTAACTTTACACTTTTATATAGCGATTATAAAAATCTTCGTATCGCGTCGAATATAGTGCGAATAGTAAAAATGTAATAGTTATCTGAAAAGAAAGAAATAGTCTTATACAATTACTTTTTTATATATGCAGACTTCATCTATAATTGGCCCAGCGTATCACACAGGTCGATCAATGAATGAAAGGGAAGTAATAGTTACGGGAATCGAAATTTATGTTCGATAACATCATTATCACGTTAACAGTGATTTTAAACTCTATCTCGTTCTATTTTCTACGTTTCTTTCTCCTCTTTGCTATCACACGCTTGCAATGAAGGTTTACGAGCATGCATCTATTCTTGGGCACTTTATATTTTATAATGCCTTCGATTTACTCCGTCCATCTTTCACTTACGGTCACTATACTTTATGTACGATTTACGTCCTGCCATACTGTTCTCTTATTACTATGATATCTACTGTAAAAATATTCTTTAAAAGGAATAAGAGTACGTTGGAAAAGCATTTTAGTCGAAGGCTATATTTATTTTTGTAAATTTTTGAATTATATTGATTACTTTGAGTACTTGTAATTGGTTATTGTGGGTTGAAGTACTTTGTAATATACATATAGATGAAATTTTAAGATGAATGAAATATATTGTTATTGATATTTTGATCGCGGTCCCCGTTCGCAAGGTGACGGATTAATTGTCTTGTGAAACATAAAATGGTAGTGATACGTGGTTAATATAAAAATCGTTGAAGAAATTTAACTTACTTTATTTGCACTAGCTACAAATGTGATTTCCTGTAATTAAAGGTATGCATGAAGAAATAGCATTACTATACTTTGTTACATTTTGATACGTAATTATTAATATCAAATTAATTATATCCTTACGCAAGCGTTATGCGAAGCTGTTATGACTACTTGAAGTATGAGAATCAATTGTTTCCCAATGGAGCTCCCAAGATGAAAATTGTGCCTTCATGCAGAAAAAGAAATAGTTACCGATACTATTTTTCAACTATGAATAATATTGGAATTAGGGGACGATAAAATTATATAGTATCCACAGTAAAAATATTTATAATTTTTGTAACTATGAATTATAGTAACCGATTTACTATACAATTACAATAATGATATCTCAATTCAGTTTGTTATAAAAGTAGTTGGACAGTTCTAATAAAAGCTGTATTGACATTGTATTGTTTAACATTTATTGAAATATTTCAATGTGTCAATTGACATAATGTTCGAATTGTATAAGTGGAACAACTTTGGAAAAAATAGGGACGTGTGTACTATCTCTTCTGTTTTTCGGGTACTTCTCTAATTGTAGTGCGCTATGAGCAGGATACGAACTTGCGATTGTCGGTTGCTCGAAGTAAGGAGTATGACACTCTATGCACTTAGCGACCAATTCAATGGTTAAATATTACTTCGGTTAAAAATTATAATCATTAATATTTGTATATGTGTAAGAAAACAACAAGTTTTGCTGAAGTCCTCGAAAATGATAATTCAATAAATACATTAATTTATTAAAGCTTATTAATTGACAAAATTTCATTCTAATCAAAATTTGTCCTTTGAGAATAGGAAATGATACTATTTTTAAGTAAATATTGGAAAAACTTATAATTACATTAATAATTTTCCTAACCCGTTGGCCCTGTCTTGGATGCAAAACAATCCCCGAAAAATACAGTGTAGGGGTATGCTTTTAATAAGTACTACATACGGTGCTGAATATAATACAGGTACTATCTACATCGGTAGTTAATATTGATTATGTTTATCGTAATAAATGAAACAAAATGTAACGTATGGTTAACATTAATCGATGGTAATTATAACTATACTTCCATTGTCAAATATTAAATTGTAATTGTGTTCTGTTAACAGATTTAACGTAACACTCGTGGTTATATGAACAAAATATCGATGTCTTGTAGAATCAATAGTATAGTGTAATGAAGAACAAGTATAGTTCATTAAACTGAAAATATTTTACCATGCCGTATGGAACATTTTACAATAGACTTTTGTTCGAATGTACATATTGTTGAGTATAACTAAATGTAACAAGCTACCATTTTTTTCATATTATGAACGTTCATACGTTTCGTTCGATTATTTTTTTACACATGCACCATGAACATTACAAAGCATTTTTATCAAAAGTTTTACATACTTCAAAGCTTCAGTAAATTCAGTGTTAATTAAACGCATTGCGATTGAGTATAAAGGATTTCAAATGTAGAATTCAAATGAATAAAATCGCGAAAATATTCAGACCCGTTCGACTAAAAATTTGTTACATATGAGCAAAAGCACGTCAAACCGGAGACCTTTTTTTTTTTCATCGATCCTTTCGATTATTGCGAATTTTTTTAACCGATTCTATGGGTGAAATAAATTAATCAAACAATTTTTTTTATTTTCAATATTTCAAACGTTATTCTCAGTTGAAAATTGCCTAAAATTCCAAAAATCGCCACACACGCTCTCCTTTAAATATCGATATCGTAGGTTCTATGTGTCTGATCAATTTGTCCCAGAGCTTATTCAAAAGAGCTGGAATTGGGCTTCCATTTAATGCTGCTACATATTTTATTATAGCAGCAATTGAAGATTTTTATTAATAATTAATTTTCAAACACGATTTTCATCATCAAAACCGCGCTGTAAAATTCCCAAAAAAATACGAGCGTATTCCTTGATAAATTTTCTATAAGATAGGTGAGTTTCAAATTGGAGAATTAATGGCGAGTATTTTTCAAATATTAATAATCGAGCAGATGCGCGGGTCCGCTATGTGAGAGGGTCCTTTTCAGAGACCCCACTATACTGGAACGTGCGTTGGGACTATCTACCTGCATTGAACGCCAGGCTGGCGCGCCTTTGCTCGAATTTTACAGCACCACGTATCTCAGAGTTTTTGCTTGAAACTAGACCTTACCTACGTAAATCAGAAATCACGATGCTGCAAAATTTCAAAAACTGAACATTTTTCATGACCACAAAATTAAAATTATTTAAAAACCTTTTCAGAATATCTTCAATCTGTCATTAAATGCTCAAAATTCCCTAACATTTTAATGACCACAGATTATATTATTAATCTCATATGTTATACACGTTACAGTCATATATCAATGCCGTTATTACCAAAGAGACTATAACACTGCAAAAAGATAATTTTCACGTATAATTATTATGCTTATTACTATTAAAAATAAGTATTTAACTTTTTTGTTACATGGCTTTGTGAAATACAGTTGATGTTTCGAATATCACATGATCATTTAAGAGATAATTATGTTGGACCAAAGTAATGCTTTGATCCGCTTACTGTAAAAAATTCATTATCAACGAAAAGGACCTTACGTTGTATTTAGAATCTTGTATGAAGAAGAAATTTGCTAATGGTTCCTTTTCATGACTTTTTAACTTCAATTTAGTCATTTCTCATAATTCCCTTGAAAATTATAGCATGCCATTCGATCGTTACAATTCACATTTTTGCGTGTAACAATCTGCGCATCAGTTTATCCGGTGCAGGTGTGGCATATATGTTTTCTGACGTTTATGAGTAGCATGCGGAGCAGCCGGAAATGCATATGCATAAATTGGAGCAAACATAAATGCAGTTTGTATGGAACACGTTAGTACGCACGTGCGCGTCGCATCAAACGTTTTAACCCTTCATGTGCAGGTTCGACCTAGTCTATTCAATTACGCCATTTTCCGAAACTGCCAGCAATTTGAAATACTATCGTAATAAGAATTCTTCGCAAGAGTAATTTACTCTCGTATAGAGCAATATATATTTCAAAATAAATATACTCTCTTGGTAAACTATAGGAAAGTATGAATGACATCCATTTACATTTGAATTTTTGTATACCGTTTTTCAAAAAATGCATATTTTGTTTGTGCACAAAATATTGTATGATTTCGTCAGTCGATACTCATGGACAATATATTTTATTCAAACGTTGTCTTATTTGCGCAACTCTTTGTATGCATATGTATAAATAATAAATAATAATTACGTAGGACAGGTTATTTTTAGAAGTATGACTGTCTGCACTGTCGCCAGGCAAAAATTTAAACTCGCTTTTAGTGCTAATAGCGCGCTTTTAAATTTTTTCTTAGTGACTTTAATAGCGAGTTCTGAATACGGGCTATTGTCTTCAATGGGGCAATCGATTTTATCGATTTTTTCTCAATATTTCGACCACCATTTATATGAATAATTCATTAGGCCAACGCCGATTTCTGCGACGAGGAAATCATGGCGGAGTTAAACATGGCGCCCTCCACCCCCCCCCCGCCCTCTTTCACTCTCGCACTCTCTCTTTTCCTGTCTCTCTCTGATCTCTACAGCGAGAATGCTTTTATTTTCAATTTTCATAATAGGTGTATCGACCGAGCTGGCTGCGGGGCTGAGTCTGGGGATGTTATAATCTGAAAGAGCGATAGGGTGCGGCTGGGGATGGAAAAAGGGATGAGGTAGATATCAATCATACGGGCTCAGTGCTGTCAAGCTTCGGCACAGCCTGCGTTCACCGATAAAGATAGTGAAATCGAGTGAGACAATGGCTGACCTTTCCGTCAGGTTATCCCTTCCTTCTTCGAGCATACGTTCCTTTCCTATATATAATTTTTCGTTTTCTTCTTCTTGCCCATGCATCTACTAAATGCTTGACAATATAGTTTTCGCAATATATGTCCAAATTTCATTGTTCATCTATAGAATAGTTGAATTTTGAAGAATATTCTTGGAATAGCATTGCACTGTTGCGTATGAGCTATGCGGATACACATACGAATTTATACATTTAAATGAAAAAAATACGTAAATCGAGTGTGTTAAATTATTAATATTTTGTATGCATATGAATTCCCACGGTTTATTATGGCACGTTATTTTACATAATTGATCTTTTTATTTTGTTAACATTTATTTGTGATGAGTGGCGAAATGTCATATTCTAGGAAGGATTTTGAATTCACATTTTTAAGACTAAGTGCCGCATGTTTTCAACAGAGGTTAAAGTTTTTTAGGAAAGTATAATTCCTCGGTGTTAAAGAAAGAGGAAAAATATTAAAAGTGAAGATATACTGTAATATATCTTATATATATTTACTCATATTCGTATTCTACATTTAAAGATCAGTCTAATGATTTCACAGATGTCTTGGGAATTTTATCGATTTTATCGTTAATCGAAATGAATTAATCAGAATCTTTTCGTTTATTAGAACAATCATCAGAAGTTTTTTTTTATAATTATGTGAAAGTTTTATGGAAATTGTGAATTTACAATGTTAATTTATTTTAATTGTGTCGTATTTCATTATTATCCTTGTTACATTATCTGAAGTTTACTAAACTTTTTTTTAAACGTTTTTGAATATTTGTCTTTTCCTTTATCTATATTTATGTAACCAACGGGGATTCTAATTTGAAATCGAATATATTCTTTTACTTTTCAACATGTCTCATGCGAACTGGAAGATAACTCGTATCAAGATGAAAAATATGCTTTAACGGAAAACAATAACGTTTTCATTTGTCCCACGAAATATTGAAGCAATTCAATGTGAATACGCGAACGAAGGTAGTCCAGAATACGAAGGAATTGTGAGATACGATCAGTTATATCATGTTATTGCACAACCCCTGATAAACGAATCACGAATTTTCCTTTTCTCGTTCCAGCCGAGTTCTCAAGCTACTTCGTAACCTTGGACCACCAGAAAACTTGTGCTAAGGTGTCTTCGGTGAGTTTTTCATAAATCATTTTATCTTTGCATCTCCGATAGACACGCAATATGCATCATTAGTGTAGAAATTTTTCATGAAGAGTCTCGTATCAATTTTGGTAAATTCAATTTATGAAGTGAATGCAGAAATTTCAGTGCAATACAAAGAGCTGTTAATGTCCTTGATTACTGTGTTTATAAATTTTGATTCGTCGTCGATGGATCGTTATAACTGTATCTATAATACACTTCTTCTGTGTATTTTCAATACGTGTAACTTCTTACACGTATTGAAAAATAACAGTCCTTCGTAATAATAGAGATTAAGGTAACAATATTTTCTTATGAAAACCAATATTGAGTACACAGCGTTAGTATTACCGAATATCATAATCCGAAAACCATTTTATCCAGAGTAAAAATATGTATATTTTTGAAGGTCCGTGCTTTTCATTCCATTCGTATAATCAATATCGATAATGTTTTGTCGTTTGATTGGACTACAATAAATCGATGCTGCTGTTCAAATGCCTGATGAATTGCACTTGTTTTATGCTGCTTGATTTATCGCGTGCTATCACGCGAACTGGCCATCTGAGCTGAAGTTCTGTCACAGAATTTCTTTAAAGTTATACTACACTCACTTATTTATAGATTTCCCTAAATACCGTCACTGAACAATTCAATTTCCTTTCGAAGATCAATGATTTCTTGACTGCCTCAGAACTATGTGTTGCTATCTGCATTGTGAATAAAGAGGAATATAATTATTTCGTGTATCGTATCATCCAATCCACCAGCACAAAATTTGACCTTAAGCAGGCTTTAATTAGGCGGTCAGATCTCTAACGGAGTGATAGGAAGGAACTCGGTTAAGATCGGGGATGTAGCGCTTGTCTAGCCAGCACTAGTAGATCATACATTGTTACCCCAGCAGAAATGGAATCTGGACTCTGCGAAGCCACTGTACAGTTGTAGTTTATTCAAAATGGACGCTACACGTGTAAACACTTTTTTTACCTGATTTTCTGCTATGTCAGGTTAAACACTTACTACGCTAATTAATTATCCTTATGATGCACAGACGAAGCAGTTTCATGTCGCGCCCACATATCGCCAGCCAGTGATTAAATTTAATTTAGGAATGGCTATAAAAATTTAACTTGAACTACTGGCATGCGATCCTTGGGAATCCATGGTAGTTTAAGGTTGGAGCAGTTTTGAAACTTGATTTTCATCATGAAATTTCTACTGGGGATGTTTGTTATTGGAGCAACATGTTCTCGGCAAATACAGATGTGCTTTGATACTAAGACAAAAAAATAAACTCGCTGTCTATATCATAAAATTTTCGATTAGTTAAAAAAGTACATTTTTCGCCATCGTTGGAAATTATTTTTCTTTTCGTTTGTCAACATATATTTAAATCCAGATTTTGTTAACCGCGGCCAGGATCATATAGTGTATTCACTTTTAAAAAATCTCACAACGAGTACACTAAAAAGATGTATAAGTTTCTCAACCATAATTATGGCTATGGTACCAACGAACTATGGTCAGCATGTTGATAGGCATATTGTATAGATCCAGCAGTCATTTTTAAATTATTATGTAACCTATCGCAGCTATATTTTCTCGTACATATTCACAACAACTAAATTTCATAGTTGAAACAGCCAAAGTATAATGATTCAAGTAACGATTGAATGTACTGAACTTCTTTAGCTACAGTAATAATATTTATCAGCCATAATACTGTATTTATATTGCATAGCAACTATAGCAATATTTATGATTGTAGCAACTATACGTTACGACTAATTCAGCTATAATATTTCAGCTACAACAGAATGGTTGTGGCGCGTATAGTATCGTTTTTTGGTGTACTGCACATGTTCTTTTTATAACGGAAATCCCTGCTGAAAAAATAAAACTTAAAAAATAACAAGTTTACGCATCAACAACTTTCATGCGTTTAAACATTTTTGCAAGGGAAAAATGCCAGGAAACTGTGTTATGGTGCGAATCATTAAACTTCAATATAATTTTGCGACGATTTCTCTCGTATTTAATTTCGGTTATTTTTTCAGCGATTCTGTGAAACCGTCGAACGGTGTTGATTGATTAAGCGAAAATTGTATTCTTTCATGTTTTATTTCCACGTACTTTTGCAATACAGTCAAGTCGCGTTATAAGGCCACTAGTCGGTCTTCATCATGAGAATTCTCCCCACTTACAATTAGACGTACTAAGATCGTGTGATCCATCCTATAGCGACAGTCAATGGACACTCTTCTGCAAAAATAAAAATTGTCTAGAATCACGTGACGGGGCTTATACTGGGAGGAGACAACTTTTCTCTATGGCAGAAAACCACCATTTCTTGGAATTTCATTCCTCTACAGCCCGAAAAGCAACCTTATAACGCGACTCGAATACAGGTGCAATTACTAATTAAATCAACCGATCCAATCGTCCGTGTGTTACAATTTAGGTCAGAGACGATCCCAAGCAAGTAAAAAAGGTCGTTGTTTCGCATGACCTCACTGACAAAGGAGGGTCTACCATGTTTACATTACCTGAAAAAAAAACTTCTGACGTAACTAATGAGTGTTCATAAATTTCTTCGGTAATGCGACGAAGAGGAACGAAAGGGTCGGCAAGCGACCACGAATGGTTGCCAAAATGGCTCACCCGTCAAATTACTTTATTCAACCCTTTAGACGTATTTTTTTTTCGAGAAAACGAAGAACTTCGTAAACCCACGTCTGGACGAAAACTTTTGTAAAAGAAAAGCACTGTCTTCTATTACCGCGCGGAAAAAATCACGTTCGGCATTCTTCATAAAATATCAGTCAAAACCTTAAATTCGATCCTATTTCCAAGTTGTACGCGATTAGTGATTTTTTCTACGTATAATCATGTTACATACAAATTTCTCTGGCGACCAATTTTTTCTTTCTACGATTATACATACATTCCGATAATCGTATCAAATCTTGTGTGGTCATGTCTTATGCACTAATAATTAGCCAAAAAGAAATATACGCACATGATACAGGATTTAACAACCTTTATTTTACATTTTGTAATCGAAAGTTCTAGACACTTTCGAATGTAAGCTGTTCCATCTGCATCCAAGTTCTGATATCCCCTATAAATTTTACCTCGATCGCTTTAGCCATTTACATATAATTATGCTCATACAATTTAACATACACGCGCATCCTTTTTTTTTCGACGTCGAATATATAAGAAATTAAACACACGTACCATGGCAGCCATGCCTAAAAATGTGTAATACAACTGAAGCTTGACAGAAATGCCAAGTCAAATTGGAATTCACATTATTGCAAAGTCAATGGGGGTGTGAGAAGTGAGGAATTAAAGAGAGAGAAAGCGAGAGAGAGAGAGAGAGAGAGAGAGAGAGAGAGAGAGAGAGAGAGAGAGAGAGAGAGAGACATGGATGTTGATTGCTGTAATACGGAGTCCATCACGATGGCGAGGGTGGTTACGCAGGGAGATGTTGTATGGTCCAGCGATGCTTCCATACATAGCAGGGATTCGATCGTCGTTTCACATTCAATGCCCACATGGAATACTACACACGCCTTTATTCTGGCTTTGCATCGATATTCTGCGTACACCTAGGACTCCACTTAGAGCACGAGTGTCGGCACGCTAAAAGGCCGTTCTAAACCATTTGCCGAAATTGCCCTCTCCAACACGTAACTCATCAATAGGCGTCCACTGGGCACTACGCAAAACGCACGCGCGGCTAAGGAACTTAAGTACAAAAATCTTCATATGCTATTTCCATTGAGCTTATCGTCATCACGTTATTTTATGAAAATTGGCCAGGTTGCGTATTGAATATAAATAATAGATTGATAGGTTTATTTGACTGAGGAGCAAACTCCTTGGCGACCAAAGACAATATAAATACATCATCAACATATTATCCAATAATGGGTACAACATGTAGGGGAAAAGTGTCTGAGACGCATATTGGGAATGACACGGGAAAGTATGTGCCATCTTAGATACATATTCCTTAATACTGAGAATTTAAAGAAAAAAGAAGTTCAATTATTCTGTATAGTTCGAAATACCATCTGAAACACAAGCTTAATTAAAAGTATAAATTACACGTACTTTCAATATGCGCAGCTAGGTGAGTCGCGTATAAACGCACACATAAGCAAGAATGATTAATCGAAGGACCGAACAACTTTTCGTACCTCCTCGGTGTGTAAAACTTGAAGAAATTGGCTGCGAAAGTCCGCTAAGGTTGCAGCCACGGTGACCTGAGGCGGCAGAGAATTCTAGAACTGGATTCCTTGTATAAAAAAAAAAGACTTATGGAGCGAGCGGGAAATGACAAGATAAGGATAAATATTTTATTCATAACGAAGGAAAATATATCTTTAAATTTTATTGAAGATTAATCTCTGTTAAGGAGCTAAGTTTTTAGTATTCGAATAAAATTCATTTATTTGTTTGTACAAAGGTTGTTTTGAACATGGGTAATTGCTTTGCAGTTAGAAACTATATGGATGAACACTGACTTTTTCATTATAATTTCTAGGCTACATCCATAGTTCTTGCTGTATCCATGAGAAAATAACTATCATGGATTTCACTGAACCCCGTATAACGAGCTTATATCGAATTATGCAGATTCGTTTCTTCGAAGCGAAGGTGCTGAAGTCCTCGACAGAATTTAGTTCGTAATTTGGAGGACCGGTTACGGCAACTTTGGTCCCCGATGTACCTTTAATATTCAGAAACGGCTAAAATTAATTAGTGCTAGATCGTCCCGGCTCTCTAATTTATCCTGGAAATTCTCTGTCGATTTTAACGCTTTGCTCGGAAACTTGACTGTATAGAAATAACGTGTAGCTACCTACACTCTTATTCACTTTCCCGTAGCCTTTAAAAACTTCTTAATATCTACATTTACTTGTTTCCAAGAAGCATAGCATTAAAGTAATAGGCAATTAAAGTATAGATGCAAAACTCGTATATTCCCCTATTTTTGGTTGATTTCTATTTAGCATTCTATCTGCCCATATACACAAGGACGGTAAAAATAAGAACATTACAGTTTGACAGTCTAACTTTATTGGAGGTCAGGGGCGAACTACGCGATAGCGAGCCATTAATGGAAATGGAGTAAAATTCTGGTCGTTTGATTTTAAAACAATCGTCAATTTAACGATTTTGCTACTCAATATATTTTATCTTAAACATGCCTCTAATGCTTAGTTAGAGACACCTCAAATAAAGCGGACGTGGCATCCGGCTCGATAAACTGTATATGCAATATTTTTGTTTATAAATTTAAGATTATAATTAAAAGAAATTACGTCTATTACATCATATTGACTATTTCAAAATCTTTGAATTTCATCTCTCACTCAGATTTCATTGCAATAATTTAGATCGATAAAAAAAATCTTGGATTAATTTTTCGGCCCGTGTTTGTACTGTTATTGTTATAAATCGTTGTGGAATTAAATTTAATATCCCATGTTTCAATGAATAAGTAAAATTAATATTCTGTATAGCCAAATAGTTTGTATGAATAATTTATAACATTTTCGTTTACCTTCTTACTTCGACCACATACTAGCTGTTGATTAAGATCAGAGAATATAGAGAAATGTATTATAATTAGAACAGTCGTACGTTTCAACCTACATATGTGGAATTTCATGGCTTTGCGCGCTTATAATAGGATTTACGGAGTGCTCTGTAAATAATTTTAATCCTGTATTTAGGAAAGGGGTTGGTGAAAGATTAATGCAGCATTTCGGGCATTGATCATAGCATTAATGCCTATTCAACGTTTGATACGTAGGCATAGGAATTTAATGCCATCTGCTGTGCTATTGCTATCGGTCGATGCTATATCTAATGAGATTTAATAGATATGTCAAATCAATTCTATTCTCAGTTGGCAGTAGGTATATTCGGAATATATACATATGATATATATGATATATCGGAAATCTTATGGAATCAAACGCAAAGTGTTTGGTCGATTTCTCAACTACCAACTACGGACGGATATTTGTTTGATATAAATAATTCCAGCCATGCCATTGTATCGACCGGAGTACTATTATTTCTACAAGATTTCGTTGATTACAATTATGTGTCTTTGTGTAGACCTAAAGATTCTTCTGAATTCGTCAGTTTTTCGTTGGAGCTATTTTATCGGTGAAACGATCCTGAGATTTTTCTATGAAAGAACGCAAGCGACACGATGCATCGTAAGATATGCGGTTAGTACTGGGATGATTTATACATACATTTCAAAAGATGCTGGCAAGGATATATCATTGGATGAGAATATAGCATTTCGCGTTACGACGTTATCACGAAGTCTCGCACAGCCAATAAGGTATTTCGATAAAACAGATTTTACGATTTCAAAACTCAATATACCAGGTGCGTAAAGAATTTTATTACTATATCATACGTGTGACTGACTATTCGACACTATACTAATAATAACTCATGCAAAAATAGGAAGAACAAAAATATGGAGTCCATATATATGGAGAGACAATTATCATAAATCACATATCCCTTATGATTAAAAATTTAGTGAAATAGCAATAGTTACTATTATGATCCAGTAATAACTATTAATGGTTAATAGTGATTACTATTAGAAATCTAATCACCCGACAACATGCATGTCCAAAAGTCATCAATCAAAGTCATCAAATGTCTTAATTTCTGTGCCATTAGACATCTTAAAAACGACTTTTGGACATTATGTGTCGTCTGGGATATTGAGGAGGTTGTCCTTTGGCATAGTTAGTATCGCAGTTTAATAGTAGCTACTAATCGTGCGCAACAGTAACTATTGCATGGTAAGGTGACTATCCTTAATTATTGACCGGTGCTCTACTCTAATCCCTAATTTGATTATTTTTATTCATTCGTTATTCATAGTAGTTACTACTAAACGTCAATAGTAATTACTATTACTAAGCCACAGCGACTAGTCGGGACATTATATTTGACGGTAGTTAGCATCTATAGTATTTGAATGTAGTTGTATAGTATTTGAGTGTAGTAAGAGTGTAGTAGCTTTGAAATAATTTAATGGTAAACCCCAATGAATACAGCTAATAATATATTATGACTTATGAGTATACGTAAGCAGTGGGAATATCGTGCAATTGTATAGAATATCATTTCCAACAGTTTAGTCTCATTTGAATTATTAAACTGATATATGCAAAATTTGTTATTACTAATTCATAGTTATATAACTCGTGTAATATTTCGAGGTGATGATAATTATATTGACGATATATAAATATTGAAAAATATATGACCAGACAATTTTTCTTCACATTTCACCTTCTTTCGACCGACAAAGTGAAAAACATAAATTTTAGTCTCATCAAAGTTGACTACTTTTCAACGGGACCACGTTGTAGCTTGTTTCGTTTCATCATGTAATAAAAGCTGTCAACTGAGATGAATCTACAAACTGTTAAAAGTGAGTTGTGGAAGAAGTACGAAGTAATCCATCTACTCATCTTCGAGTAATTAAAACTTATAATTCGAACCACCCTTCACTTTTCCGCCACCCTCCATATTCTCACGCCTCGTACTTCGGTCAACACCTTTTGCATATTTCATGCCCTCCACTGCAATTACTTTATTGGTCCCTGTGCCTTTATACGTCGACGAATTTTCCCGGCTTCTTCTTAGATGCGTTTGGAGAGAAACCTTTATCAAATACCCATTTAATCTCAACACTTGTATAGCCTAGGGAATTTATGATTTCTTCGTGTAGATACGTTTTAAGCTTAATATTTTGCAAGTGTATCACGACCTTACAAATATTTTAATAATGTAGAATATAACTGCCATATGTGCTAGATAATGAAACATTACAATAGTGTGTCTAAAATATATCACAGGCATAATTGACGTATGAACGAAACATTCTAGCGACACACTATAATCTAGCTACAAATATGAATTGTTGTCCGTTGATTATCGATTTTCAAGATATAACCTAAATGCAATTAGAACAATTGAGAATTTATACAAATTGCATAGATTGATGAGTTTATAAAAGGATAAAAGGATTCAAGATTAGTATTTTTTTTCCAAATATCATAAAAATGCAATAATAAGTTCAATTTCTAATGCACCTTGCTCATTTAGAATCTTCTCGTTATTTCTGTTCCTAGGTTAAAATATAGTAACGAACGATTCGTTTTCTTGAGAATAGAGGCTACACATTTTCGTATTGACTGAAAGAATATTATGAATTCGAAATGGAAACTGTAACGTGTGAGTGAGCAAGCAAGGAAGGAATGCAACGAACAAGGATAGCAAGAAGTAAGAAAAGACTTAGTAGTATAGAAATGTGACCACAGAAACATTCCAATACTACGAAAAACAAAGCTGTACCCACTTGTGCTGCCAAACCACGTATCTGAGGTTCAAACAATACTTTATCTGTTGCTCTTTCACTTTAGATCCGTGTTCTGCTTCTCTTGGTTAAGGATTTCAATTTCATTCCCCTCAGGGCTATTCGTCCATATTAAGTGTGAGCACTGTCTAGATTTCCCTAATAGTTTCCTGACGTCGATACCGTTCATTGATCAGTATCAATTTGATTATAGACTTTATTAAGATATAGCTTCGTAATCTTAGATTATATTTCGAGTCGTTCCAATAGGCTACGTTATTAAAATTTTTAGAGTACCGAATGCATGATGTCTTTTTCCTTCTCATTTGTATATGTATGTGTATCGATCGAAAGTAAAGAAAATCAGTTTCATAATCTGTAGGCAATACGTAATTATATTTTTTATGCGAGTGGCACGTAAAGTAATTTTTAATAATCAATAGAAACGTCAATACCCAACAAGTTAGGATAATCCTGATTCAAGTTAAAAAATATCTCTTTCTTCTAGATCATTTCAAAATATGGCTGCGTGATGTTTATTTTCCAAATGCCAATGATAAAAGTGTATTTCTGATTGACTCGTGGAATGTATATTCCCCTATACAATAGTCGATGTGATAACAACTCCGCACAAAAAAATTGCAGTACACATAATAACGAAAGGAAAAATCCGGCCCAATATGACCCTCTTGACGTACATGACTTCAGTTTATGGAGAAATTTATAATAAAATGTATTACTCTCCCATACTCAATGTCATTATTATAGAGAAAGTATATATTTAATTATGAAAATTATATAAATATTTTTTTAGAGACTTCTCTGTAATTCCATCAATGGATGAATCAAATATATCTTGTTTGATTAGTGTTGTGTACGAAACTGCTGCACTTGAAAATAGGAGTTGATTCTTTGGAAATAATAAAATGATATATTCAACGAATCAAGACTGTTCAGAGATCTATGTATTCACATTTACACGGAGGTTGATGACGTCAGAAGCGAGGAAAACTTTATACCCTTTATTTTTCTTTGTTTTCAATAAATCTGTTAAAATCTTGGTTCTTCGTGGGACAAACAAGCTGGGTTCGCTTTGTTTAAGGTCATCAAGCACTCTGATTTGAAGAAAAGTGGAAGAAAATAAATTAGCCGTTAATGGCGGCTCTCGTAGTAATTTGATAGAAGAGAAAATAGGCATTCTTTTTATGAATAAAAAATTAATGAAATATACGTCTACCTAATCCAGATTACATGTAAATAAGGGGAAGATAATAAACTATTGTAATGCATATTCACCTTGACATTAACCACTTTAAATGTGTATGATACATAACGTACTGAAGCCTAATTGTAAATTAAATAAAACTACTAATCACTATATCAAAAATGCAGCAGTAAGACACGTACGTACAATTGGAAAAAATAGTTATAATGGAATATTGACAATCGGTCTGACAATCAATTTAGCTAGATGTGTCAATAAAATACTATAGAAAGCCTCATGTAACTTTACTTGACAAGTACAAATGCCTATATGGTTAACATACCACTTTATTTATTTATGACGATGCATTTGAACCGACATGTGGCAATGCATGTAGAGTTTAATAATTTTCAATAACTATTGTAATAAGATCACAAAAACGATACTTAATTAAGTTATCCAACTTTGTATATCTCACAAGTTACGATTAATCTCATTTTGAAGCAAGCCTCAGCCTGGTAGATTTTAGACAATTATTCACCAACTACACACAAAGCACTTATCAAGATGGTTAACTCCCTAAACCTTCTCCTCAATTAATCCAAAACTTTGGTAAATCATTAATATAATGAGTATTTCACTGTTTCTCGAATCAAAAATAAGTATTGTTTCGGTTATGATGGAATGTAATTATTTCTCACTGATCTAGGTTTAATCCTCCGATAAACAGGTACAAATTTACCGTGACGAAGTTGATCTTGTCTCTTTGGCCTGGACCTTCGCATAATCATATGGACGTATTGCGTATTTTATAGTGAACCTTATAAATTTAAATTTCATTCTGTTCTTCTACTGCCGGGAACGAAATCAGACTCAAAAAGAGTGAAATAAAGTCTTACACATATTTTGGCTCGGGATAATATATTGGAAATAAAAATATTCATAAGGAAATACCGCAAAGATTTATTGACTTTCACAAAGTACTAATTTGATATTACAATTCAGCCTTTCCGTCAGGTGACAAAGAGGGATAATCAAACATAGATGGATTCATTTTTTTTCACAATGCTCAGCATGTGTCGGAATGCACATCTTCGGTGTTGGATTCGACGAATACAGATTTCCCGTAAGAGCAAGCAATGGCGCAGATGGCTGATCCACTCAATTTCAGATTCATGGATGCCAGACTGAGAAATGTTACTACCACCCTTCTTTTTCTCCCTGTCTCTCTCCACCCACTCTCTCTCTCTCCCTCTCTCTTTCATTTCTCTTTTCCCTTCGTCTTCTACCATCTAACTCCCCGTATCCCTTTTCTGCTTTACATCCTGGTTCTCCAACCCTATTTCTTCTCTTAAGCATGGAGTGCGACAGTGTGCGCGTGTCTTTCCGCATATCCCACCGTATTTTGCCTGGTTTTCTCTATGTAGCTCGATGTTTCTTCCTCTCTCAAAGGATAAAAAAATCCGTTAGCAACCTTCTCTTTCACTTTCCTTCCCTTTCGTCTCACTTCAGATCTCGAGGATTCAAGCTGGAAGGAGACACGTCTAAAATATAATAAACCCACTGCTTTAGCCTGCAGAGGATCAGCCACCCCTGTAAATGTCATATATAGATTCCGCATATTTTATAACTTCTGTGACGTAAACACACACCTACTAGTATAGTATCTTGTCACATAAATATATAGGTATCGAAATTTACTGTAGTGCTAAATAATCTGTGGTTTGTCACTAATACAACCGTGATACATGTATTAGAGATTTTTCAGCCCCCTGTGGTGGATGACGGAAATATACATATATACGAGGGCCAAAAAAAGTATGTTCTGTTTGGATTATTTTTCTTTCTTCTTGGCAGCACGAGAACAGGATTTATGTTTTGCATTAACCTGGAATACGCAGCAAATAGATCTACATCCGTACCAAAAGAACGAGATCAGACTCATTAGGATCGAAAAAGTGTTTTCTTTCTAACTCAGATAACTTTTTAAATGAATCGTTTTGTAGTCTCTTAAAATATTGGTTTTAGGAATATTATTTTCTGAGTCAAGAAATAAGTACTACTTTGGTCCTCATGGGCCTGGTTTCATCGTCCTCGCCCTGATCGATGTCTGGTCGTTCAGTGAATAAGTATTAATCAGTCTGATTTCGTTCTTTTCACCCAAGTCTAGGCTTATTTGTTGCATATTTAGAGTTGAAACAAAAATGATAAATCCTGTTCTCGTGCTACCGAGAAGAACGAAACAAAATCAAAATAGGACTTTTTTTACTCGGGCTAGTACAGACAAATTAGTTTCCCTCCTGTTTCGAGGTCAGAGATCATTGTGAAGATTTTGATAAATCGTCGACAGAGTTTAAGACTTAATGACGGGTGCGGGGATGTACATTATTGAATGTCTACTGTAATTACACAACCAATTAGAATAATGACAAAGTTTCGGCTTAATCCACAAATGTTCTCAGACTTCCTCTCAGGATGTATCATACAAAGGCTACAAGACTTCCTCTCTTGATGTATCATACAAATTTAATATTTAATGTTTAACTAAGCCGAAAATCGTTCCGACTGTTAAAGTTTTTATGAATTAATATAGAGCTACTTCCATTCGTTTGATACGTGAACGAATATTTACATTGAACGAACAGAATGAAATTTCGTCATCAGTCCGATTCGTTACGCTCAGCTCACAAATGTTACGAAAATCACGAATACCCCAATAAGTAGGGTACTTTTAAAAGTTCCATAATATGATAATAGTCCTGAATTGCGATTACATCATTTTGACCATTTGCCTATAATGATCAATATTTTCTTTGCACCATGTGCACACTGAAATACCTGTATGAACATAATGATGGTACATGTGATATTTATAAATATTATATATTTCAATTATTCAAAAAACTTGTTAAAAATTTTAATATTCATTGTGTTATCATTTCGAATGTTGACAGTCTCTCATTCTCCTTATACCTATTTGTTTACTTTCGTGTTTCATCTAAAGTTCTTATTCTTGACCATTTCCTTTACATCAGTCCAGTAATCGTTAGATTAATCCTAGAAACCCCAAACTTGTTCTCCCAGGTTTTATTATAAAGCTAATTGCGTGGGTACCTATTAAGCGGTTATACTAAAAACTATTTGAAACAGAATTTGAAAAAAAAATGTTCGAAATTCAGCAGTCTGATCATTCAAGACATATTACTCTGAAAATGATACCCTTATGATTATGAGATTGGAAACAATTTAACGAGTGCGACGATCATCTGCGTTTCTCGTTCGTTTTGGTCCATTCGATGCAAAGCACAAACAACGATCCATATGTATAAAGACGAGTATAGGAAGCTCTCGATAATCGATATGTTTAAGTATGCATCATGTACATTGATAGAGAAATTACAAAATGATCTTAATATTTTTATTCGAAATCATGAGCCTACAGAATGAGGTCTGTGTGCGACAATAGATAGGAATTAACTTAAAGGATTTTTTGGGCGAAAATCGTAACAGTATCCATATATGTCATCATTTAAAAAATTATCTTATCATCCAAACATAACCTAATAAGAAACCAACCACACATATTTGTTATTGACTGTTCACCCTTATCTCGTGAATTTTAATTAAAGTTCGAAAAGAAAAGGTAACATTCCAGTCTCATCGCGAAAATGGTGCAGCGATTTGCTGAACCGGAAATTCATAAAGTATGTTCAGCTTCACAGTGTGACTCGACTTGCGACGCGAGTCAATTAGGGTCGTAAATCCTGATATCGAACGCTTACTGTCCGGCACTGCAGAAACAGTGAATTCCCGCATCTTAAACTAATGTGGTGAAGAAGGTTAGTTGAAACAATTGGAGATAAACTAAAGACAGGTTTATTTATTCACAATTATTTACAAGAGTGAGCTGGTGACAGGAGAAACATTAATTTAAAGTTGCGAGAGCGTGTTGTCATTCAAGTCCGATACTTACTTCATGAAGTAAAGTTTTTGACTACCTTTCGTGACTGGTGACGAGAACTTCCTCTAAAAAGAGGGGCGCAGTGCTGCTTTTCCTCCGGATAGAAAAGCTAATCCCATTATTGCAAAAGTCAAAAATCCGAGAGTAGTAGTTTTTGTCTTGTCATCAATCACGAGAGGGATCATTGGAATAAAGAATACTGGGACTTGGGAAATCCGCGTGATGCTCTCGTCATGGCAATAAAAATTTTTCGCACTCGACTGAAGCATCGAGGTATCCCGGTCTTTGATGGTAACAGCTTTTTTGACTTGACGAATCGTCTTGGGGCAAGGCATATTTTACAATTAGTTAAAATATTAATCCGAGTCAGAATATGATTTAATTAATGATATGTTAAATTATATATAAAATTGACTCGTTCCGTATGCGACGGAACCAACTACCACCATGAATTATGTATCGTGCCGTACTCGAGTAGCCTATCAAAAAGTAGCAATTTCGAAAAATAATGAGGAAGTAAAATAACAAAAAAAGAATGATACGATTAAAATCGAGCGTTAAGATGTGACGGGTTGTTGGTGACGGAGGGATAGAGAGGCGGCGGAAAGGTCATGACGACTGACGGACTGAGCGAAGGGTGAACACTGTTGCTCAATAACAGGTTGACGTTTCTCATTTGAGGATACTGTACCAAATTGCAGAACGCGTAACGCGACTTTAGCCATCAAGAAAAGTAAGCCCCGAATTGTTGGTGGTTGGCAAGTAATAGGCAAGTAATGGCGGCGTGTACACGCGTGATGGTTACTAGTTACTGGTTACTGGCGGGGTTAGATGGCAACTAAAGAACGGAAGGACGGACGGACGTCACTAACAGGTAAGCCACACGGTAGAATGCACTAACATAAAAGTTAATGTAGCAAAGTGCGGTTAGTGTCTGCGCCGGAACTACCCCTAGTTTCAACCCCTAATATCCTGCCCGATTTCACCCTCGTGTCCTGTCTTCCCATTTTGCAAGGACTAAGGGAAAGACCCTTTTCTCTCTTCTTTACTTTTCCTTATCTATTTTCCTTATTTTTTCCCGTTGCCGCAACGAGCCTCAAAATTGGCGTCCATGCTCGATAACATTTCATAATTTCGATTCTTTGATACCACGTACTTATCATATTTTTCGAATTTAATTCCTTCGAATGTTCTGTTATAACCTAGAATATTTTTTCGTGCGTCTGAAACTATAGACGAAGGGGTAAACCGTTGCACGGTTAAACTATTGTAAAATTTTATGAGACTGCAAGGGAGAAATCACAGAAATCGTTATACGATTTCGTTTCCCTTTCGAAATGAAATTTGCACAAACTGTCGCAAAAGATATAGCTTCGTAACTTTTCTTACGTCAGTTACTTCCGTTCATCAGATCTCATTGTATCGATAATCATCAGGTTCTTTTATAAACTGTAGCCTTGGTTATTACCGTTGATATGGACGGAACGCAAACTCAAGGATAATTGATTCGTCAAGTTGACACCCATGCTCCTTGGAGAAATATAATACCCAGTTTTCATTAATTTCTCCACTTGAAGATTATTAAATCGCGACTGGTATTAACGGGTGTCACACGGCCTGATGAAAATGTCAAAACTCAAGAGCACAGGACTTGTAATTACATATTAATAACCGATACCCGCTATGCGAAAGCTTACGTACCCTTGGCTTGGGTAACCACAAGCTTGTTGAGAACACGTAGGAATATACATATAATAAATACACATAGCTTAATTTCCAAACTACTGTATAGAAGATGTAAGTAAAGAGAGAAAAAACCATAAAGGTTAACACGGAAAGAAATGGAGAGAAATGTGGCTTCTGTACTGCTGTGTTATACAAAGTTCTCGAGATGGGAATGAGTCGAAGGTGTCACTGACATCCTGAAATTATTAAACCTCACTACCTACTCTTGGCTCTGAGGCATTCACCGAACCTTTGAAACACGATGAACAATTTTAAAATAGTAGCGAGTGTTACGTCCGCGTGAGAAATAAGGTTCCACATCCGCTGTCGATAACTGAAAAATCAAAAGGCCAGTCAGTGGGACCTGGTTTCTATCACATAGCGACCCTTGAAAGCGGCTATCTCGCATATGGG
>JARQTI010000602.1:1466305-1477848 GCA_030142655.1 Trachelus tabidus
TTTACTTTCCCTAAGCCTGGTACCCATATGCGAGATAGCCGCTTTCAAGGGTCGCTATGTGATAGAAACCAGGTCCCGCTGACTGGCCTTTTGATTTTTTAGTTATCGACAGCGGATGTGGAACCTTATTTCTCACGCGGACGTAACACGAGCAAGGGTTAAATTTTGAATGGCAAATTAACCCTTTGCGGACGAAGTTGCCTGACGAGCGAGGGTCGCTGTGGGAGAGAGGTATCGGTACCCGCAGTTGAAAAAATATACAGGTTGAACGATTGCGTTATAAAAACTTTATTTAAGTACAACAAAATTTTTTTGGAAAATCCAAGAAACATTTAATTTTGCTATGTTTATATATCACTCGTTTTATATTGTTGCATGGTATGGTATATTTCAAAGCAGTCGCCTATATGCAATTTCTTGGTGCAACGATTTCGTTTCCACAGTTTCAAGCATTGTCATCTTCGAACTTGTCAGATTCAAAATACGATTCGTCATCGCCTATACTATCGCTATCCAACATTTTCTCTCTGGATCTTTTAGGCATCGTGTCAAATGTATAACATTCATCATGAGTTTGCATTAAACGGAGGATAAGACTTCATCGCTAAAGATCTCTAATTTACTTTCAAGAGACACGTAATACTGTCTAATTTACTATATACCCATGCTTATCTTATCACTCAGAAAAATAAACATACGCTAACCGCTCGACAATACGTGTCCGCGACTGTGAACAGATTTGGGCGGCTATTTTTGCCGACACTCGTCCGCAAAAGATTAAAATGACAAGCTCTGTCTAATCGTTACGCTCCAATTAAGACTCGAAACCATTTTCTATGAAAGTAGCCAAGGAGCGCGGTTGACAGAAAATAATGATACTACGAATCACAGAAACCAATGATAACGGCACAATGTAGTAATAACACTATTGGAACGTGTATAGGCTGATAAGCCAATGGAGCGATATATGCATGTATTCAGTAGTATCGCACCAGCTAAGGTTAGCTATTGGCCGTAAGCCATAAAGGTTATTTCGGGTCGTATAATAATCTTGAATAGCTATATATGATCTGACGATACAAAGGCTTATACTTATTAAAAGAACGTAATCGAAAACAACAACAAATCCAAGCGTATATGCAGATTTAGTAGGCAATGACGAGTCAGATATATTGATGCATATGTCTTTGCAATAAAATAAATTCACTTATTACCCGTGTCACTTATTGTATGATGGCGTGAAGAATCTGTTTGGTCTATCTTTCGATATATACGTACATAGCCCTCTGTATTTTTCTTTTTATCTCGATGCCTGAAAGAGGAAGATTCATGCCTCAGGGAACATGGGTCGGTTCTTGTCGATATTGATTATACCCGTACCATCTCGTGGCAGCCACTCACGAGCCATGTTTCCCAATACGAATTAAAACATATCAAAAGCACATCGAAGCCAATACCTTCGAGCTATCTTCCCCAAATAGAAACCTTTCCACTGCCGTCGCCAACAACGATTCGACGATGTTGGCTTCCTTCTTGCTCTCTTCCCTCCTTCCTTCCCTTCCTTCTTTTCTACCCATCCAGTGACTATCCAGGAAATCGAACAATTCTTCCATCTTCTACTGCGGGGATAACCGACTTAAATCAAATATTTTCTCTTTCCTCATGTTGCTACACCAAAGCCACAAACATAAATACATTCCTGCCGTATACACCTAGGCGACACGTATTTCTTTTTCTTTATTGTACTATCTTACGACATACATATTTTCCGTAATAGACAATATTTATTATTTTTTTTCAACAGTTCTCTTTCACTTCTTATCAAATAATGACGTTTGTCCTTTGCCTCGTGTCAATGAGAATACTAAATGGTTTATAAATTATAACGAAATTACTGCGAGATTAATTTAGAGTCGACATTAGAGTAGGACGTACTGTTACAGAATGGTTGATATCTATGATTGCGATACCTGGCTCTTTGGCACACGAGTCTCAAAGCAAATTGCTGGAACATAGGAAACACGTTATTCTCATTCGCTGTGTCTACTAATAATCCTACGAGAAATCGACAAGATAGATAATACCCCCTGTAGCGTCATGTAAATGTGCTTGTTCTCACTAATTGGAATATAATTCCCTCAGAATATCCGGGTGCAAGATAGTTATGCTAGATTTATGGCGCAGCACTCCAGCGTCAACAGAATGCAGTAACATTTTACGATCACAGTGAGAATTGCAGTCAAGATGAATCTTACATTTTTAAATAATTTTTTTATGCTGATCCACTGCGATCCTTGTCTCATTTCTCGTGTTCGATTCATTTTTAGTATCAAGTTCTGCTTGGAATGTATATAGGGTGTTCACAGCTATCCGGACTTGGTCAAATGATCAAAGTACAGGCGGGCTAAAATAATTACGAGGAGTCGCACAGATAATCGGGCTTTATGGCAGTGAACAATGGTAAATAAAAAGTAAATTTGAACGAAAGGGGCAATGACTAGGGCGGCAAGGAATAGTGAATAAACTGTGGAATTCTATTCGGAAATATTTCACTCAATTTAATGCTAACAGGCGAATGCTAATCTTAATAATTTCGAGTATTAAATCTAAAAATTTAAAAGACGTATTTTTTTATTTTTATAGAGCTCCCAATTCTGCTAGGTATGTGTCATTAGACCTGAACACCCTGTATAACGCTAAAAGCTATAGTAACATCTTTTTTAAATGTCTTTCTTTTCTTTGAGCTAAGGACACGATCAATACTCAACTTACGAGTCCAATTTTTTCTTATGGGAAAATATTTTTCAATCTCAATATTTCGCTTCTTATCGGTTTCACGGGCATAAAACTTGCACTATGCTAGATAATAATACATTTTGCTTTCTTTCGTAATAGATTTGAATATCGCCGTAAATTTTTATGGTATTGTTATTTATTTGCTGTTCAATAGGCTGGGGCAGTCGCGTTGTCCCGCATGACTCCACAGACGGTAATAAGAATTTATTGGGTATGGTATTTTCCTGATTCCTCTCATAAAAATTTTCTCTTCTTTTATATTAACGCTTTATTTTAAGTTAGTTAGTATTACAGTGATGATTATATTATAGATTAGATTTAATTTTCAGTTTAAATGAATTACAGCACCACTTTGATATACAAGGGATGTTTTTGCTCTGTAAATATTAAAATGATGGCGACTAAAAACTCAATTGATTTTCATGTACGACCATACATCACATCATACTGTTTAACAATCGGCAGATACTAGTTTATAAAAAAAATCTACACAAATTTCATATTCTATACTCTTTTCTTCAGTGGAAAAGAATTTCGTATAAATGTATCATATATAACATAGAAATATCAATACGTATGAATATATTTATAGATGTATATTCGCACAAATATACTGCATAGACTTCTAGGAACACCATCAAAATCTCTTCCGAATCCCGTAGGATTTCTGGTAGGTTCACATAAGATGATCCCAACACATATATCTCAAAAGAACTTCAAGGAATTTTCAGTAGGTCATGGCATTAAAATTTATAGTATTTTATATCCATCGACAATGACACGTATAACCTTAAAACGAATAACGCGAAATTGTATAACAAGCAAAAATCAGTATTCTATTTCATGTACCTGCGATTTACTAAGGCAATCAATCTTCGATAAAAATGTTTCACGTTGCTTAATAATAGTGAAATTGGTAATGCTGACATATCTGCAAAAAAATCATGTATAGGCAGATACTGCATATGCAATTTTCGCAAATGAAATCTAGCAAGATTTTATAAAGGCCTTTCCTGTGTAGAATACCTTGAATTTTTCTATTTCTACGAAGGTAGCCACAGCGGGACGTCTTTGCAGCTTTTGAAAAAGCTTCTTAAACGTTTACTTACATTGCCGAGAATATGCTAAAGTATTTCAATATTGAACCGAGGACCGTGCATAGAACTTGCACGTTATAGCATTGTCCAGACGACCTCCCACGTGTCTGAATGGATGACGGAATTTCAGACTGGGCTTTTGTACGAAAATCTTTATTGTTTGCTCCACTCTCCACTGATCAGTGATTGTCACATATACCTTCCTTATGATTTATCAAGATTTATAACACGACTATTTAAGCTCTGGTGCGTTCACGACTATAAACTCGGTCGATTCTCATCTCCTTTATTTACTCGATCTCACTGCATAATTCCTCGTATATTTAGATAAGAAAAATTTTCGTTATTCAGAGCTGTTTAGATTTTCATATGTAACATGCCTCTTCTAAATATATGTATTTCATAATTTAAAAAAACAGGGTTAGTAAAATATGTTCAATATCTTGCAAATTGATTCACTGGGAACAATAAAATGATACACTAATTCTAATCTAACATCGAGAATCGGACCACGTTCTCATTATTATTACATATACATATGTATTATTTTCAAAATCAATTCTATATAATTTGCACGTTAATAAGAATTTGTCTGTGTAATTAAATAATATTCGTATATGTAGACCTCTAAGTTTTGTTAATGCTCTAATACTAAAGTTGGCAAAGAAAATCTATGTGATTAGTGATCACTCGTGGAAAGGCCGTTTTCTCAATTCAATAATCTATCCAGTAGATATTTCTAACGAGATCTTAATTTTGATTCTGTCATTGAAATGGGTAAATACTAGATGCATGTAATAACAAGCTCTGGTAGCATAGTTGATGTTTATATTTAGGGGATAAGAGAGGTCGCAGTGGTATTTTATGGATGAAATTAATATACAGATCTGTACGGGTATACTTCGTTACTGTGTAACGTTTCGATTGAATTTCAACGACGCAAATAACTGTTTTGGCTTGCTTACAGCTGCGATTTTTATTTTGTATGAAATATGTATGTTAAATATAAGTGTACGCTAATATATATAATTTAAATTCCTGCATCTATTTGTTGAATATAATTTCCATGAAAAGCTTATGTTGTTGGTGTTGGGAGAATAAAGTTAGTCTTCGATATAAACAGTCTCGCGTATCTGCATTAGAATTAATTGAACAAATTTTCTTAGAATTCAAGCTAAATTATGCTGCACAACAATTTACACGACTTTAACTTTCTAACCTAATGCAAAGCATTTTTTCGTTTAAATACAGTTGGACTGATTCTCCCTTTTGTAATTCTCCTTTTTCATAATATGACTGGACGGGACTCGGGACGTTTCTTTGAGTTTTACTGAGCAGGAACGTTTAACGGCGCATGAATAATGAGACACCGTTGGGAAAAGAGAAACATGCAATGGTGTGATGGTGCACGATGGGGTGAGAACAGAGAATAAACTAAAGCGACACATAAGGGAAATAGAAGATAGAACTAAATTGTTCGCATTTAATATTTTTTTTTGCGTTAAGCCGAATTTATTTTCATTCTTAGGTTCAACTGCATCGGGGTTGTTGGATTTTATCTTATGTACTCGCCACTATACAAAAAAAAGTATCCATGTACGTGCATACGTCAGTGTGTACGTACTTGAAATTCCAAACGGACGAATAAATGAAAATAAAATTTACAAAAAATACCACGTTTCAGCAATGTGAAGGAAACAGTAATTTTTGTTGATATCCAGTATTTCTACTTCTAAAATAGTGCAAGCATAATATTCTACACACTTTATAGTTCTCTGGTTGTTCGTGTCTGACGTTCTTTGCGCTCAATAGTCATAAGCGATTAAGCTTTCAATGCAAATGAAGTAACAATGTCGATGTTCAACAATGTTAGTTTTAACATTTTGAGTGCCTGTGCTTTTCACAGGAAAAGTAGAGTTGTTCACAACATGCTTTGCTGTATAAGTGAAAATACCTTAAGACGTCGAAACACGAATTTCCGTCTCTGATCCGCAAATGATGGCTGAGCCAATACACAAAAAACGGTCTTCGTTCTTGAAGGTGTTAAAATGGCGCATATGGGTAATTCATTGCAGAAACTGTGAACGAAAAATGTGTCCAAAATACAGTTGAAAAATTTACATAAAGCTGATTTATACTCGTGGTCTCTCCTGCATTCTCCTCTCAGTTCTCTCTTAGTCGTAGGCGCATCTTTCTTTCAAACGCGAGAACATAAGCGCAGGTGTAAAAGCACAATTTACATTAATTAATATTAATTGCGCTTTCCAAAACTTCTACACTCTTTGCCATAACTTTTCTGGTACTTACCTCCCTACCTACCTTTCATCCTAGATATCGTTAGGCCATAATGTCAAAGGAATATAAAAAAATACGTAATTCCCGCGGACCTGCATGTATCTATAGAAACTAGAGACGATAATGTTAGAGTTTTCGTGAAACGTGATTCAAACGAGTCTCACAGTAAAAGTAAATCCATGTTCCCTTCGCTCCCTATCCCGGAGTCTTGGATTTTGGTACACCCTGTAGGTACCGAGGGTGTGCGAAGAAGGGTGACGAAAAGCTTTTCCGGAAATCCGGAAGTATGCCATCTTTATGATCGCAGTTTTCCCACGTCGAAGGACGACTCGAGTTTAAATTTTGAGCCTACATTGGACCTTGAGGTTCCAGGCGCAGCCCCTTTTGCTTCTCTTCAACTCTAACATCCTGCTTTGAAGCTATACGAAATATCTAATATCGTTTGCGATTTTAACTTATTTTGAACTTTCATGTCCCAGCACAACCTGTTTTAATATTCCATGTCCTACCAAAACGTTGAAAATAATTAAAAGTCATCTACTTACTTATACGCACATATTTATTTATTAACAATTGCTAAGTCATTTTCAAATTTGAAGAGTGGCATAACTTCACGTCGGGGATATTAAGCCAACAGAAATAAGAAGAAGAATTTTGAAGAGTATCTCAACCTGAACGAGTACATGCTGTAGTTATAAAAAATTGGTAATCGACTACTAAATTTATGAATAATTGAATAATTTGTTAATAATCAATTGTTAAATGTTTAAAAAATTCGTTTAAAACCATAACATTAAGGAGAGGATTTAATGTTACATATTTACATAAATTTTCAATAATTTCCAATAATATAGTAACCTTGCAATGCAATTTAGGGATACGAGTAAAGATCATGAGAAACTTTTTAACAAATAAATATAGTCATATGGCCTTAATGCTTGCACATAAATAATGAATATAAATCAATGATGGAAAGTTAGTGAATTACGGAGAATGTGTTCATTCCTTCTTTCCGACTTAGGACTTTCCCATGAAGTTCCTACAAGCTTCTCTTTTGAACTTCAATGTGGAATATTGTCCAAATACTGCCTATTTAGAGCGCAAAGTACCAGTATAAGTCTTAAGATCGGGGAGTACAAACGAAATTATTCAAAGAAAAATTAAAGAAACGAATCGAAAGAAATTAAAAAGAGAACAGAATTGGTTCTGGACAAATCAGTGATCCCCAGTCGAAGGGAAAAGAACTATACATATATAGACTCGGAATAAAAATATCCATTACGTACATACAAGATGATTTTCACATTAATCCTTTTCCCAGGAGGCTCTTGTTCTCGGAATACAGCGTGCGCCATAAAATAGGATTTTCCAAACCTCCATTAAAAATACATTCATTATAGTAGCTGCTGCTCAGACACGAAAAGTTATGATAATTAGCAATAGCGTTGATGCTTTGTAAACTTTTTGCGAACTAACTGCGCGATTTTAAAAGCTACTTTTACAGTTTGGTTCAATGGAAAAAGTATCACACAAAAAATATGGAGGTACATTCGCATGGGATCTCATTAAGTATAAGTCTCATCATATGGGAGACAATGCTCGTTTCTATGTTGCTTTCCCACTTTCAATATGATGAACATTCAGCTTGCCCTCAAATTTAGACACCGATTCGCTGCATTTATTGACAATTTAATATCACGAAAATTCCATGTTCCATTATTTGTTCTCTATAATTGCAATATTCGTAATAACAAATGTATGCAATTTCTGTATTCATTAATAGTACGTCCTTAGATTCGATGTATGCGGTAACAAAATTATCTCCAAAATTCATCTCCTTGGACCAGAAATACATACGTCATGTATTTGTGAAGTTATATTCGAACGAGATTTCATAATTTTGTTATTCTGTTTGGCAATACTTTAAACCTCTATGTATACCCACTTATAGTTAAAAGTAAAAATTTTGTATTCGAAACTCTTGTTACTTTCTACAAATGAATCAGTTCAAATGGTATTGATTGTTTCAGTAGTTTAAAAGTTCACTTTATAAATGTGAATGATGTCTAATCCACTACCAAGTCAGTGATTTCATGTGATACGAACCAACTTTACTTCATCAATTCACTAATTATACCAATGCACTCTTATCAACTGATTCGATTACTATGTAAATTTCACTAATTTAATTAATGTTATATAATCATTCGTATATATTGATCACTGCAACGAACAGTAACTACTGACTGAAAATAATAATACTTATGAAAATGAGATGAATAAAAGAACAAATGTTTGTTAAACCTGTTTGAATTTCAGCTTTTCAATGCTGCAGAACGTCAATTTCAGTCGAATTTTCATGGCTCCGAATAAAATGCATAATTGACCTACTACGATTCCAATCGGAAATTGATATAGGCCATAATTTAACCGTATCAGGTATTCCATAAAATAAAATCCAGCCCACATCGGGCAAATTAATTTGACTCATATCCGGGATGTAACGCTTTGAACATATGGCCCTGATCCGATGCCTTATCCGGTTTAGATTAAGAGCCTGATTATAAACAGAGAAATTGGTTAGAAATTGACGCAGTAAATTATTTAGACAGTTTTGATATTCATTGAGATACATGAAATATGTAATTGACATAATGGTAGAATGGTATGATTAAAACAATATTTAAAAAAAGGAACGTGCATGTACTAACTGTGCTACCACGAGCAGGAGTTAAACCTACGATTATCAGGATAATCTAATATCAGAAGTGTAACACTCTACCCACTGAGCTATCAGCACAATTTGTATACATTTCTCCAGTTAGAAGTGATAATTTACACTGTTTTTATATATGAAAACTGTAAGTTTTGCAAAATTCCTTTGAAAATATCATTTTTATATTGCACATAAGCATTGAACAATGTACAATATATTAAATCTTACAATCACAACTTTGCAGAGTATAGAGAAAAGTATTTGTTAAGATTTAGAAAAAATTTTCATTAAAAGAGCGAATCGTGATATAGTTTAGTAGTTGGATGTGCTGATACGCGCTACGGTGACTACTAGCTACGTATTTATTATGGGGAATTCGATTTCACTATTCGCTATGTGTCACAGCAATAGAAAGTGAACAGCTCGAATGATCAGTACAGAAACTTAAATATGAGGAAAAAGTCCTCTTAGCCATTCGATACATGGGCGTGATTCTTGATTTATCCATCCAACTGAGGAGTATCGGAAACAATGCAGGCTCTTTCAGATCAAGAACGCCTGATCAATGCTTCGAATGGTCCTGATTTCAAATGCGTTAGGCTCGCCTGATCAGGCAAGTCATATCGATCTGGAATCAGTTTCGAATCATGCTGATATCAGGCGAGCCAAATAGGGCACACCTTACTAATACCTAGTCCGGTCCTGATGAAATATCAGGTAGCTTGATTATATTTATTCTCGGGAATTATAGTATCACGCAATTGTATTTATTCTATTTAATTGCGTGAAAGCGGTCGTTGAAGAATATGAAAATTTATTGCTCCGGAAGTCGCTTCCTAAATACTCGAATGACAGTAGCCATTGATAAAAATGATGAATAAAAGGAAGCACGATTATTAGCAAGGTAGCTTTGGAAGATGCATGCTGAACGGATATTTCAGGTATTCCTGTGGCTGAAGTGTCATTGCTGAGTGGAAAAAAAACGGTCTTAATGCACGCAAGAATGCTATAAGCTAGCGTGCTGTAATAATGGTACTGCTTTGCGGAATAGTCTCGGGGAGCCGCGCAACGTCGAAAATGAATGAGGTTGACGCGTGTTTTATTCAATAAAACCCAAATGTACCGCGAGAGACCCTTTTCCATTGTTAGCCATTTCTTTTTTATTTTATCTTCCTCTTCCTGCTTTTCCTGGAATTTGTTGAACTTTACTTCAATCCCTTAATGTCCCGAGATCAGTCTTTTATTTATCTAGTATTTTATAACTTACGTCAGTTTTGATGTAGTATTTTCCTTCTGAAGAAACTTTATATTTCATTAAACAATATTACTCATTCTATTCTGGATGGAAACTAACGCGATGTAAAAGTGAGTTTTCTCCAATAATTATATTACTTTTCCATTTTCCGAATATGTAGTAAATAATTTGAGGTAATTCAAAGTTAACGGTAAATGTATAACCGTTTTCTTTGCGGATACAAAAATATTGTTCTAATAATTTATTTCATGTTGACAATATAATAATTATTTTAGTATTAACAAACTCAATAGACGAAGCGGAAGGGCATCCAACACCTGGTCGTCATGGTCAACGTATAATGCATACAATTTTACTCTAATAGAATGACTACGATCTATATGGTATCCCAAACTATGCCTACGTTCCAAGTCCAGTTAATCAGGGAACAAAAAATGGGGCTTTGCGTAAGGTGAGTCTACTAACTTTACGACTTCCATAAAATTTCCGAGAAACCTTCCTTCAGTTTCTGATATGGCTACCCCCTACGTCGGAAGTATGTATATAGGTTACTCCATATCTGAATATTTGAAATAAAAAATGGCAAAATAAGTAAAACAAATAAGAATTCAGTAGACATGATCGGCTCTTGGAAGAATAAGAGCAACGAGCTAGCGCATCCCTTTATATATCATTTAGTATCATTCTCCACTATACTTTCTGGATTGTTCCGCCATAACAAATATTTAGGCTTCTAAGTATTCGTTGTCGAAATTCTGAGTATCTGTCAACCACCTGACATACGTGGTCAAGTGGCAACCTCTTTTTGTGCAACTCAGGAATCAGGAAGATTCCTGGACGATATAAAGAATTTTCAACCAAAGAACACGCCGGTATCACTGGTATGGATCTACTTGGAGACATAACCAGGCTTATTTTCATGCGTCCCAATTTTCCAATTACACAATTCGTTGACACGATACACCGGTACGATCTACTAGAAAGTCAATTCGATTACCTCAAAAATCGACCACCATTAAGTTCCGTCAATGACGATTTGAAAAATTAAATTTGCCCATGTAATTTTTTTACTAAGAAGGGAAGAACGAAGTGGTCGACTTTTGGTGCTACTCTTATTACGTAGAGACCCGTGAAAAAATTTTTCCGTTGAATTAGTAATGTCTAAATAGCAACATAAATCGATCTGTAGCTTCTTAATATTTGAAAACTGGCTTAATACCATTCAGTCGTCTTGATTGACGAGATAGCAAGAGGAGCACAAAGTCTACCAGGAAACACAGGGTAGCTCATAAAACGCCATGAGAGAGGAGTGTGAGGCTTCCATGGGGGGTGTTATTGGGTCGTGGGCACTTAACATGCAAATACATCGGAAGAGTCGGATGTT
>JARQTI010000602.1:1477948-1498745 GCA_030142655.1 Trachelus tabidus
GAGTGTGAGGCTTCCATGGGGGGTGTTATTGGGTCGTGGGCACTTAACATGCAAATACATCGGAAGAGTCGGATGTTCCGTGCCAGACAGCAGCCAACGGAGCCAATACTTAAATTTACATTTAAAATTGCTCAAGAGTTGACAGCAGCCTTGTTCCATCTTGCTTTCTCCTCCTATTTACCATCCTTCCGTTCTCTATTTTTACCTTTCCTTCTTTACTTGATAAGCGAAAGCCTTTTCTCTCTGTCTACTTCACTCAAATCTGAATTTTGAACTTATGCACCTGCCTATCCAAGTTTAGTAGACAGATACTGCGTGCAACGTAAAACGATAATATTTACCATACCTTTGAATAACTAACAAACTTTTAAATCGAACAATGTGGCTTCAAAGTAAAATCTATGCATCCCAGTACAATCTATGTAAAATATCCTGACAAACTTCACACAGTGTTAAAAAAGGAGACAATCTTTTTTTTCAAATTTTGCTAACCGACGTCACATCCTGAAATTGTGAAAATTAGATGAAACAATGATTTTTTTGTACAATACTGATAATCACATTGATTTTCATTTTCCACCCAAAGAACCCTAATTTTCAGCAGCACGTGTATAACATATCTTCTCGTATTAAAATAAACAAACATCCTATATATGTACAGCCAAGCGTATTTCCATTATATAATTTATCTATTAACATACAACATTATGTATCTCAACCATTCCATAATAATTACTTCTTGTGTGTGTGAAATCCGTATGGAGGCTAAATAAGGAGAAAATATCTGCATAAAATGGCGCTCTTCGATTCTCTGAAATGTTAAACATGCACACAGGCAATCGGTATATGTACATAGGAATCTTTATATACATATCGTGATCCCTGTATGTTGATAGATATGGGGGGTCGTGGGAGTGATATACGTGTACATAAAGGGTGCTTCAGCCGGATCCTCGTTCCATGTTTGATTGCGGACGCAAGCACATCCGACTGTGCTTCAAACAAACAGCGAAGCGCGTAGAGCTCTGCTAGTCGTGCTTTTTGCTCAACGGTGAGGATTTGCTCGAATCACGCATTCAGGTTTCACGTTTTGTTACGATATCGATCTATAAATATGTATATATATAAAAATATTTTTATATATATATATAAACTTGTCCAAGGGTAGTTATGAGAACGCGTAGCACTTGCAACGGCAAGAGGATGCTTTTTTATTAAAAACAAAAAAGTTAGACATTGAGACATGTGGCATACGAGTTCTAACCTAATCTAACTTAACGAAACCATTTCTCAGCCCATCACAACTCCGAGTGTCTGGCATGAAAAAATATTTGGAAAATTCTGTGCAAGTGCCGCTTTATGGTCCTGACAATATACTTTATCCCGGCTGACAAACACTGAGTGTCCTCATAGGTGCCAATACTCGAGACAAAAAGTCCTGTGAACTGTACCTTCTTAAAAAATATATCTACAATATATATATGATACCGACGATAATACTATCTGTCTCAATCATCCTTCATATCATTTACCCACCTTATACCTATTTAAATCTCTTAGCTCCAAATTTCCAGCGAATAATAAATCCACGGAGAAAATTGAATAAGATAGAAAACATATTTACATTCCGAAATTATATTGTATTTTACATTAGTTCTACGAATATTCTCATATATTATCAATATGAACGATAACATTTGTATTATAATTTGAAATTATATTTGGAATCGTCAGAGGATCAGAATTACTGCATTGTTGCAGTATATCTTGAATCACAAACGGTTTACTTACGAGGAAGTAGAGTTCAACAAATGGAAGCACGCATAACATATTAATTATTAATGGGGATCAAGGATAATTCTCTCAAAGGGGAATTTCTAATGGAAATTGGCGCTTTGCTTAGAGAGAAGGATTCGACTCCAAAGAGCCAAATATTGTGTATACCAAATACCGTTTCATCAAGAATTCTCTATACAAGAACATTATCCCGTACATAAAACATTCTTCTTATATCCATTTCACTCGCACATAAAATTTTCGCGAAATTAATATGAAAAATTAAGACGCATATCAAATTGCATACCCACTTATCTATAGCGATAAAGTTACTCTGATTCTAGCCCTAGTAGAAAATGGATGTGGATCTTAACCGTGTACAAAGTACTTTTTGACACTTCTATCTATACGGTAACTAGGAAAACTACCTAACGCCAAATCAGAAACAGGACGGAGCCTCGTCTAGCCACTAGTTATATCATATATGCTAGTTCCTGAGTTGATATGTAGGCAAGTACGTTTGACAGAAAGTGGTTTAGACTGTTTTGATATTCATTAAGATAAATGAAATATGTAATGGAAATAATATAAAACTTGTATAATTAGAACAAACCATAAAAGTACGTGTGCATTTACCATGTATTTTGCTACTGAGCCAGCAGCTCAATTTGAACGTATTGCTTTCAGTTAGAAGTAATAATTAACACTATTTGTACATATATGAAAACTTTGTTTTGTAGAATTCCTGTGAAAATATATTTTTTATATCGCCTTATTTAATGTATGACGGGTTAAATGTTAAAAACATAATATTTCGGAGTATTTGGAAAAGTATTAGTTAAGAATTAGAAAGGATCTTGATTTTTTAATAATAATATCAAATTCTTAATTAACATGTTTCATATTATATTACTATTGGCATTAACAGTTTCGCATATACGTTGGATAGAATCGAAATCTTTCACGATCAATTATATTCATAGTAAATAAACACATAAATAAATTCTGCCCTGACACTGATGAGATCCTATTAAGAATCTGTCACTGTAGCAAGAAACTATCGGAACTAAATGCTAGGTACTAGCTAGGTTTTTATTATTCGGGATGGCTAGTTCCAGCCCGGCCAGGCGCTTTTGTTATCATGGAAACGACTACGAAATATCTACTAGGTTGTCGATAGTTCAGATATACATATTCCAAAATTCATTGCATGCATTCGTTACTGCATCGCTACTAAAATATTAGAGTAATCGTGTTTAGTTTGAAGAACGACCCATTAAACCATGCAATCACATGTTATACATTCCTTGTTGCAAAAGAACATTTGAAACCTAATTTTGAAACTGAAAGTGATGAACATTTCCAAATATTGCTGTTTCATTAATGTGCTCAAGATATTTTCTACACGGATCACTTAAAATCTGGATGCACACGTACGATGCTGAAATTTTGTGCGTATGCGATTGTGAAACTGAAAATGCCAGATGTCTGCAAATGTTGCTGTTCCATCTGCATGCTAAACTTAATATCCGCTATAAATTCGAGCATAATTGGTTTAGCCAATTGTTTGTAGATTTTTCTTCAATATATTATGTATCATAATAAAATCATAGCTCTGTTACGTAGAATCTTACTAAAATGCTTGATAAAATTTGAGACTTGGAAAAAAAAATCAAAAAGTCATTGTACTTTTCTCCTTTCCAATAGTAATGAAAATGTGAAATGTAATGCGTAAATTAATATAATATAGTACGTTATTTTCCGTCTCTTATCGAGCTGCACTTACATATTCTTTACGCGTATGGAATTTTCACCAAGCACCACAGTAATAGATTACACATATGTATATATCCGAACATCATCGATTATTCTACGTGAGAAAAATTGCAGCCTGCTTGATTTGGCAATTTTTTGGCAATTTGGCAATTTTTTATATAATGAAAAACGATTTTGGGGTAGTTTACCCCCTTAAGAGTCATTGTGAAAGATACCGCTTTTATATGTGAAATAATTAAATGGGCGTTTAACACCCCAATTTTCGGGGGCGGTTTTCACTCCCCAAAAAGTTGAGTTTGGGCTGATAAGAAAAAACACGTGTCGCTTAATTTTTTGAGTACTACAACATATGTGAAAACGAAAAAAATCAGAGGCGGACACCTAATAAGGTTTCCTTGTTAGTAAATTCTGTAAGCAACTTCATATGAAAATTTAACAAAAAAATCTTTTCGTGTGCATTTTTTATATTTTTGTACAGCAATACTTCTAAATTTCTGATCATTTTAAAATCATGCTCAAATTATGTGCAATAATACTGAGATTGAATCTCTCTCGTGAATCGAAAGGATAAGGCCATACAAAATGGCGGCAACTTTCAAAGCAACTGAGAGATCGTAAACTTGGAAAAATTACCGATGAGTGTGGAAATCGAATTTTCTTGGACCGAAATCTTTTTCGGGCATTGTGCAGATTTGACCTCGGTATTGATACAGACGTATCAATATATTATATATACGTATGAATATACATCGGTCTTTAGTTTAGATCTGATATGAACACGCTACAACCCTAGAAAAATGAATACACGAAATTAATTTAGATATTTATGATGGTTATTTTTGTGAGTCTAAAATGAATGAACAGGTAGACAAGGTTATCAAATTTAGTAACAAAATTTGAAACGTCTTAACGTGTATCGAGAATCCCTTGAAGATAAATACAGATATGAATCATTATACAGAAACTCAACAAAAAATAACGATCAAAGATTACATCAAAGTCCCAAAAATTCTTTCATTAAATTTGGTAGATGTTAGTATTAACATCTTTAGCGAATACGCAAAAACGGTGTGGTCGTATCTTTCTTTATTTTATTCGCATTTTTCCAAAATTTTAAGTCGCTATTTCCGTGCAACACGAATAGAAGCGGCGTACAAAACGAGTTCGTATGCACACGTTTATGCGTTCTCCTCCAGCGAAACGTAGAATGTACGCACCGAAATAATAAAAAGAATACTGACCGAGTCGCGTAATTAAATTCACTACGTAGCTATTCTATCCGTTGCGCATTGAAAGCACGGCTTTATACCTATAGGCATGTGTCTCTACGCAGCGTCGCGTCAGTATCGTGGAATCCTTTGGGCGCCGTAAAAAGAACTCCATAAACAGCGCCTGTGTATACTGGGAATTTGGTAAAGCTTCTTCTTCCTCCAAACGGCACGAGTCTTTTTTGTTTGGATACTCAGCCCGAGGACACTTCGGACTTTACAGCTCTTAGGTAGCACCTTCCGGATATCAATTTAGACGACTGAACATCAGATAGGATATCATGTAAGAATGATTCTCGAACGATTCTTATCACGACGATTTCATTCACAGCATAATGAGTATGCGTTTAATTTCAACTGAAAAATAGGCACTATTTGCGAATGGCTATTAAAGCACTGACAATAATCGTTACAATTGTTACCATCTGACCCTTCTATAAAGAAGAGTGTATATTTGTATAAATTCAATCAAAAGTGAGAGTGGTGGATTCGTCCGTGATCTTAAGGTGAAGGTGAAATCTTTTGAAAAAACATACTCCACTGCGTATTGCTAATATGTAAATAAAAGTAGCTGCTAAATTTCGTCTCGATTAAGCCTGAAAAATTCAAGCGCACGATCTCACCCTCGAGAAAGGGTTGCTTTCAATTTAAATATTTATAAGGAAGGCTCTGCGAAATTTCCATGTAGGTTCAGAGATATCGCGGTTCAAATGGTCTTGAATACATTAATGGACGTTTGAGACGGTAGACTTGCTCAAAGGATTTAGGCGCCGTTGTCGGCGTCCATCGTAAATTCCGCAAATTGATTAGCTGCTGTTTTCACAGTCTTATTAAGACACTCAATTAACAGCTGTCATTTAAGCCTCTTCTTTGTGTTCCCACCGGATCATATAATACATAAATTAGAAAATACCTTCTTCAATTCCCCAATTACTGATAAAAAGTTCATCCTCACTTCTACGTACTTATCATCAAAATTAGTAAATGCATGCTCCAAGACCACCAAAGAACCTTTAAAACTGTCAAAGTTACGTTAACTTCGTTTCCAGTGAAAAACGAAAGAAAGCGAAATGGAAGTAGATAAGAATCACGCCGAAGGAAAGAATTCTTATGGATTCTACGTTCCAATGGAGCATGTCTGCTTCAAATTACGGTGCAGTAGCCTGTTCTCCTTCTCATTGGATTAGGCATCAGGTAACCAATTGTAAATAGAGGGAAGGCAAGACGAGCCAAGAAGTAGTGGGAATTTAAGTTTTCCAAGGTTGTAAGAGGAGACGGAGGCCTGGGAATGTCAATCAACCCCTTTATCGAGCCATCGGTCACCCTATGCTTGTTAGCTATGTACTACTCATTTCTCAAGGACTACTATAGTACCTTATACCCTGTAATGTTCTGTTACTTTGTATTTCATTAAATTGACGAAGTACACATGATTTCCTTATAGTATCGTACAATCGCGTATCTGATTTTTCACGATTTAACTATTAAAATTGATAAGTGACAAATTTTTGCAATAATCTGTTATATGCTCGTAAGTATTATATAAATCTTTATAATTTTTTTAGTTATTAACTATTAACTGCAGGAAAGATTAAATACTGTATATTCATATACTCATTGTTAGTACTAATAAATATAACAATTATTATGCTTTACTAATTTATCGTAAAAAGAGAAGCTGGTTGTCTTATGCAACTTCATAATTATTAAATATTACCTCAAAATACGTGAATGCACTATAGTGGTCGTATGATTTATGCAAATTCTTTAACCTGCCGAGTTTTGAGTACCGTGAGCACTTTACACGAGTAGTGATCGCCTTCGATGACGCAATATATGAATTTGCAAAATATACGGAAATATTTTATTCGGTTCACAGCGCACGAAAGTGCCTGAGGAACGTGAGAACATTACGATGCACCAAAGACAAGAAATCCGCTCGGTTTTCGCAGTCTGTTGAATTTGCGAGTAGCTCCTTCACCACCCTCCGTAAGTCGATTACGCCAGAAAGGGAGAATTAGAAACGTCAAGTCAAAAAGTGGAGCTCGTAAGAGCATATTGAAAGAAGTATGGAAGATATGGCAAGGAAGCTAAAGGCAAAGGCTCTTTGGACTTGAATAGAGAAGTCAGGTTAGAAAATTTCTTTCTGCGAGCAAGAAATCTGATTTCACAGACACTTCATGAAAATTTCATAAAAACAAAGAAAATGTTGCATTTCAGCAGTCTGACCACTTCCGAATAGAACATCTATTTGCTTCTCTCAATACCTCTCGTAAAACGTCTTTTCGCCTGCAGAAGTTCATAATAGGAATATTTTGACAATTTCTTGGTACTTTATGGTCATTGAGACCAATATAAATAACAGAAGTCAAAATTGCAAGCATACTACAGACGCAAAAGTAGCTCAAAACTCAAATATTTGCCACTTACTGGTATCAACCTTTCTTACGAATTGCTCGTTTCTACATACCAAAATTTTGAGGACTTTCTTGCTTCTCCATCTCATTACTTCTTTAATTCTTCATAACCAGCATTTTGCCATAAGTAATCTTTTGTTGAATATTCTTTATATGCAATTTCTATATTCACAAAATGTTATTAATTTTGCAATACTTCAGTTCAGCAAACAAATACTATAGTTAGATAGTACGTGTCTAAGCTAAGGTGAAACAATTTCTTGAAAAGAAATTGTATTGAAACCAACGTTTGCGAAGCTTTTAAGTTAATTATAATAAATATACACAGTCACTGGACAAAACCTTTCAAATATTTAACATAAAATAATGATTATTATCATACAAGTATCATAATTCGATTTAAGATATTACCATCTTAACAGCGATCATGAATAATTATCAAAAATGAATATTGAGGCACACAATACTTACTACCTATAAATGCTGCTACCGATCTACATAGCGTAATTCGTTGTGTTTGCTCTATCGAACATTTACCTCTCTAAAGTACTCGATCCAATGTGACAATCATATCAGATATAAAAATACCCTATACAACCCTATACTATGATTCATATGCCTAGGTATTATCTGAAACACAGGTAGAAAATGTTTACAATAAAGAGAACCCAATATAACAACAAACGCTATTTAGAATTAAGGTTACAAGGTCAAATAGGTGACAGCTGCTTTATTATATCGAACAGGAAGTTTCACTTCAGTCACGAAGGTTTATTCTGGTTATTATATTTATTTTGTCGAATGGAATTGAGTTATTTTACACGATATGTTTAACCAGTAGAACCAGCAGGCAGCAATGACGGCCTAATGTGGTCGTGAACCAATTCTGTGAGGAAATTACGATTGTCGCCGGTTAATAAAGGCACGCTGAGGTCAGATCGTCGCATCGCCGATATCCAGCGTTTGAACTTTGATGAAAACGATGTCTGCAGGGGTGGTTAATGCGGTGACACGCACTGGGACACCCAAGAGGGAGTGGCCGGACCAGGCTACCCTGGTCACTGCTCAGTCGATAATTACTTACCCCGGCTTAATGCGGGAGCTCATCAAACTCTCTGTGAAATACCGTTTTCACACGTATCCACCCACCCACTGAATCACCCTTCAACGCGCCCACGAGATATTCGATATCGATTTTTGATGCGATAAACGTTGCTGCTTTCGTTGCTACGTCGATTGGTTTTCTTTAATATCACTCTTTGTCTGCTTATTAACATATGTTTCCAGTTATTATTTAATGCAATTACGACAGCAGCTTTTTATAGAGTCTAATTGTTTTTTTGTGTGAACTCTGCCTGCTGAATACTTTTCATGATTTTATTGCTCATTGGCATGACTGCCGTCATTGAGTTTTTCTTTAATATTTTCTTGCTGCGAGTAATGACGTCATACCTTATATTAAAATTTCATTTTTTTATGTGTTCAATTTGGATTTTTCAACTAGTATAACTGAGTTCTTTATTTGAGAGTTTGCTAGTTACCTAATTTTATTTTTTGTCACTGATAAACCAAATGCAATTTTGACGATAAACGAAGTGCGGAAATCTCTTTGAGATTTTCTATAAGTAGTTTTCCATAATTAAGTTAGCGTCTTGGTATGGAACCTTTATGGGTCCTTTAACGGACGATTACGTTTTCTTAATAAGGGTCCTTGTACTCCCGAGTACAAAAAAAAGACAAGAAAATTGGTAAAGTGCAGCGTTTGCGAAAATGTGACTAAATATTAAATCTCATACTTTAGAAAAAAAAATAATAATAATAGCTCGTAAGAACTGCAATTGTGGGGGGGGGGGGGGGTTATATCATTAACCGCACTTTCGGAAACGCCGCACTATTCCCATTCTTTTTTTTCTATGCTAGCTGTGTCTGATCTACTTACATAATTTTGGTCCATACGCGATCTATCTAAATTATCCTAAATTATTCATCATTTATGGAATGCCTAGCGTGCGCGACGAGGAAGAAAGCACAAGAGAAAATGAGCAGAAGAAATAACATACGGCCAAACCTTCAAATTGCACGATTTTTGTTTTGCACGGTCGAAAAATATTATAAATTTTCAATTTAACATAGTTTAAAAGTGTACCTAATCCTCGATTTGCAGAATACTCGTTTCATACGATTTCATTTACGCGATACTTTTGCGGAATCAATTTACTGTTTAAATCGGGAGTTGGGTTAAACTTTTTCACAGGTCATTTTTCATTCAAGAACCCCTAATTATATTGTAGAGTAAGAATCTATGACTGTTAAATGACAATCATAGAAATTAGTAATTTTCTCATTGAGCCCAATTGGGTAATAACGTGGATTTATCAGCTCAACTTGAAAAGGACCCCGACAACTATTTAAACTAACTAGGTACCCTAATTATTTTCCTCACGAGCAGTACACGTCTGATAAGAAATTTGAGATTAAAAGTGAAGTGAATTATCAATGAAACTATATAATATTATATTTCATATTTTACTGCAAATATAATATTTACTTACTATTTCCTGTTACTTATTTCCAATTTATTGTTTCAGAATATATTCAAGCTGTCAGATGTCTACAACAAAAGTGATTCTCAAGTCTGTAAGTATATAAAAAATAATAATTAGAAAAACTTAAATAATTTTAATTATACTAAACTAAGTCATAAATAGTTACCGTGAAAAAACTGCAAAAAATAAAGAGAGGTCTCTTAATTCCTAACATCTCGTTCGTATATTTAAACTGGCTATAAAAACGAGTTATATTCTATATTCTTGAATAAAAAAATCATTCGGATCATTAAATAAAATCGAAATTTCCAAATTCCTAATAACCGCCTGTATAATTAGCAAGAAAAATAAGAAGATACTGTCGATTTACGAAAAGTGAAATCGTAAAAACAGTGCATCGAGAATGAAGCTGTATCAGCAATTTTTAGCAGTATCTATTCAAAGTCGCTACTCACTTTATCCGAGGGAAACAAATTGTATTTGTATAGACGAATTGGTTGAATTGAACATGAAGCTGAGGATAAAATGGAGGATGGCCAAAAGACTGAAGGTGAAGGGCGGAAGGTAAAACCGTAGCATAAAGGTGGGGCAGTTCTTTCCGAGAAGACGAGTTTCAGCCCTTTTCAATTACAGGCAGAAGATTGTGTTGCGGGGCGGTATCAGCCCGAGCCCGCCGAGCGAAGCGAAGAGGCTTTAAAACTAGCTTGGGAAATAATTAAGAATTCGCAAAATTAAAAAATCTATCCCTGCTGCTTCTGCAACTGTTCGCCGTGCAATCCTCTCACGAGTTGCGCCTCCTTATGCTGTTCCCTTGCTCCACCTCATCAGCGAGCCTCACCCCACTTCCTCTATCTTATCAACCAGGTTATTAAACCGAATGAAAGAATTTTTTCTCAACCGTCTCACTCCTCCTTTGCCAATTGCCTGGTTACGTTTTAATTAATCACCTAATTATATCAGCAATCCATCTTGCCATCTACGTGAACCCTTGCGTAACGTTCTGATAATTATATTTCACATTGTATATCTCTAACCTGACTTCAATTAATTCTAAATTTATTGAATTTCCTTATCACGCTATTTAATTATTCGTAGCGACCTGTATTATCGACCCAAATTAATTTTTCAATCGCCTTCCAATTATGAATATTAATCTAACAGATGATAGCCATTTTGAAAGCACGCTCTGTCGTAGACGATGACAAAGAAACGAAAGTTTACGTTTTACGCAACAGGGGAACGTAATGGCGGATATCTTTGGCAGAGGTTTTCTTGGCAGTCAATGACATGAAACGTCCTACGGATCACGTGTGCTTTCCCGTAGTCGAGTTACGTCCAGCAGGAAGCCGTAATTTCAATTAGCAAACACAATTACTGGGCAGTTACTGACGACCCATCTAGCCAGCAAGTGCTTGCCTATCTGACTGCCTTACTAGCTGGACGGTTGGACGGCTGCCTAACTGGCTGGCTTCCATCTCTGTTTCACTCTCTCTCTTGTGTGATGCACTTCGACATGCAGTCATCCTTTTTGCTCATAGAAGGACCTTTTTTCGTTGTCCCCTACGAGCTTTTCCAACATCAAAATGCCTAATAGCATTTTGCGCGTCCATAGAAAGGCTCAAATGGTTACTGAGGTCTAAAAATATCAAGCGTTGCTTGAACAAGTGAATTATCGATTCCCCGGTTCTCGTAACCTAAAATAATTTTAGACACAAAGTAATTCTATAATTTATTACAAATTATATTGTCCAAGCTTTCAGTTTATCATTATCGTTCTATTGATAATTTTTTGTACCTAAAAGTATAACGTCATGCTCAACAAGAATCCGAATACCCCTAAAGCTCATAGTTTTCGAGTTCACGTCAACCATGAGTAACTCTTCGATCTTTATCAACAAGTTACATGACTCTTAACGTCTTAGGGCGCAAGTAAGAGGCCGATCCTGTGGAAAATTCCGAAAGACTTATCCCTAAACAGGATATTTAAAAATCGATAGAGTCGATCGGTCTCCCGTTTCTTGCTTTATCGATAATATGTAATCGTTGTTCAGACGTTACATTTGTATTCGTTTTTCTATCATACATTAAACGATAATATAGCCATGCACGAAATTTACATTTAAGCTTACGTTTTAAAAGTATAGAATCCTGCGGAATCATTTGGACGGATTCGTGTAATAGCGATCGCCTTAGATTCAGAATTGTGTGAATAATATTGTAAAGACGTGAAAGTTTTACGAAAGCAGCTTGATCCTGGAAATCCTTGAAATCTGAAGCAGTTATCGTAGAATATGTCTGTATAGATTGCATTTGCTTCGTGCTCTGTCCTCAGTTCGTTCTATTACAGCAACGATTTCCTATTCGTTTTTTCTTCTGTCCTTCTTTTCATCTTCTTCGCCTCTCTCTCTATGATTGCCTTGCCTCTGCCTTTTTCACTTCTAGCAAAACTCGATGTTAGCTTTGCTATTTGTGAGGACAACCAAATTTGGTACATTGAATACCTGGAAAAAATAATTTATACCAGATATAGTGGAAAGCAATTGATTTCTTTTCATTGATCCTGAATTGCATCAAATATGGTCAAATTAATTGAACGAAGTCTATGCTATTATCTCAAATTCGTCGCACAGTTATGATAATCATTATATCATTGAGATCGTTCAATTGCACTACACGTAAATCAAATAACTATAAAGCTGCAATTCAAGCAACCTAAGCAGTTGCTCCGATCAGTTCAGATGTGAATTGCAAGGCACTGTCCGAGCTCTTCCTTTGAAGAGAATTCGGTTCGAATGACTAGACGCACAAGACACAAAACTTAGCTACCTACTCTAATTTACGTAGGCCAAAAAATGTGTGTCAGACCGTACTCGAATGCACTATATGAATAGTCAGATGGGAACACGCGTTTCGTACTACGGGCCCCCATAACAAAATTTCTCGATCGTCAATATTGTTTTGCCAAAGAAAATAAATGGTTTTCCATTGATGTGTCATGCATTAATTTTCGCAAAAATACATCGGCAAAGGGAAATTTTCCCATGGGCTTCGTAATTTTCCATCTGGCACTTTAAACTATTTTGCTTGTGGACTGGCAGTTGTATAAAATAGTACAATTTTATTAGAGAAAATTGAATTAACAAAATGAGGTGCATCACACCAATCTAATCGATAACACTAACTAATCATTATAAATATCTTACCGTATTGACAAATGAAGTATTCATTTGGCGTATCAATGCAGGAAAAGCGGAAAAAGAAAACAAATAAAAATTATTAAATTAATTGCAACAAGTTGATTATTGAATCATTCTAAAAAACTGTATCGGTCATCGATTTTAAAAACTTCTATATATCTCGGTTTTGGCAGGAATATTTGTCCAATGTCAATTGATTCACGGAGGCTGATACGCGTACGCGAAGGCTGTTCGTGCAATGAAAGTACAAATACCCGATAGTCGCTTTTCATTAGGTCGGAAAGAATTGAGTGCAAGTATTAACATAGTTATTAATATGCATAGCTTGACGTACCGCCGAACGGACTTCATCAAATTCATTAAACCGTTCATTAAACACGTGTTTGTCCGTTTCTATGCGATTATGAATTATGCGTCACGAGTGGTCAAACCCAAATACATATATTCGCTATGCTTCCCCTATATTTTGGCATTCGATCCACAACTAGATGCATCTTAATAACACGTACACATTCGAAATAATATAATACTATTATAATTCAATGTCCCAGCTTCATCCTTATCTCATTCATATTTTATCTCCTACACACGCCACAAGCTATCCTTTCGAAATTCCGTTATTGCTGTATAAAATGCATAATGAAAATCTGCAAAAATCCGCACACAAAGGACAAAGGATTAAATATAACACGCCACTGACATATTTATAAAGCCCATGAATATCGAATCTAGTTATGTGTTATGGACTAGGCTTTAAGTCAGGTAACTCCGTATAAAAAGCATCAGTTTCAATTTTCATGGTGCTTCGCCATAGGGTAGGGTATAACGCACCCCATAATACTACGAGCTATTTAATAACAATTATTAACGCGATCCTTGCGCGGTGTACTTTAGCAGAATTTATAGCTGGTCCCATTTGATAGAGGCTGTGTGGCCAGTACGGCAGCGCAGGCTTGCGGTATATGCAGCAATAGTTTTCAGCAACCAGTAGTCATTTGTAACTCGAAGCAGCAAGGTTGGGTTTATTGCTACCATAAAGATCTCAGCTTCGCCTGCTCCGGTAGTTAGCGAAGTGTAGAATGCTAGCTGCGATTTATGTAGATTAGCGCGACGATACCTTTCCAAGCGTTTTTCCTCCCTTTAGCGCAGCTTCAACCATCCGTGAACTTTTGTGGGAAACGTGAAATTTTTCACTCTCTTCTTTTCACTCTTTTCTCACTGGCACTCGTAAACATACTACAAAAGAGTACTATTAATAGTAACTACTCTAATACTAATCTTCATCTTCGTAGAAAATTTATGCTATTGACATCAAAAAGAATTTCTTGTCGAATAGCTCATTTTTGCTGTATATATTTAAATTTTCGTTTTATGGAAAATAATTTCTTGCGCTTATAAAACTATCGTTTCACGATACCATTTCCATCTGACTCTCATAGGTCATTTCACTCGATGAACTTAATGGACCCGATAATATCAACGCGTTCGTGGTATTATACTTCGTTGCAATTGCGCTCAACTGGCAACCATTAATTTAGACGCAGTTTGCTGTTAATTGGTTGGAACAAAATTATTTTGCATGTAGTACTCGTCCACTTCAAACTCCATTACACAGAACTCATAAACTAATGCTCATTTGCTACTTTATATTTTTTGTGTATTTCAAAATCAATTTTAAATGAGTACCAGTCGTTTATTATGTAAATAGTGATGTAAAAGAATCTCATTACCACTGACATGACATATGGATACTAAAATACGTTCAAGGTAAAATTCGCATATTCAACTATCCTGACTCACTCATAGTTGAGATTTCTGCATGACTTACGAGAGTGGTACTAATTTACATCATTACGAAGTTTGACTATATCTAAATTGTTGTAATAACGTTTCAACATAATTTCCCATTATCTGCTCAAATAAAAACAACTCTTGTCTATTGAAATCGAAATAACTATATGTTTGATATTATAAATAACTCTATAGACGATAGCTTAAATAAATAGTAAAGTAGGAAAACAATCATAAGAATATTTTAGAAATGTCAGAGACTTGGGGATAATTTTGCATTTCAGATGCTTGAATGCGAAATGTAATAAAGAGATAAAGTTTTTCTTGGCTGCTATTAATTTCACATAGAATGTACGCTAACTTTAAGGCACAGTATTTTTTCTCGTGTGATCGATTTAAGAATGATTATGATTCAAAAGACTATCTAAGATTTGATATGAAAAAAAATATCTCTGGCTACAAAATTTGAATATGGGATACGTTAGTTTTTTTGTACAGTTCATTTAATCTGCATATGGTCATAGGCTATTCTTGCATCACGAGCATTTAAAACTAACGGTAATTTTGTTGGCAATGCTAAGAATATATTAATTTCATTTTATATTTTCAACTTCATTGTTTTTTATATTTCTTAGACAAAATTTATGCTATCCTTGTAACATCGGTAATTTTAGAAATTCATGGGAAGAAAAAAAATTAAACTGCTTAATACACGCAACTTGGTTGCACTCATTCGTATTTTTTATTTTATAAAAGCACAACAGTAAAAACTAATGACAGTTCTCATAAGCAAACGAAGAAAAGAAGATGCTGCAATTTCAGTGTGTGTGTAACGAAGGGTACAGGTTATAGAATAGTTACAACTAAAGACGCAATAATGGAATATTAGTATTAGCACATTTTATGAAGCTTTAAATAGAGGCAATGAATATGTCCACGTTATTCGTACACGTAAGTAACAGATTAGGCACTTAATCACTTACTAGATTTCAAAATTAGAAATTCAGTTTAGAATTGCATCGGAATCTCTACAAATTTTCCTTCATTACAAGTTGGACTTGTACTCTTACTCCCACAACTTTTAACAGAGTCTTCATAATTAACACTATTAATTTATTAGTCAAGCTGATTAAAACAAGACTTTTCACAGCTTTTTTTTTACGTATTATGATTCTCTTTAAGACAATTTTTCACTATAATATGATATTTGATTCACAGCAAAACATATATTGCACAACTTCCTATTAGAACACGCCATTGTAGAGAATAGCCAAATAAATAGTATCAAATTGTCAGCAATGATATAGTACAAAACACCTCACTTACACACGTATAAGAAATGTTCATCCGATTACACTATCAAGTTGATACTCATTTTGTTCAACTAGAACAGATCATAGCAATGGATCGTTTTCCTTGCTTCATTACTTTACCCTTGGCATTTCATAGTCATTGTAGTAGGTACTATTAATCAAACTGTATTACGTCAAAGTCTTTCAATTGGTATAATATTTAGTACCCTTCATAAAAGAGTCCGCAGTTCATGTAGGATCATTCTTTTCCAAATCATTGAGAGAATAGTACGTTACATGCAATTGAGTATACTGAGGTTGCATATGTCAAACAATAATATTTGTTGAGAAATGCTGTTCGTATTAAATCAAGTGTTGCTTCTTGTGTACGTGAAATATGATAAAATTTCAAACGATAATGTGTAAATAAAGATAAACTTATCGTACTTCATGAAATAGATAAGAGGACTGAACCGACTAACATTCTGTACGTTTAAATATATAACATCAATTACGTACTATAATAATTTATAAAAAAAGTTTTTTAACTCTATATAATCTTTGTCAGTCCTTGAGATATAAAATATTTTGAAAAAATATATTGATAAAAGGAAATTATAGATTACACGAATCAACACATACATATAAGTAGGAGTTTGCTTCATTGTGCACTCAGTCTCAAGTAAGCTGTGCCAGTGGGAATGTATGATTAATTGACATCTAATACAAATTTGTTTTCATGTAACGAAATTCGTGCAAAATGTACACGTTCATTGCAAACATTTCGGAATGGTGGAATATATGGACCGTCGGTATAGTGACAGCATTAATTGCTTTTATACACGTGTACGTAAAACGACATCACAGTTATTTCGAAAAGATGGAAATCCCTTATTTGAAATCTCACATTATAGTGGGCAATCGTGGACCAGTGATTTTTAGGATAAGGTCGTTTATAGATCAATCAAAGATATTATATGATTCAATGCCAAAAGCAAAGTATGCAGGGATATATGATTTCACGTTACCATCAATAATGATACGGGATCTTGAACTCATCAAAGAAATTGGAATTAAACATTTTGACAATTTTGTGGATCATAAACCATTGGCCAATCCAGAACTCGATCCACTTTTTGCAAATAATCTCTTTTCTTTACGCGGGAACAAATGGCGAGAAATGCGAGCTATCTTGAGCCCGGCCTTTACGTCGAGCAAAATGAAAATGATGTTTGAGCTGATGTCCAACTGCGCCAATGAATTTGTAGATTTTTTAATGCAACAACGTAATACGAACATCTTGGAAATGAGGGATGCTTTTACGAGATATACGAACGACATAATTGCAACTACAGCCTTTGGAATAAGCGTAAATTCTATGAAGGAGCGCAACAATGAATTTTATACAATGGGCAAGGAAGCGACGACCTTCGGATTTTTTAAATCTATGATATTCCTGATAGGCCAGATAAATGCGAATTTGACGAAAGCATTAAAATTGAGAATAATTAGTCAACGGGTGTCAAACTTCTTCGAGGATATCATATCGTCAACTATTGCTACGAGAATCGCTCAGAATATTGAGAGACCGGATATGTTGCAATTATTGATACAGGCCAAACAATCTGGAAAATCTGCAGATTTGACTATTCAGGATATGACTGCGCAAGCATTTATATTTTTCTTTGGTGGATTCGATACAGTAGCACTTGCCATGTGCTTCACTGCTTATGCGATTGCTACTAATTCTGACGTTCAAGAGAAGCTGCAAAAGGAAATTGATCAAGTCCTTAAAAAATCTAACGGCAAGGTAACTTACGACGATCTCAAGGAAATGCAATATCTCGATGCAGTTCTCAATGAGACACTGAGGCTGTATCCGCCAGCTGTGGAATTGAACAGAGAGTGTACAAAAAGTTTTGAACTCCCTCCAGCTACACCAGGTGCGAAGCCATGTACCATAAAACCTGGTACTCAAATAATTATTCCCGTCTATGGTATTCATCATGATCCCCAATACTTTGCCGAACCTGATAAATTTGATCCTGAAAGATTCTTAAACGGTAATGAGAGAATGACTCCTTCTGCATATTTGCCCTTTGGAATTGGCCCAAGAATTTGCATTGGAAATAGATTCGCAATAATGGAATGTAAATTAGTCCTCTTTCATTTATTAACGAAGTATAACCTTCGACCATGTGAGAAAACAACTGTACCTATGAAATTTAGTACAAACAGTGTGTTACCGTGCCCTGTGAATGGCTTTTGGATAAAAATGGAATCAAGAAAATAAATTACATTCTTATAACTGTACCTCATTATATTTTTATTAAAAAATAGACTCAGATTGTTTAAACTTAGAATTTATGTAACAATAAAACACATTTGTAACAGTTACGTTATAATTACACTTCGGCCTAAATGCATAATGTGATATTGCTTTATTAAATTCATTGATTATAATTTATACGCTATTGTACTTTACATTTTTTTGTGTATTTCAAAATCCGTTGTAAACGAATATCAGGCGTTTGTTACGTAAATAGTGATGTAAAAAAAATATCATAACCACTGATATGACATATGCATGCTAGAATACGTTCAAGATAAAATTCTCATGTTCAAATATGCTGACTCACTTATAGTTGAGATTTTTGCATGACTTAAGAAATTTGTACTAATTTACGTCATTACGACGTTTGACTATATCTAAATTGTTGTAAAAACATTTAAACATAATTTCCCATTATCTGCTCAAATAAAAACAACTCTTGTCTTAACACAATTTTGTTTTCATGTAACAAAAGAAATTCGTACAAAAATTTGCACGTTCATTGCAAGCCCTTCGGAATGGTGGAATGTATGTACCGTCGGTATAGTGATAGCATTAATTGCTTTTATACACGTGTACGTAAAACAATATCACATTTATTTCGAAAAAATGGAAATTCCTTATTTGAAATTTCACATTACATTGGGTAATCGCGGACCAGTGACTTTAAGGTTAAAATCGTTTATAGATGAATCAAAGTTGTTATATGATTCAATGCCAAAAGTAAAGTATGGGATGTATGATTTCACGTCACCATAAATAATGATATGGGATCTTGAACTCATCAAAGAAATTGGAATTAAACATTTTGACAATTTTTTGGATCATAAACCATTGGCCAATCCAGAACTCGATCCACTTTTTGCAAATAATCTCTTTGCTTTACGCGGGAACAAATGGCGAGAAATGCGAGTTATCTTGAGCCCCGCCTTTACGTGAAGCAAAATGAAAATGATGTTTGAGCTGATGTCCAACTGCGCCAACGTAAATCGTAAAACCTGGTACTCAAATAATTATTCAAATATAAATAAGTCTTCTTTAATTTATTAACGAAGTGTAATTTAAGACCATATGGGAAAACAACTGTACCTATGAAATTTAGTACAAAATGTGTGTTACCATGCCCTGTGAATGGCTATTGGATAAAAATCGAATCAAGAAAATAGATGATGTTCATATAACTGTAGCTTATTATATTATTATAAAAAAATAATTTTGTTTGTATAAACTTATAGCAACGAAACATGCATTAATGATATAATGCTAATAAAATTTCGATAATATTAGAAAAATTTGTTGATTGCTTCGATGATTACGAATACCTATATAAACCAGCATGTGAAAACTATATTTTAATTGTAAAAATTAAAGTCACAGATCGCATAATATCGATAAATTATAATCTATTGCCTGCATATATCTTCGTAAGTAATGCATTATCAAGTGATTTACTCAATCAGGGAAATTTAAGAATACAACTGTAGCAGTAAGTCGGCGATTACTTTAATCTAAAAAAGCAAGTAGATAGTTTATATTGATCTTCCAGGGCTCGCGCGCGGACTCTCACTTGCGTCACAACGACCTCTCGTATCGTTAAAGGAGGCGCTACCTCCGGAAGATTAGAAACAAGTTCGAATTTTTGAAATTAAGGGAATTATTTTTTAACTCTGATTTCCCATAGTGATACGATAAAATCCACTTGTAATAGCCACGTAAAGATTACACTTTGTCATCAAATGCATAATGTGACATTGCTGTATTAAATTCATCAAATAATATGTACATGACATTGTACGAATAGAAAAAGATATGTTTCATCCATTTTCTCCGCAGCCGATGAAAAATAAAACCAATCATCCGTCAGTCAAGTTTGCGAAACATTTGATAAAATATTGCACATACCAAAATGCGTGGTAAAATTTCTCATATTTCACATGCAGTTCATCCAACTGCAATATTACGGATCGCCGCGAGTACTGCATGCCATATCATGAAACAAAATGGTTGGTAGGAGAATAAAAAAAAAGAGAGAAAGGAAAAAAGGGACAAAAAGAAGGAGAGAGAACAGTGAGTAGAGAGGAGAGCAGGTGATACTTTACTCGGAACATTTTTGAGCTGTGGCCATGTTTCAAAAGCCGAGTACGTTGCATTGGGTGGAAAATGGCTGACATTTTTTCTCGGGACAATGCTGACTCAAGTATAAATATATAATGTCTGCTCCCTCTGTCCTCGTATATCTACGAAGTTGCGAACTTTCGATTTCCCATCCCTTGCGGAACCAAAGCGATCCCCTGAAAACGCCAACTTTTTTTTTTGACAGTGAAAAGTTTTACCTAATGATTACACCAGGGTATCATACTATTTCGACAGATCCGCTGGAACTGAAAGTTTTCACGAAAAAA
>JARQTI010000602.1:1498845-1524023 GCA_030142655.1 Trachelus tabidus
AGTTTTACCTAATGATTACACCAGGGTATCATACTATTTCGACAGATCCGCTGGAACTGAAAGTTTTCACGAAAAAAACGATATGACTCTTGAAAATTTCTTTCACGGTTACTAAATATTTTATTTTTTTACTTTGGATCTCTGCATGATGCAACCACAAAGAATATTATTGCGTATCATGTGTAGATTACTTTCGAGTACGATACACTGAGAGAAACAGATTGTAATCATTCTAATATCTATTATAATAAATACATTGATGGTAACAGTTACTACATAGATATCACTGGGTACTACTTGCGATCACATATTAGCAATATAAGTTTGTTACTACGCTAGCTTGGAGATACTAAATAAGATTTACTAATGCTCACTATATAAATATTATTCTTGAGAATCATAAATAGTTGTGGATGAACTCAACGCATTGTAAAATGTTTTCAGGATTTTTTAGTAATCAAGTGTTTATGACTGCAATCCATTGATATCGGGCGAAACAATCCACGCAATGGTTAAGTAGTAAATAGAATTTAACATTTAAAAATGATAATGACAGAAATCTACAATGTTATAGATAGTCACAAAGCATTACACTCTAAAAACAATTTCAGATTCCAATAATTGTTAGCATCACAGATATTAAAAAGAACAAATCGTATGTATTATGCAGAGATCGTTATATGTATGTACAATGTGATATTGTTAGCAGCAATAGTATCGCTAGATTGCATCGAATAATATATTTTTAACGATATAAATAGACATTTACGCTTAATATAATTGGTCCTATTCCTATACTAAATATTAAATATGTTAACGGGTAGTATTCTTTTATTATTCGGTAATATCTATTTCTCTCAGTGTACAGGTAGTGTTATCTTTTCTACTGATACAGTACTGACAACTGAAGAACAAATATACTTAACAGATACATACACTGAGCAAGCTACACGTATTAATTGAAGACGCGTTTACACTATCCGAGTGCTTCGATTGGGTAACATTTCTTTAATGTAAAAATAGTATCACTAGGCATTAACGAAACTCGTCTTCTTGACTGTACATCGTGTTACTTATCGTACAATATCAAATAATCAAATAGTCGTTGCTCGGTCGATGTCGGGTAGTGCGAACGCGTCTTTACATTTGTTACGTGTCGATTGTTCTAGCTAACGAAATCAATTGTAGCATTTATGCTGTATATCAATTATAAAGAACCGTGCGATACTACTGAAGGACCTAATGGATTTGTCAATATTGTTGGGGTCGATAGAAATGGAGTTCGAATAATGGACTATTGTCCTTAAACGTTAAAAAGTTGCACGTTAAAAAGGAGTATTTGTTACTTATTTATCGAAATAAGAGACTCGCTCGCTGTGCTGGATGCTATTAACAATGCAAATGGTATTCCAGAACAGCAATGGAATAATGTAGACACCATATGTAAACAAAATACAGAAAAATTACTCAATTCTGAGTCTCGGAATTGCTTGCCATTGCTTGCCCACGAAGAAACTCGACATCTTTAATAATGCATCCTTTTATTTCCAAGTGCACCCTGTCCTCTTGGCACCTGAGCAATCTTTTCGCTATTATTTTAAGGAAACTGACTTCAGCCGTAGTAGTACGATTTTCACTAACTGTAATGTAGTAACAATAATATATATTAAGAAAATCACCACTTCTTAAACGAATGTCAAAAATGAACTCGTACCTGTTCATTCAATATTCTTGAACCAACCTTATCAAAATGATTTAGTGATAGTTGCATAAATTTTCGAAAATCCAAATACCGTATTAGTTTAAGTCTGAATCGTTTATCATCGTGGAGAAAAAACTCAGCGCAAGCTTTTGATATTTTTTTTTTTCGAATTTCTTTTGATAACACGTCAGCTACGGATGAGCACCTGTTCAATAACACAACGTATAGATATGTACGTAATACACTATTCGTAATAGAGTACTACCATCATAGACACTTGAAGGGAGCTGCTAACTTACATTCACACCCTTCTCCAGCCCTGACGGGCCGGTGATTGATCACGTCATCAAACATCTTGCCATATTGTTGGCTCAACTTCTCGAATGGGGTGGTCACCGTTTTTAACTTACTGTTTTTATTGCGTACCAGAATTACGTATATGGAGGTTCACTTCGACCAGTCAATTCTGCGAGCCGGTAAATAGCGTCACTTTCTTGGCATATAAAAAGCAAAAAATTTACAGGTCTTTCAAGCAGTCTATCGCCAAGACAAAGTACTTTTGTACAATCGTTTCGCAGTAGTCGAATAGTCAAGAGATGTTTGGTGTGGAATCGTCCAACGAAAAAAATAAATATAGTAAATTCTTTTAAGAGTCTTTCTTTACTATTTGCAATTTTCTTGGACTATGCAATTGCATAAGGTTTCATGTACTGTTTTTATGGAAAAGCTAAAATTAGTTTACTATAGAAATTGATGCTACTGGTTTAGTTGACAAGATCCAGTAACTATGACAGTTACAGCTCACCTATGGGTTATTATATCATTGTAATGGTAATATTTGGCGAAATTTCCTCGCAAACTAAATCACCTTAGCTTAGCGTTTACTGTGCTGCATTTGCTTGTACTACGCAGTACTGTAAGTGCATTTAAATCTGTTAGGGATATTGTCTATCGCTGTACAGCCAGCCAGTACACTGGGTGGCATGTCTAATATAGTATTTGCTGTTCATACCTTATAAAACATAGTATATCGAATCATGTATATAGAAGTATCCTTTTTCAAACCAGTGCAGTTCTAAAATTCAAATATCCACGCTGAGCGAGTGGAATAAGCGGATATCTGTAAACCAAAAAAAATAGCATCGAGTAGTACGAATCGTTATTTTCAATTTTTCTAGCTATTTTGCACAGGTCCATAGTGAAATTGAACTACCGGATATTTATCACGCATGCGCCGAGATCTATTACTCTGTTCTAATATCAAGAGTGAATGTGAGCTTGCAGTACATATGTGATATACCACTAATACTCCTAATCTCCTAATTTTTTAAATTAAACAAATATCTAAAATTCCTAAATCGCTGCTTCACTTAGAAAGAGACTAAATGCAAAATTAAATTTACAAAAAGAACTTTTTATTCTCTTATTAAAGTGAAATATTGAATCCACAATACGCTGTCATTCATTTACAATGAAAGTATCCTAATAAAAAAAGGTTCCTTGATAAGTCCACATCTATTTGGATTCTCACTGGGCCAGCTCAAATTTAGCTAGGACGTCGACGGGCCCTGGATTTTTCAAATAGAATTTCTGTCAGGTAACAAAGCAAATTTATTAAATAATGAAGAACCATATTTTCATGTTATCTTTATTCCTCTCCATCTATCGTTGCGACGGATTCACCAAGGTTTCATATGAAATAACCCAATGGTTATTATACAAATAAGATAATGCAGCTAATGGGTCGATAAAATGGAAGAGATATAGAAAGTGAAAAAGAACGGAGAGTGATTCTAAGCGCCAGGAATGCCCCAAACATTTGCTTAGACGTCAATTCGCATTTTGGTTTAGGGGGACGTTCGGCAAAGAGTCATGTACGCAGCCATAAGTATGCATGAAGTTAGCTGCAGGCCGTCTGAAATATTAAGCAGTTGCATCTTCTTCCTGCTGACTGGTTGTTTGACTTAAAGGAAGCTGCTTGTGCATCCACAGATGCAAACTACTCACTTCGATAAATAATGATCTCTAATTTGCAAAGAGACTTCGTCGAACTTTCGAATCTGTAAACTTGTCACCAAAATATAGATATAGTACTCTAGAGGCATGAGAGCTTGATCCTAGAAATTAATTACGTTAATTAGACCACGATTCACGAAAGTAATAAAAATTCCTTTGACAGGTACCTATCAGAATAATTATTAAGACGGATGTATCTATTGCTCTGATATTTCTAAGAATGCTACACTCGTGCCTACCCAATTCCATAAGCAATAACGTCAATATGTCGATATTAAGTTCAATGGAGATCCTTAAATACATATATCGATATGTTCTCGTTGTTATTTACTTCTTATAATACGAATGACTGGTTGTTGGCTCCAAAATCAACTTTTGGTGATTAATTTTCATTGGTAAAAATTGTTTTGTCCTTGTGCTAGGGAATTGGCTGAGGTGGTTGTTCGTTGTTTCCTTTTTTTTTTGTTTGTGGCAACTGTGGCGCGACTGTCGGGTGTACTTAAAGTTTCGGGCTGCAAGTGAGCGAATCCACTAAAATATTTAAAGTACGTAGTTGCTTTGGTAGCTGACGCGCTTTCTGGTCCTGCAAAGATTGCCAAGTTTTGCTCGGGGATTCCTTACAAAGTCTGACTTATTTAGCTGTAGGGTTTGGCCTCCGTGAAAAGACGAAATGCTCTTTTGTCGGTAGTTTCCACCGTCGTGGAACTTTATTAATTGCGCGTTTTGTTATGCAAATTCCGACGGCAGTAGCATCGTCTACCTACCTACCTCACTTTCCACCAGTTTCCTACTTTTTATTCTCCCTTGTCTTTTTCTTTCTCCTATTCCCATTTCTGCTATATCTTTATTCAAATTCCAATGTTCACCTATCAAACATCTCTGTCTTATGCTAATTTTGAAAATGTTACCCCTGAATTTATTACCAGGAACCTATCAACTATAATTGTTTAAGTATTACTGAATAAACTGTTATTTCGAATGTTCATAATGCATCGTACGTTGTGTGAGCAACATTTTGCGTTACAGTTCGTTATTTGCGATAAAATAGATACGCATGACGTAAACAATAATACAGTGCAGTTAATTTTATTGATAACAGTCTACGTATATTATACCTACCTCTTATTTTGTATATAAATTTTATTTTGTTCTTTTTTGTCCTTTCACATTTATATTATACATTACCTAGTCTTTTGTATTTATACAGTAGCATTTTGCCGTATGACCGATTTTTAATACCCTTTAAACTTGTAGAGGAATATTGTGCTTTTCATAAGAAAAGTACTACTTAAGCCAAGTAGTATAAGGAACCAAAATATATAAACGTAAACGTTATACAGTCATTGATCAATATGTTTTCGAAATTCCGTTCAGCGTCTAATCGAACAAGCAAGGATTCACTCAAGCGAGCTGATGTCAAACGAAAAGTTTTCTTACGGATATTTCAAGAAATCAGGACTTTCAGTCGAGTATCACGTCAAACATTACAACTAAGTTCGTTTTGGTTCTTTCTTTGATGTAACTTGTTACTCTTGAGAAAAGACTGAAATTTATTAAAAATAATTGAATACGGATTATCTTTTAAGGGGGTTCGTCTAGCATCATAATAATAGTATATCTATGAAGGCGAATATCATGTACAATAACGTTTATTACAACAATATTTCCTATGTAAGGTATTACCTTTGAGACCAACTGAGTGACAGAGATACGCCATTGTAACAATATCGCATATTGTTAAAATAAAATTATAAAAAGTACCAAGATTTTTAATTCAAGAATCGTCGTAGTAACGTTAACGTCGTGTAAATGAAATGTTTCCTAAAAATTTGATCTATGTTTATCACCTAGGAGTTACGATATCTTGAAAAAAAATAGATCTATTTTATCATACAAAGTATGTATATCAATATAGTGCTTTTTTAGTTACTTTCATTTCGTATATATCGTAAACTACATGGTAAATAATTTTGAAATTTCGCACACATGACCGTTAAGCACCCACCAAAAACATAAAAAATTCAGATCCGTATCTTGGAAGCGCTATTATGATTAACCACCTCAATAGAAAGAAAATCCTTTACAAAACTACTCTCACGAAATAACCAAACCAAAGTAGCTCACAGACAATCGCGCAACAAGGATATTATGCAAATCTGAATAGTTCAGTAAAATAGTGCTCCATTTCGTGTTTATTAACGTTGTCATCATTCATAATACTATTTCCTTTTGCTGCCATTTCATCCCAATCATAAATTTTAATTTCACCGTTGTGTCACAAATGAAATTTTGTTAAGCTCAAACGTTTTAGATAAGTTAAACTCGAATTTTGTTAAAGTACAGTTCAAGTCTTTGAGAAACCAAATCAAACCATAATATATAATAATAATAACAACAACAATAATATTGTAAAAGAAAAAAACTTGGAACTCGCATCAAAAAGCACAATCAAGCCTCGTCGCACCCAAATATGCAACACGTTATAAACTTATAAAAAATAGTGCTAATTCTACGTCATTATAACACCAAAAGTGCTATACATCGTAGAGTCGATAAGCGGTGTAAAAAAGCCATTGTACATACAACAACACATTACATCTCTCATAGTTATGCTTAACACCATCATTTTGTAAACTACAACTTCATTTGGTGCTTAGTATAATAATACCAGACTGCAGTAAACCGTTAATAACACGTATAGTAGTTTATTTTTCTACCGCAAGGTGGTTTAATATGCATTTTAATGGGTGCTACTGGTTGCTATCAAACAGTGCCGTTTTCTAACAAAATGTTTGCGTTTACATATTTTAGAAGACAATTCATTGTAGCACCTAGAAATATAAGTTTATTTATTCATTGAAACGTTGCATTATAATGTTATATGTTCACCCGAAGAAAAAGTTCTCATTGGCAATGCTCTTTTGTCATAGGTGATGAATGGTTTTGCATTGATTTACATTGGCTTACCACACATTACCTTTGGCAAAAAAACATTGGAAATAAGAAACTTTGCTACGGACAGGAACGATAAAAGTTTCGATTGCACTTTTGTTTAGATGCAGTTAAAGTTCAATCGGAAAACGTCCTAACTACAACCTGCACTGTCGTCTTTAGCTTCTATTTGCTATTGATGACAAAAACGAGTGCATCTCAATTTTTACTTTAAAATTATCAATGTAAACAACGTTTTTCAACATTATACGCTAAATGTTGTTCCAGGAGAGCAATAAACTTCAAACTGGTTTGTCAGTAACACCGCTCAAAACTTCGCGCAAGAGTATTGAAAATATTAGAGCTGATGCATGCACTTACACTAATCGAAACAAAATTATTCGATCCAGATTAAATGACGTACATGAGATAACTCCAAATGTTTCTAATATTAAATATCATTTGAACGGGACGACATTGAAGTTGCTGTTGAAATTGAATATATTTAACAAAATTCAATGTTTCTATAAGAATTTTATTACGTCGAACAACATTAAATAGGAAACTGATTTGTATACACGCCAAACATCTTTTACGTTCGGTATCCCGGTTTAACATCCAACATCGTTTACCTTTGGGTTGTATTTAATTAAGAGATGTCCATACAAAATTAACGGGCATAAATGATCCAAAATATTTGTCGATCACGGCATCAGACATGCTCTACCAAGTCTGAGAAAATCCTCTTTCCGAACGCCCTCACTCTTGCCATTGAAAGTTCTAAATAGTGCTTTTCTTGTAACAATGCGCCACTCAGCCGAGTACTGGGTCGTTTGATCCATTGATAATTGAAGGTGAGACTTAGAAGAGAAAGAGAGACTTAAGTATATACGAAGAGAGAGAGAGATAGTGACAGAGAGAAAGAGAAAGAGAGAGAGAGAGAGAGAGAGAGAGAGAGAGAGAGAGAGAGATATGGGCGGGGGTGAAACATATTCTCCTCCAACCACGTTTCTGTATTCTAGTCATTAGTCAGAACAGAAAACGAAATATCCCTCCGGGAAATACGGCATAATAACGGCTCAAGAGTTTCGCCTGTCTCCCCCTGCCTTCTACAGTACTTATCTATATAGATACCTGCACTGGAAGAGAATCGTAATAACAGAGACTCTGTGTTTGTCCCTCTATCTGTCCCACCCGTCATTGCGACACGGTGAAAAATTGAAAAAGTGAAAAATCGTCCGGCTTCGATGCTGATCCGGTAAATTGAGATAAACGGCGGTACGAATCCTTCCTCCCTCCCTCTTACCTTCTCTTAGCTGTCTCACTCATTCACTTAGTCCGCAGGACCCCCCCCTAACATCTCTTTCTCACATACACATCTTCCTTTAGCGCATTTCTTCACGCTCTTACATGCCTAGAATTCTAGTACCGGGGCATGACGACGAAATTAAAGGCTCCTAAAGCTATGCGACTCCGGATATAAAAGATCTGAAACGTGTGTGTACCAACGCAGGCAACCTACAGCAATGTAAAGCGACGTATAACTGGGTATAGCGACGTAACAGAGCACAGAACAGACGGAATACGATATCTGTATATTAAACAGCATGCGTGGTTCACTAGTCAAATTGAATTCGAGGCTATTGGCAGATTCTCAATAAGCTTCGACAATGGATGCTGCTACGAGCCTCCTTCTACCAGCGCCATTCTCTATTCGGCGCCGCCGTTCCGCATCTCTACGCCGTCGCTCGATCTGTGAGCCAGCATGAGCTCTCAACCCTCAACAATCCACTCGTGCCCCCCCCCCCCACCGCGATGCCGGTGGAAATTCTGCATGCCCACCACCCATTCCTCACTCTTTCGCTCTTTCTCTCAATTTTACCCTCGATTTGCTTATACGTTCAACATCACCTTCTCTACATGAAAAACTAGCGCTCTGGAAGCACACATGTTTCAGAACTGTTCCATCTGAATGTAATGAATCACAAGATTTTTGCGATCTTACCTTTCTCTTCGTCATTTTATACTTCTTTTTTGATATGGGATGTAATTAATACGTGCTATCCAATATATTTTGTTACATGAAAAATTTTATTTTCGTTTTCCACTATAGATTACATATTTCACCACGAAAATGATACTTTTGTATTGTATTTATATCGTGGATGTATTTACGCAATGCATTTTAATATATCAGTAGCGAGTTTGAGTTGTACTTAATTCAAACTGTTTCGCAATATTTTAACTCATTGCGAGAATATTATTACGTGTACGACAATACCTTGCGGACTTCGCCACCTTGTTCTCGTGAAATTTAATCATCTATGAAACCTTCATGTTACCTAGATAAGAACGAAATACCACTTTACAGTTAATTGCTATCAGGCACGAAGTGAAATCAAGGCGCAAGACGTAAGAGGTTAGACGGTAAGATTTGTCGTATAACGAAGATTTAATGTGTAGAGGCTTACAGAGACACGTAGATGGTACGAGGAGCAAGAACTGTTTTCTAGAGCTTCGTAGGCTTGGATGAGAGAAAGGCAGAAGGGAGACTGGTAGCAGGTAGGGCCGTTAGAGTAGCGTTCCTGTAATGAAGAGCGACAGTGGCGCCCCCAGCCAGGGCTAATTCGCCGCTAAGTGCCGGCCTTTGTTTCCGTACACTGATCCCATTGTTTACAATATCCCCGGAGCACTAGGTCGGCATTGAAGGGAGAAGACCAAAAGCCTTCGGCTCAATTGTCCGGATTAGAATTCTTCTTCGTTGTTCAACGTTTCTTAAGACATACTGATAACTTCTTCGCTACGTTTCCCCGTTTATTTTCAAGCGACGTTGTAATTAGTCACTATTGACAAATCGCATTCTAGTCAGTTCATAACCACCGTATTTATTGAACCAGTTCGATCTTTATCGCAATCTTTTTTTTGGAATATGGTTTATACGTATTTCTAAAAGTTTATTCAACGGCTGTTAAAATTTTTGTTGTAACTTCAAAACTAGAAGGTAAAGTCGTTGTTTTTAATTTATCCTCATCGAATCCCTCTTGTTAACTATGCAGATAAGAATTTTACTCCAACTGAGGGTTCCCTTTATATTGAGTGAATATGATGCTCAGTGATGATGATAATGATGTCACAATGAGTGAAATTACCACGGAAGATGCAGAAATCATATTAAGATATTATTTGTTAAGAAGAACAATGCTTTCAATAAGTTATATCATCAGTAGATCATATATTCTTATCGCCTCCGTACCCTTACTATGTTAAAGTCTGCTTTTTCCAACTTCCCAATAAAGGCTGCTTAGAAATAGAGTTATCTTGCAGTCTAATGATCATCGTATTACAATATAATCGTATTTGAGGAAACGGGATATATTTGATATTTTTAATTGACAAAGGAATACTAAACACGAAGAAAATTAATGGGATATTGTATAATACTGTTCTTGGAAAAAATCTACTTAAATTAGTTTAGAAACTTATCTGAATTGTTCTTAAAAACTACAGTTAAATTTTGTATATTATTGCAAAGCAATACGTAACAGACCTGGTCTATTATTTTCCTTTTACAAGAAATGGTGAAATCTAATTACAGTAGAAGCTCAATTTATTTCAGCCTCATTTTCTTCGTTCTCTCCTAATTTGTTGACCTTTCTCAATGGTAGATACTTTGGGAAATTTTCAGTTTAGGGTGGAACGTATTGTCACTCTGCTCTAGTTTTTATTAGTGTCAGTATTCGGTCACGTTCGACAGATATTTTTTCTCGTAAAGTGAATTATGTGTGGTTAGTACACTGTCAATTTTCTTTCTATCCCCTCCCCCTCTCCTCTACTGATCAAAGGAAGAAAAATCGAGAATCTAATACAGGCAGGATACAGGACTTTATGTACTTGAAAATCTTAAGCGCAAGTAATTTAATTGCTATAACTATATTCATAAGAGATAGAGGGAGCATCAGATAAGTCAATAGCATGAGAACAGTATTTACGATAATAGTGATGTGAAATAAAGTAATCAATTACGTGATTCCGATAGTTAAGTTGAAGCGCAATTAAATAATGAAAGTAATAATAATTAACGTTAATTTCTGGAAACAGAAAATTTGAAAAATTGTTACTCAACAATAAAATATATTAAAAACTTTATCGATAAGTCTGTGAAATGACAATCAAAGTGGTATAAGATGTTTGTATCAGAAAAATATCAAAACTGTGATACCTAAATTGGGTTTATAAAAGCTTCGCAACTGTTTTCCTGCGATAAAAAAATTAATTTTAAGAAGTTATTGAAGCACCTCCAATCATCTTTTCCGAAGCAGCCTAGGTGATGAGTTTATAGACACATAAACACAAATTTGTATTAAAAAATCAGTGTGAACGCATGAAAATGAGGGTCAACTGTGGCATTATTTACAAATAATTATACAAATTTTGTTTACTCTTCTTCACACATAAGTACACATGTGAAAGTGTATCACTAATTTTCTTTAATGAAAATGAACAATAGCAGCAATTGCTGTCAGCCATCTCGTGCGTGGTACCTACTGTCTTGTGGTGATCGCTGCCTGTCCAAACGGCATGCCTGCAACTAAACCATAAAAAATTATAAAAATATATTACTTTCGTCAGCTGTTAACGATCTGAAAATGTTAAATTTATTTTTTTTGATAATGACGCTCGTGTGCAAAATGATGATTTATTAATATTCTTTTTTGGGTAACACGATAGTTAAACTACAAAATTTCCTACGATAAAAATTTCTACAAATCTGATTTTGAAAAAACACAGAAAATATGAAAATGATCAACGAAGATAGCCGTGGAATCACTTTCGTAATGCGATTATCAAAATAATCCTGATAAAATGATACCCGTCTTAGGATCGAAGTGGAACGAGTTAATCGCCCTAACCAAACAGCTTTTCCCATTGCCAGGTGACTCTGTTTCCAACAATAGTACAACAATGATAGGGCACAGGGTAGATTGGTAGGGTGTAAACGGGACGCATGCCCTCGCTCACCATGTCAAGACAATACACTGCCACTTCCTACCCCCTAAAATCCTGAGTTCATCAATTTCGCTCGTCTTACTCCCTCGTTCCCCCACTAGATAGAGAGTGAATTACATTAGGAGGGGTAGTTTTATTGAGTCGACTCCCAGATATTTCCTGAGGCGCGAAGGATATAACGAAGGGAGGTTCTACTTTGGAAGCAGTGTCTGTGTTATTCGGGTTTTACGAACCTCGAGTTACCCCAAATGTGCTTTATGACGGTCTTCTCTTCGTCTCCGAGAATCGATCTTCGGGCCATTTCGATAAATTACTTTGGATTACTCAAAAATCGATTTACCATGTGTTTCCGCGGGATGGCGGCACTTTCCGCATTTCGAATTGAAACTTCAAACTTACATATGTAATGGTAATATTACCATCCTTTTTATATATTTAGGAAACCACTAATCCCAATTATCATCTATTATCTAAATGTTTATACTTTAACGTATTTTCAATTATCGGTACTCATACTTTTCTTATTTGAAAAGAAATTATTTCCACTCTGTACTATTTTACCACTTCCGATTTAATCTATTCGTTAGTTTTCGTTGATATTGAAAAATCACTTAGTTTCAAATTATAAAGCTGTGGATATACGTAAATTATTATAATTATAGCTTTATACGAATATAGCGTATTCTTTTCTTCTTCTTTTTTTTAAGTCTGAGCAGTTCGTAAATGACGCGGAATATGAGAGTAAGTTAAGCATGTGGATGTCACTAGCCAATGTCGAAATTAGTTGTCGGTTTTGCATGTGTTCATTAAAGGGCCATTCACAGCTCCATATCACGATCATGCAAGCGTCCAACCGCGTGATAGAATATATTATGCGGTCGCTATATCTGTCCCCAACTACACCGAACGTGACCCTAATACAGATTCTCCATTCCATTCGGGTGCATTTAGCGACGCTCGGCAGCGCTTCGGAACACTCGCCTCTTTTGCTCTCTACATAAAGTCAACATTTTCTCTTCGATTTTGAAATAGCGAATTTCATCCATTTCAACTCGGAGAACCATTGTCGAATATTCTGCCCTATCGGAACATAATATTTCCATAAAATCTACGTGCACGTGTGTACTGATTTGTTTGTAGATTTTTAGAATTTTCTAAGAGGTAGAAAATTATATAACGATTCGTATATGATCATACAATTTACGTTCTAGGTATGTATGCACTACCATAACGATGTGTTAATGACAAACTCTGAAAAGACGAAAATATTATCAAATATTCTGCATAACAAGAAATTGATGTTCGGGCGGGCAGGGTCGATGGGAGAGCTATTGGGTCGGGAAAAGAATGTGTGTAGACGTTAATTAAATTTTCTAGGCGAGTGCAACAGCCCAATAAAGAGCTTTCCAATGGAGGGAAATCTAATTGTTAATTGAAAAGCGTCGATAGTCAAGTAATTCGCGAGTGTGTTTTTCGCGATATAGTAGCTAATTCTCTCCCCGCTAAAACATCCCGGTTTCCGACCAAGTGATCTTAAAGGTCCCAGTCGATTGGATGAAAATAAAACCCAAACAGAACTGCCAATACACTTAGATGGGATTTCGCCATTCCGGGCGAGCAGAAACAATTCCTTGATAATAGTGAAAGTCGAAACAGTAAAAAAAAAAAAGAGGGAAGAAAGAAACGGAAAGACAGGAATACAAGAGACGAATGAATCACAAGGAATAAAAGGATGAACAGAGAAAGAGATAGATAGAGAGAGAGAAAGAGAGTGAAAAGCGACGTACTTTAGTTCAGGAAGATGACGAAAACGGAGGGAAGGTAAAATAGCGTAAGGAAGGGATAGGTTGGTACAAGGGTGGAGAGAAGGGGTACACATGTAAGAGGGAAAAGGGAGAAGTAAGAACATGTGACGATGAGGATCGGAGGGATGCGCGGATCTCAAGGGATGAAAGTAGGAAAGCAGGAACATAGGAACGCGTAAGAAGGTTGGAAGAAGGGTTGGTGAGAAAGCGAGAAGGGAAAAACAGGAGAATGCGAAAGTGAAAGGATGGAGAATGGGAACTGAAGGCAGACAGGCAGACGAACAGAGGATTCCCGACAAATGGATTAAGCGCAAATTGCTAAACTCTGTTTAATTTGGTCAAATGAATTTTGTTCCAGCACTCCGACATACTAGCGCGTTTCCTCTGGCGCCATGGCGCCCGGAAAACTTTCGAATAAAATCTTGTTTCCCAGATAGACGTTGCTGCTTCCACTTCTGTTTTTGGACACACGTTACACGATTCGAGATAATTTACTATTATCAAACGGCGCTCGAATCGTTTCACAAGATACTATGAAAATCCGGAATCTTGAGCTAAAAGTATACAAATGTTAAGTATTCCGTTGCAACTGTCGTACATTTATTTCCTCGTTATTGTAACTCTGTCTAGTTCGGAATTACAAGTTGAAGCAAAAGTTTCAAGTGCGAGGATCGTACGATAGGACTTATAAGACAACGGTAAATTCGAGCCACGTACTTTGATACTAGTAATGGTATCTCGTGACCATCTCAAAATTGCGATAATCTCCAATAATCTTCTTACAAATAAATGACAAGTTCGCCTTGAGCATATCGTCTTATAATCGTCACTTTGCACTTTCACGAAAATCTCAACACTAACGTTCGCGAAACTCTGACAATCAGTTTCTTCGTGATCGTCTATACCAACTTACATCAGAGCAGTACCTATTCTCCCAGGCGTAAACTTTCCGCGCAATTAAACTTAGCGTGAAGCGTGAGCTATTAATCGGATTTGTCCAATTAAAAAGTCTCTCGTTAGATTTCAAAAGATGAAATTGGCACACCTTGTACAACTATTGTCCTCGAAGATATGATTGAGACCCATGAAATTTATTACGACGATCAGTTTGAGTGCTTGGAAGTAGTATGCTAACTATTTACACCCAATCATGTCATAGCTGATGAATATTCAAAATTACTCAGTGTTCTCCCTGTAAAGGGAAGTTTGTAATGCAGAGAATCCTTGATTTATTTGTGTGGTGATCCTAAGATCCAAGCTTAGGTATACCTATCTACGTTATTGCGGCTAGCGGCACCGAAATATTTCATTTCGAGAACTCAATAGAATGTATAACCCTCTACCCACTTCTTGTTAACATTACCTGTTTACAATTTATGTAATATGACCGATCGTCGTATGCTGATTTCTCGTCCTTGCAATAATTTATAGATCGATGAACTCAATTAGAACCGTGCCAAAAAGGATACATCCACAAACCCATTATAGTAAAATATTCCACATTGCCTTATATCCTGACTAACGACCTACTTGACATTGATTTGATTTCATACCGTTGGTAATGGTTACATTTTTAATTAGTTCCATATATTAGTTATTTATAGTAATGGCCTTTGTGAAATTTAACCAATAAGTGTTTTTTATTGTAATGAACATATTGCTCGTTCGTAACGATATATTACTCTTTCATATTTTATGGAATTAGCTGAGAGTTAGATTCTTCGCTTATGCATATTGAAAAATTTTATTATTTTCTGTAAATTTCAGAAAGCGATGTTTGTCTTCTATCGAAAAAGGAGCTGCTTAATTCTGTAGTTGCGATACAGCGTTTCACGATTCCCCACGACACGTTTTGAACTTTTGAAAATGTGCACTTGAAATTTCAGTTCTATACTTCGGAATTGAACGTACTTTATTCATGGCCTTTCACAACGTCGACATTCCTTATCCATGTACGTACGTAGAAGCTCGCACATTTTATGTGCAACATCGAACTGGCGAAGCGCTTCGTCAGATTCTAACTTTTACGGATTCCTCTTCCAGCAACCTTACCGTATCGTATCCATTTCGCACTTTCTCGGTACTTTTGATTCTTATCAAAATCCTCGTGAAAGAATGGACGAGTTTCTCGATTTACTTGGACATGCGATTTACTCTGGCTTGGTTACGATCGATTTTTATAGACTCGAGATGCAAACTTTTCCTTTTTTTTTAACTCGACAGGAACTTTATACTAAGATTTTTCATCTATGATAGTAAGTCGGACGATTAACATTTTTTTTCTCAATTCTCTAGAAATTTCTCGAAGTTTAGTTAAATCGCACGTTTCACTTCCTGAATAGTTTGAAAGTTTTGTTACAATGGCTAAAAGGAATATTACGTGTAGTATGTTTTTTCAAAATGGATTAAGGCAGTATGGTAAAGTTTCGCTGAAGTCAAATCAATAGCCATATACATATAATTTGTTAGATTTCATGAAACAAATAGAAAAATACGCGTTTCGTTTAATAGCAATTTCTTAATAAGTACCTAAATGATGTTCATTTTTTTTCAGTAAACGCCTCAGATATCAAGCTGCTTGGAAATATATTCTAATGCATAGGTTGACTCGTTAACTCTTGCGAAAATTAAGGACATCTAACTAAATACGACAATTTTGCCCCCATCACCTTAAATTTTCCCAACTTTAATAATTAATATCTCTTTTACTAGACGGTAAACAAACTTTGTTTTGAGGCAGCAGACGCAGCTGATTGAGCTCTTTCGATTAGGCATAAAAAATGTAGGACCAACTTTCTAACATAATTCTAGCATACTACCTTAAGAGAGTTTGACAATTCTATAAATATATTAAAAGACTTGGTTGAGTCTCGTGCTATAAATATATTAAGTTCATCCTTCTATGGGATCAATAGGCAAGTAGTGTTACTAAATGGCTACTTCTGAAATGAAAGTTTATTAACCTTTCCTTAGCTCAAGTAGAAACCCGAAATTTCATTAGGATATAATATACGTAACGATGATAAATTCAAAAAGTTTCATAGCTGCTTTGATTCCTGCTTTACCAAACTGTCCGAGAAGTAAACTAGCAATAAGTAAGCAGCGCCAATAATAATCTTAAGCCTACCATCGCAATGGAGTTTTGTCACTGTCATTGATTTCGATTCAGTAATATGTATATACCTCTCGCTCGTATAAAAAATAATGAAATAGTGAGAATTGATGCTAATCTGGCACTTACGTAGATACCTTTTAGGGAAAAAACAAAAGTGTGTAGATATCTACCTGCTTCGAAGGAGAGGCATACATTTCTTTGCAAACTTTTCCCTATCTTCTTGAGCTCAGAGAAACATTTTACTTATTTAGTCGACTTAAAGACACCCTACTTGAAGAAATATCAAAAACTGAATTATCTTTTGGAATATCTACTTGCGCCATTTGTATAATACCCACGTTCAAAGCAGACTGAAAAGTTAAAATCTCTCAAATGATAAATTAAACTTTTTCATGTTTGTTACAATTTTCATCCCACCCTATATAAAAGAATCCTACTATTCACTAAGGAAAGTCTTATACTAAGATTATTCATAGAAAATAGTTTTTCGTCTACTAATCCACAATATTTGTTTACATCCTTATCTTTACTTAATCGACCAAATATATTCTCCCTTAAAAGCTTTTGTTTAATTGGAAATTAAACCAAAATAAATCTGCCGTTCGAACATCTTGTTTGCGAATTTTCAAAAGATTGTACCGCATAAAGAAGATATCCGTTTAAAAATGCACACAAATTGTAATATCTCAATATAATATCTAAATTGAAACTATTATTCGAATGTATATCAGATTGAATAATTCCATAACCTATAAGTGGGTTTCAAGAGGTAGAGGATTAATGGTGGTTACGAAGAAAATAGAGTTATAACATCTAGTTATAGGCATATAAAAACAGAAGGCTGATGCAAGGAGGAGGCAAAGAGCAATGTGCTTGGGGATTAGCGTTTAACTCTGCAAATCCGTTCGTGTTACGTGACACGATTCGCACACACTTGAAACAAGTCTTTAGCGTAATGCTAAGTTCCTCATCTATCATAAACAGAGTATTAGTAGAAAGTTGCTCGATTATTTAGACAACACTTACAGAGTTCATCTAATTAAAAGATGCATGTCTTCCTTACACTCACGTTTCTCCCAGGATATCGATTTTCTCATAGCTTATAGGTTTTCCGCCGTACTAACAGGATTTGACATTTAGTTTTTCTCATTCACCTATACAAAGCAATGCGAAAAGAAAAAATATTTCTTTTATTTTTCCATAAAAATTAAGATACCTTCCCATCTTTACGAAATGTTGAAAACACATGTCTTTATATTAGAATATTGTTATTCCTTACCATATCTTGTAACGAGACGCAAGTTATTCTAATATTCTAATAATATAAAATACAATTTGGATACACAAGATTTTGAATGAGACTCATTTAATTATTTTATCAACGTTCGTGACTGATTGGATATGGATTGTTTGATTTTAGTATATCTTTTTGTATCTTTTTTTTCTTACAATTACGACGTCATACTACTTTTTTTAGTAATGCATTAAGATAACGGCAAATGTTCTAATACAGTAATTCCCATACCCTCACTTGCATCGTCTCAACTTACGTTGTTTCTCAGTTACGTCCTTCGGCGTGATTCCTGGGTACCTTCAAAAATTCACATAATATCGGATTCTAACCTAACCTTCTTTTTTGTAAGAACTAATGAGATTTTGAGTAAATTGTCCGTCACAAACGTAGGACGCATCGTGCATTTGTGTTTATAATTTAGGTCAAAAAAAAATGGATTGGACAGAGTACAATATCACCAGACAGATTTTATGTCAATACCATGGCCGTTTGACTAGATTGGAAATATAAAACTAGGTGTTGGACTCGACAGCCATCACCCTATATGCATCATCTTGTCATATTCAGGCGTGGAAACAATGGAAAAACTATTTCCTAAGTGGATGGTGCTATTGGAATCTACTTAATGCAGTTTTACAGTATACATAACATACATGAAAAATCCCTATTTATTAACTTTTAATATCCACAATATTGGATAAGTGTTTCGTAGTAAATATTATATTGTAGCAGATTCTAAACTAGCATAATAATACCTTAAACATGGTTTCCATGCAACTATAAAAAATTGATTTTACTTTGAATAACTCTTTTGTGTTTATTCCAAGTAGTTGACAATCTTCAGCCAATCGAACACTTTCACGCGATTAAGTTCTTCTGTACGAGATAATATCCGCTATCGTGTTTACTTTTATTATCATTGTTTTTTACAGCTGCTCCCATCAACGATAAATATTTTTCTTCCTGAAGCATCCACGATCCACTAAGTTATCCTATCATTAATTTCTCGCAGCATAAGCGAGAGCCATGTACATGTAAAACAAATGGATCTTATGTTGGATTTAAGAATGAGTACAAAAAATATCTTGTAGCGATCAAGTATTTTTAGACGATATACGTACGTTATACGTCATCTATATTCTAGTATAATTGTTGTATTTTTAGTGTCTTCAATTTTTCAGTAACTTAATACATCAGTATTTAAATACCGATCGATTTAAATTGGTGTTAAGAAATCCAATTATTCAATGCACTGGGAGGTTTTAAGAGACTGTCGGTTTTCAAATGCAGGATGACAAGTGACCTGAATCTGCCATTCCGCTATTTTACAGATAAACGGTTTAAAACCATTTTGGTACTCGACGTGCCTACGCATATGCAACGCGGACTTGTAGCGATTGATTTTACTAGATGCAATATGCGTTTCCACGAATACAGGAATAAAATGTATGTATATGTGGACGAAAGTGCATGCAATTTCATACGAATCATCCTAGCAAAAATTATATTTTGTTATCTATACTTATATGTATCACTTTTTAAAATTCAAGTCGAATTTATTTTTAAATACTATTACGTAATACAACGAATAAAATTCTTCATCAAATCTCAAAGAAATAATATAGGTTTAAATATCATAACATCTTTATAATCTAGGATACATATATGGATCAAGTTATATCTACACGATTAATATTTAAATGTGTTAATTACCTAGAATGAAAGAAATCGAAGTAAAGGCAAAATACCTAAACAATTCATTTTAATTTATATGCATATATTATTAGCGCATTTCTTTTAATATTTCACCGTAGTACACACTTATTTATGCATGCATTTTCAGATAACAGAATACAACGATTTGCAGAATAAGGTGAATTGGTCTTCGGCGGTCAGGTTGGCGACGTGTATTCTTGGGGAATTAACACACATTTGCGATGTTATTGCTTGAGAATACACGTAGTTTGCCTGGCTAATCACATCTTGTAAATTCCATCAAGAACTGCAAAGTTTTTTTTTCCAAGTAAATCATAATTGCAGTGTCGATACTAAAAGTTCTTAAAATATCATCGTACATGCTCCTTCAGAAATATTTACCATCATCTAAGTACTAAATGTAGCAATAAATTCATTTTCATTTACAATTAGGCATATCTGTAGGTAGAAAGCTTTGACAGTGACAGCAACAAGCATTCTTCGTGAAGGTGCGACGAAAGGGAAATATTAAAGGTATATCGGTACGTCTTAATAGCACTATATACTAACAAAATTCAAGGATAATAAAGAACCTACAAAATTACTCTATAATACTTAAGAACAGATACTTAAGAACAAATAAGTTACAAATGAAGAATTCCTATATTTAGATTAAGGATAGTACATAAGGACCAATGTGATATGTATCATAAGTCGGTAAGGAAGCTCTACGACTAGATGGGCAATGATCCCAAAGTCCTTTTTACTGTACATTTTGCACTTTATTTATTAATAAAAAAAGGATAAAAAGCAATAATTATTATAGAAAATCTCATACTAACCAGCAATATGACTGTTTTTGTACTGCCGCATAAGAAGGAGTAGATTTCTCAGGGTAATCAAGTCTGAAAACGAAACAAGTTCTGGCAAGGAGAAATCATTGGTTTACTCAAGCTTTGGCGTCTGCAAGCTTCGTTGAAAACTTAACAGGCCGAGTAATGAGATAGCTGTTCTTACCACTCTCTTATTTAATGTTTCAACTTCCTCTCGTGGGGTGTTAAATAACTGCCTGACTAAATACACGGGTGGTACAAAAATCATGAGCATTATGAAAGTACGACGCTGGAATGCCGCTGCTTGAGCAGTCAAGTATGAACCAAAGTTCGTTTTATAATTGCTGTAATTTTGTCGCACAAAATTTTCTAAGGTTGTCGATATAATGTCATATGTTAACGCGTACAATGATTTCGTATATAGTACGAAATATGTGTTAAATACAGCACCAATAATGAAATCACTGTAGTCTATTATATAATAATTAATGAAATATTCGACAGTTATGTACAGAATGAAGATTTCAAGATTTAATTGAACATTATTATGTGAATTTTAAATGTTTATGTTTTTATGAAAAATAGGTCATTTCTATCCCTTACTTGAGAGGCTCTTGGGCACACTGAGTGATAAGACAAGAAATTAAATGGAGTATGCTACGTCTCGTGGCGTCTGTACATAAATATTTATTACTTTCAGTGCACAAGGACCTCTGGGACGCATTGCGCTCGAACGACTGTTCCTTTACGTATTTTACATTTATCCTGAAATGGCGACACTCTACGGATAATAGTTTCTCAGGGGCAATTACATGGCGCAAAGTAAACGAATTGCACCTGGGTATAATAGCATTGAGAGTACATATATATAGATATTTTCATTAGTCAACAAATAATTAGTAGAGTAACAAAATTATCCCAATAATAAATAATACTCACAGAATATATGAATGAGTCAATGCTTCATGTAATAGAAGTGTGTTTCATTAATATCGCATAAATAAAGGTATCATAAGTGAATCCGTTAAATGTTGACTGGGTTAAAAGTTAAGTAAATTTAATTACTCAGATTACTTAAAGAATTTTTACATTATTTACTTCAAGCAGCGTCGGTTTTTAAAATTTATTTACAAATGAACTGCTTTGACCTACTCCGCGTCTCGGTCTAACCAGCAAGTGTTTTGGACCCTTCAAATTTGTTGAAATACCTAAAAATAAAATACCTGAAGACGCTTCTCTCCGTGTCCGACTTTCCAAATCCCCTGACTGCTCAGCTTTTGCTAAATAAGTGTCAAAGTTAGAGAGGAACGTAGCGACCTGGTGAAAGAGAGACGGGGAGGGGTCTGATGACCAAGAAAAATAGCAACCCAGTAGTTAGTGCACGGTCAGGTTTATTGCAGTCCAAGTAACATTTCCGGGTGGCGATAACTATTCTTTCCCATGACCTGCGGCTAATCCGATATTCCTAACCGAATTCGCTAATCTTCTTGCGGTGCGATTCCCGATCCTAACAGCGAGTACGTATGGTGACCCCGGTAGCCTCCAATGCACAGATTCACGTTCATCTAATTCGAATATCGATAATTACGATTTTTTTTCCGAAGTAAAACGGTCAGGACTATACTTATCGAAAATCGGATTATCCCTTGTACCTTTCTTTCAAAACCCGAAACAGCGCACTATTTAAGGATACTACGTTACAGTGCATTCGGTACGAGTAAAGGCAAATTTCATGGAAACTGAAAACTGCAAATTTTGAATTCGAAATGCAATGATGCGTTATGTTGCGTTAATTCTGTTTGGTGGTTTCCCGAATTTATTATCCACGGATTACCGTCTCGTTTCCTACCAGGACAAGAATGATTTCAACTGATATGCACGAACAGCACAAAATCATCTGTTTGCGTTAACCGGTCGGTACAATTCTAATTATAATACTATTGTTACTGCAACGACGTGAAATGCGATTTCAAATTTGCAAATCAAATTCCCGGAAATTATTTCAATACGAACTGCTAAACATATCCTGTAGCGCTACAGAGTAAGCGAAGCATGCAGTAGGAATAAGCAAATTAATTCTATATCATAGTAAAGAAAATGAACACCTGATATATTCAAGAGAAATATTTGCATTATATTCGGCCGTCATTTTCCGTACGACAAATAATATTCAGATACATTTTAGAAACATTGATAGAACATATCATGATTTTTTAAACATATCTGCACTGAGTAGCGTCACTTATTTCAAGAAGTGAGGGGTCCCTCGCTTCATATGTCTGGTCTCTTTTATTGTCCAAAATATCGACGTCAGCCGTCTTGATATGTGCCTTAAAGCTACGCAGTGCTCGCTTCTTTCACTGTCCAAACAGAAAGCTTGATGATGGTTGGGGTTAGGTCGTGTTGGAAACTTGAAGTGACTGCATTCATTTCAGAATAAAGATTTGGAGCCGTAAAACGTGAGGTACGAAGTGGTGAAATTCCCGCCTCTTGAAGATCTGACTACAGCCTCTGAAACATCAATCGGAAAGGGATCTATGTGTCATCTGACGTAAGAAAGACGCAGGACGGATAAAGAAAAATTGAGAGATTTTGAATGAACATAGATCCGATTGTAGAAACTTGGAGAAAAGAATCAAAAACGCAAAGCGTCGTTTAGATTTTCGGATTTCCAGTTCTTCATTTTTTTGAGTTTTCAAGTTCTACCGTGTTCTTAGTCACTTGAAATGATAAAAACCAATTGAAGCATATGAGCGTTTCCTACGGATTCGATATAAAAAAAGACGGTGCGTGCATGCCTGCGAGTGTGCAGGAAAAATTTGTGAATAAAATTCTACAGACAGACGAATCGATTCAAATCTATAGAAAAGATCTAGTCCCAGTTGTGGATGGAACAGTAACATTTGCAGTTTTCCAATACATCCGGTTTCGATTAGGGGTACCCACAAATCCAGAATACTTTGCTGTTTTCGACTTATATGTTCTAACTATGATGGGAAAAATTGCGGACAAACAAATGGAAAAAAGTTTTAGATTCGCATAGAACATCAAGATTAGGATTAGGATTTAACTAGCATTTCTGGTTTTAATGACACTGATGAAGGAAATTCAAAGAAACAGGTCAATGAAGTTTTTGACAAGTGCAATGACAAAGTGACGTAAGTATATCTCAAACTGATGATATATCTTCATGTAGTCGTTATCCAAACTCTAAGATCTTATCAGGCAGCTGCCGAAATAATCGAGTTTTTATTAAAAATTTCGAGCTTCGTCCAGCTAGATCATGAGCGAAATTCTCGAGAGGGATGGAATGCCATACATTTTGTTTCAGACAGAATACACGAGGCTCACTCTCTTTACCAATATCTCCTCGGTGATTGCGCTAATGCACTTAGAGTTTACCGTCCAGATTATAAAGACTATTACTATCCTCAAAGATCTTATTGCTTCTATGCAAAAGAACATTACACTAAGGACAATCTAAAAGCCGAGATGTGTTGAGCTCACAAAATAAAATAAAATTACTTAAAATATGTTTTAAGTATATAAAATTTTAAACCATCAATACTTACTTATTCAATGGCTACGAATCAGAGCAACACAGTGAATATGGTTTTCCTCATATCGTATGTGCTCTACTTATACGTATAGCGAATGTGACAGCTGACTCAGGATATTTCGTTTGCAATTTAGATTATTAAATAATTTCATAAACGTTTATCGTTAACATCCTCATCGTCATCCTTTATCATTAACATTAATCTTATTTAGTTTCAGGTGTACCCTAGTGTAAAAAATTTCATTGAAAATATCTGCGAACCATTTTCATAAAAAATAAGGAAAAATAATGAAATAGGCAGAAAAAATTCGTTTATTCTGAAAACTCCTCTACAGGGATAATTTTTCTGAACTTTTCTAAAAATATCCAATATTTTGGCTGTTTTGGAACACGATTCAAAATAATTTTATTAAAATTTTGTATGAAAATAAATGTCAAATATATGAAGTTTCTTTGAAAAACGATAATAAATTTGTATGAGTAATCTACCATAGAAATAAAAAAATTTTCAGATAAATTATTTTAATATATTTCAAACGTAAGTTGCTTTCAGAATTTTTCAGGAAATGACTTTTTCTCCTTACAACTCCGAGTTACTCTGCGAATCCATATATTCCTTTAAAAAAAATCAAATAAAATCAGAAAAATACTTATTTCAGAATTACACGGAAGAATTCAGTTTGTTTTTCTTATAAAATTTATCTGTTTATCTCTGACGAATTATGATTTTCTCTGTTTGGTACTGCTGCAGTTGAGCAACTATTTTTTCGACAACGATTTATGATAATAAATACTTAGTAAATATGTAATTTGAACTTTTTATACATCTTATATAGGAGATACGGATCTGAATTTTATATATGTTATTGACAGATGTTAAACAGTCGTACGTGCAAAATTTCAAATTTAGTTACCATTTTGTTTACGAAATATACGAAAAGAAAGTAGCCATAAAATCATTGTACAGATATACTTTGAATGTTGAAATAGCATATTTTTGAAATATCTCAGTTTCCAAGTAGTAAACGTAAATGAAATCTCTAGTAGACAATTATTTACACCAAACATTACTACGATGATTTTTTATTGGAAATCTTGGAATTTTTAAATCTTTTTGTGCTGTATTATTTAAGCAATATGTGAGTCGAGTAAAGAGTCTCGGCGGGCCGTGCCCTGTACGGCAGGTTGCCTGTACTTGGCGCGAGACTCGACCGAGTCTCT
>JARQTI010000603.1:0-10780 GCA_030142655.1 Trachelus tabidus
ACGACTATGCATTATTCAATGACGTGTTTATCAAGGAACTATTTCTATTCAAGTATTGTAATTTTCAGTCCTAAATACATTGTGACGTTGCATTTTCAAAATACGCGTCACGGGGTTGTTGTCACGGGAAGTTGGAGTGCGGGCTGGATTTACAGCCTGGCGGGGGTCGGGCAACCACCTAGAAAACATACAATCTGTAAATTAATGATATCTAATTTTAATCTATACCTATGAACGAACTCACACTCACCAATACGGAGGATTGGAAGCTGGAGATCTACGTCGGACGACATTACCGAACCCGGCGTGACTGCTGTACCGACCGCCCGACCTGACTTGGAGCCCGCCGAACTCAAACGGCTCAACGCAGGCTGTCTATAACGCCGCCGCCGCCAACACCCAAATTCCCTGCAAAGGGGTTATTGTCTTATCTGCTTACACGCCACGAGACTGCTGCTACCTGCACCAAGGCTTTCCGGCTACCTGAAATCGGGAGGCGAGTCTGGAGTCACCACATGCAAATCCACTACGCCCAGAAAGAATCCTCGACAGTGACGGGTGAAGGGCCACCTCGTCTCCCGTCCTAGGGGATCCTTGTGCCCTGTGGGCACGATAAGGCTTTCCCCAAAGACGTGGAGCGAGGCCCCGGTCAGCAACCTGTAAGGCACGGGAAGCTGTCATTCGCAGTAACATCGGTGTCTAAATTATTACGGAGTAGAGAGAAAAGCCCACTTACCTGCGGTGGAGTTGCATACGTTACCTGTGGCCGCCAATTATCTGGATCGCCTGCATCGGCCAGCAACTGCCTTGAGTTGTCACAACACCATTTCGTAGCACAACGGGAAAAAGTCGGAGAGGACGGAAGCACTCCAAAACACCGCGACAATAACAGCCGGACAGAGGCATGGCAACGCGGGAGAAGCCAGTACCGCCCCACCTCGGAGCACGGGCGAACTACTATTACCCAGAGGGCTGCGCGAATGATGCGCGCGCAACCACTCAAACATTTAAATCTACCTGATAGGGTTAACGCTTCTAGATCATGGCAATACATTATCAATGCGCATCAAGGATTGGCGGAAGTAATTGCGATAAGTCATTAACCAATTATAATCGGTAAATTAAGAGTCGGGCGGGAGGATAGCACCCCGGGTGTCGCGACAAGAATCGGAATCGTTCTCTTTCGTCGTGGATCTTCCTACCTGGTGGACGTTTTGACTACACTGCTCCGGAAATACCTACGAAAGCTTCCTTTGTGTGGAACATCTTTTTCGATATCTTTTTGGTAAGCAATCTTTCCTGTAACCGGGTACGAATCTCCTCACGCTATCTACGGGAGCAATAGAATTGCACGCTACCTGTTAGCTAACTCCGGCCTAAGGGCTTAATCAAGCGTCCATTGAAGAGTTTCGTTGCCGGAGTCATAACTGATATATGCTAGTTCGCGAGTGTAGTGTATTTTATACAAATAGTGGTTCCCCGATTACGGCCACGGCGAAGAGCCTGACGTGTTTCGTCTGTTTTGTGTAATTTCGTTATAGTTTATTTTACGTCGCGGCTAACTTGTGTTAGCCTACTCCATCGGATATTTCCGTGAGTAGAACGTGTTTTCTCTTTGGTTAATCGGACCGCGCGTGTAAAATTTCCGCGTACGGGAGTGAATACGAACAACTACCTGGGATAGTAAAATACCGCCGCGGCTACCTGAGTCCTCGAGACTCCCGGAATTCGCGAGAATAGGAGTTCATCGGCGACTTGTTATATGCTACCTGGGACAACCCGAGCCCTTTGTTATAGGAGTTAATCCGAGTGTCGACCACGCGGTCTGGCATCAAATTTAGTATTAGAATTTTTACGTCATGTTCCCTCGTTACCTATGACTGTGTGATTTTACCTCGAGACGACTTGTTGAATATAATTGTTTTAATTATCATTTTGAGTATATCGCTGTTCTTGCTTTGTTAATCCATGTATCTGGAATGCGAAAGGGGACCTATAAAAGTGTAACATTGTAGTTTGTGGACTGTTCGGGGTTCGGGCAGGCGTTGCATCCTATCGTCTCGCCGGCCGTGAGTACGTCGCCGTAAGATTCCCTCTTTGGTACGTACGAACTGTCTCTGCTGCCTGTATCTAGGCCCGCGCACCGGGGATTATCTGTGAGTGCTGTCGGTTGCCATTCGGTCGATCTGAAATCTGTTACCTAGAAATAATAATAACGCGACTACCTCTGGTAGCTCCATTCCGTATCTTTGTCGGGATTGTTTTGTTGTTACTTCCTGATTCCCAGGTGCAATAAATTGTTGAGTTTTGGTTACCTAATCTCGGCTACGGCTCTTACTTTACACTTACCCCGCCCCTCTCCTATACCTAACGGGGCTGAGCTAGTCGGACTTCCGCGACGCATCGGTTCTGGTACCTTCGGGCTATCGTTCATTTTGGCTATCTCGGTGCAGTTTCCTTCCTTCTCCTTGTGGCATCGCTGGATGCCTGGCGCCCATCGGCAAATCTATTAAGTCTGTGTATCGTTTACGGACCCGAAGGTATTGTGCCGATCGAGCGAAGGTATTATTCTGTTCCCGGATCTAGTTATCTCGATACTTCTTAAGAAATTCGGGAATAGGTGTTACACCATATAGGACAACTTCTCGCGCAATTTAAAAGTGTAAATTAATTTAAAATATTGTCGTTACTAACAGTCGATAAACAATAAGTAAATATTAACGTATTACCCGTAATTAAGAGGGTAAGTTTATTTAAAAATGAAGATCAATTAATTTAATTGTCCTCCCACTCTGCAGGCTTCCGCCTAAAGGTAAGCACGGTAGCTAGTAACACCATAGTACCAGTTTCTATTATTTTATATATGGAACATATTTTATTAATAGTCAAGAAATTACTTTTTATTTCTCGTAGCAAGTAGCATATATAAGTAATAATCGTAGTTCGAGTACTGCGATTAAATAAATCGTCAACAAAGTTGTTGTGATCAAAGGATGATTCATTTGTTAATGATACACCTTTAAAAACAGATAAGAAACGAGAAAGACGAAATAACAGTATTTCTCATACTGGAAATTTTAGGCAATGCTTTTCTTATCACTTGTATAACGGAAGAAATTCAACCGCATGATGTATTTGGATTCCACATATGGAAAAATTTTGTACGACACTTTTCAGATAGTGCATTGTTATTGAATTCTGATATCAATTTGCACTTAAGGAATAATGTAATTAAATTACAATCTCTTAGACATAATTAACTGTCATCTCCAAGGTATACGAACCTTTACAAATATGCATGGTTCAAAAGCAATTACATAATCAAAAAACCAGAAAAATTTGAAAAACCTGTGGAATTTGGTTCCGGTCAATCTTCTCAAACACACTGTGAAATACCCTGGTGTAATAATGTTGCTATTATAAGATGCGCATGGTGCAAAAAATCTTTATATTTGCAGCATTTTTTCGATGATTTTCATTTCTGTACGAATTTTGAACCATAAATGCTATAAATCACAACAGCAAATGTATAGTTAGTAAGGATTGTAACGTGGCGTTACAGAGTTGGAGGGGGGTACGCCTACGAATGACCGAAAAATAAATAAATAGGACTTATCAGGTGGGAGAATGGGTTCGGTGGCGCAAGTAGTAAGTGCCCGACTTGGCAGTCCGAAAGTATCGGGTTCGATTCCCGATCAGAACTCCTAATTTTTCGGAAATTCCTAGCCTTCTAGCGCTCTCTGCCACCTGTGTAGAATTATAGCGGGGACGAGCCGGGCACCCCGTTATTCATGTAAAAATGCTTAAGCAATCAGTTGTAACAAAAATGTTACCTATGAACTTCTCCCCGCCCCCTGGCTCGAGATCCCCAGAGGCCTTGAGTTTGCGTCTGATCTTTAATACTGTTAATTGCATATATTTAGTGTCCTAGGTTTACTATAGCTAGTTTTAAGACCCCCTGCCTCCACCCTGCCCTCCCTTTCTCCATCCCCGTAGGGCACTGGCTCGAGGACCGTCTCCGTGGGCCATCAACGAGAACATCGCCGTGGACTTGCTCCGAGGGCCCATCACCAAGGAAAGGACCGAGAGAGTGGTTACGTTGCCGAGGCAACGGAAGGCAGGGACGGCATGGGCAGTGAGGGAACAGCTGATCCAGCCGAGGACATCGACGTCCGTCCAGCCCCCGTCACCGCCACCACATGTATACAGCCCCGGTGCAGTCCCGTCATACGGGTAGTTAGGAGGCCTGTGTGACAGGGGTGGAGCCCTCTCCCTCCAGCCCCGCGGATGTGCCCGGGAGGACTTTTGACAGGCCTGGAGGCCGCCATGTTACCCGGCGCGTGAGACCCAGCCCGCTCGCCGGCGAAGCCAGCACCATGTCACACGCCTGCGAGGCCCTGGAAGGCCCGACAGACAGACAATACGAAACGAACCAATGCTCTGCCATGCCGGAACCGCCAACCAATGCCAGAGCCCTCTCAGCTGATCCGCCACAGCCAATCAACAAGGCCCTGGAGACCCACGAGGGCAAGAATCCCTGGAATGTTCTTCACTTCGAGCCAGGTTTTCCGAGCGAGAGTGTGCGAAGTGCGAGTGAGTTTCAGGATTGAATATTGTATAGAGTTGAGGACCATTGTGCCAATTCGAGGACCATCATGCCGATCTGCGGACTATGGGGCAGATTTGACGATTACAGTGGGATTATTGTGACGAGCGTAGAGTGAGTACGAGTGGTTTGATTGTGCCCAATTTCCTTCCCTACCCCACTTCTCACTTTGCGCTTTAGATTTTTTAAGTCCCTTCAAGACGTTAGCGAGTCGGCCCACGTGGCCCGGCCTTTGTGTAGTTTTGATTTGATCTTTACGACGGACCTTCCGCCCTTACACTCGAGGCTCGTGGTGTATTGCGTGCGCCCCTATTTTTGGTATTTCTGCGTCCCGTTTCTGCCACCCTTTTGTATACTCCCTCTTCCTTCCCTCTCCCATTTTTGCGTGTCACCGAGGTATTCCAGTAAACAAAATAGAAGTTGCATTTAAAAAATTAATCATGAAAAAGTATAGTAACACAATTTTTAAAATAACTTGGTTTTCAATCACTAAAGATGGACGGAATGTTAACATAGTCTTTAATTTGCCAATGTGATGCGATATTTATATCTGTATCCCGTGTCCGTAAGACGATAGCCGTTCGGCGAGCGGGAAATAATAGCGACGCCGAGCTACGCGTCGCGGAGAGGGAACGCGAGTCAAGCCAGGAGAAGAGCTAGAGACAGGAGAATTTCTTTAATATTCACTTATTGTTTATCGACTGTCAGTAACGAGAATATTTTTAATTAATTTACACTTTTAAATTGCGCGAGAAGTGGTCCTATATGGGAATTCATGCATCGGTATGCAGGGGGTGGTTTATCCCCTTAAACGTGACTTCCCGCAAAAAATCAAAAACATGTAAACATTAATTTTACTTCTTCTTTCAAATGGTACGTGTTTCATTAAATTCCAATCGTAAGTTTTTTAAATAGGGTGAAAAAAATAATTAAGGGGTGGTTCACCCCCTCAAGAGACAATATTTCTTTTAATGTCTAGTTTCTTCTACATTACTAGCAATGAGAAACATTTTAGTTTTTGTTTTATTGAAATCGGTCGATTCCTTCTAGGTGAAACTGCATTACCACCCTTCGACATGCCAAACTTTGGGGGTTTATTTCATCCCCTAAAACCGTTTTTCCGCCGATAAAAAAAAAACACGTGTCTCTTAGATTTTCATGCGCTACAACATAGGTCATTTTCATAAAAATCGGAGGGGAACACTAAAGTGATGTTTCGTGTGAGTGGTTTCGGGCCTTAGGACCGCATAGTGGGACGTCACCACATGGGTGAAAGGTTGGGGAGAGCTGGGCACATGGGCGAGGGGTGTGACGCCGTAATGCGGTGTGGACGGGGGTCAGAGCGGTGTGTGCCCATGACTCATTGGGGATAGTGGCGGGGGTTTGTTGTGACGCCCAGGAGTGGCCTATAGCTACTAAGATTTCAGCATGTTACGAGTAGCCACGGACCATTTGTAGACTACGCCGATGTACGGTATACAGCACAACAAAAATACGCCTTTTTCAGTTAAGCGCCTGAACTATCTGATGATCCTACCATCTTTGCTATCTAATATCGAACAGTAGTGTCGTAATTTTCGTTTTTAGCAGTGCAGTTTCGTTCGTATAGATTGTAGTGATATAATTTTTGATAGTAGCAGTGTTGTTTCATTTGGAGTGACATAAAAAAGTTTCTAAACTATAGAGCCAGTGGTTTTCCATAAATATGAGCACATGGCTAGAACTTGTGACTGTGCACGAGCAGATCACGTTCACGTGGCTGAATTGTCGGTAACAATTTTTAATAAATATTTAATAAATATTTGTCAATCTAGGATTCTTCTTACATTTATGGAAGAGCGCTAGTTCTGTAATTTAGGACCTGAAAAGAGCCCAAAACTTGTGCTTCTACACGAGCAGATTGAATAGGACTCACTGTACACGTTTTGTACATATTCGAAACAAGCTAATGAAAAAATTTTTGATAAAATTCTAATAGCAGAACTATCCATATATACTATGTAGATTTCTAAATTTCATCGAAATCTATAAAATCCGATGATCCTTGAACAAAATGATCTGCTACGAGAAGATAACTGACCATTTTTTCAATCTTGTTTTTTTTTATAAAATCTTGAGAACGGTTACTAAAATTTATCAGGAACTATAGAACTCAATTGCATACGAAAAGAACTCCCAGTTATTTGAGACCTGCTGGAAGTTGATCTACTAACTTCACACGAATTTAATGCGGGGAGTAGGACCCACGATGTTACTATATCACGCGCTAATACAAAATCTGGAAAATTCGTCGTTAGAAACGTAATCGGATCAAGTCTCAAGCAGTATCAATGCAGTCATATATTAAAGCGGATACTGTCTCATCGCAAGAAATCAGTGGACCATCATAGCGAGAAATTACATCGCTTCTCATGTGACGTATAGTGCGTTGTTGCACATCTAGTAAAGTCAATGTCCCGCGCTATTCGTAAAAGTTAATTTATATTTTTGTTTAGGGTAAGTTCTCGACAGCCGTCCTATACAGCCCGGACTTTCAGATTGCCGTTAGGATGAAGAATTGGTGTATAGTTTATTTAAATCAAAAGATCCAAAGTTTCCCTGAACTGATACGAATGTATTGTTACAATTCAATATTGCTCAGACTGATTATGATTAGAAACGAGTTATAAAAATTCCGTATCTAAATTTGTAAATTCTTGTATCTAGATACCGGGCCTGGAAGTCCAGGGTGTCCAGGTGTTCCGCTCTGTAGTTTCTTACATCTAGGTGTTGAGCGTGTAAATTCATGGTGTCTAGGTGTTCCGCTCCATAGTTTCTTGTATCTAGGTGTTAGATGTGAAAGTCCAGGGTGTCAAGGGATTCCGTTCCGTAATTTCTTGCATCTAGGTGTCGAATGTGGAAGTTCGGGGTGTCCAGGTGTTCCTCTCCATAGTTTCTTATATCTAGGTATGGGACGTAGAAGTCCACGATGTCCGGAAACGTTTGCAATGAGCGACGCTTTGGCGTTTTACTCAAACTATAGTATCCCCTCTATTGTTCGCACGGCCTGAGGTACGTAAATAATCCATCACACTCTCCTCTATTACGTTTACCACATGACTTCTTCATCAAGCTGGACACAATTAACGACGCTTATATCCATTCAAGATTGCATTTTCTTTAAAAATTTGTATATGTATTTATGCGTATCTAAAAAAATGGACCTAAATTAAATTTAATTGTTATTAAACATTTTCGACAACGCAATATAGTTTTCTGATTAGCGACATCACAATGCATTTACATTTTATATCTATAAAAATATAGATTTCAGTGCTTAGTTCTTCTATATTCCGTTGAGCAACAAAAACTTGTGATATCCCCCAAAAAAAACACGTACGTGTAAAAAACTACGCCAAGTACAGGAGTGCTGTGAATTCCTCCAACAGAAAGTACTGAAATTATATTATTGAGGCCAAGTACATACAAGTACTCGATAAGGAATCATCTAAAGTTTTATTAATTATTAAATGACCATTAAATCATAATGAACTACGGAAAGCAGTAGTAATGTAAAAGAGCAGCGAAAATGTTATAGGAAATTTTGAAAACACTATTAGAATGATGGGCCAGTGCTAGATCATATAATTGGCAAACATGTAGTGACTTATGTACTTGGTCTCAATAATATGATTTCAATACTTTTTGTTAGAGGAATTCACAGCACTCCTGTATTTGGCGTAGTTTTTTACACGTAAGTGTTTTTTGGGGAATACGACTTTACTTACGAACAGCGGTAGGTACGCGGAACTCCCGTGAGGATGATAGCCGCCGCGCGATGCAATTATGAAGAGCTTGTTATACGCCAACTTATGGCTGCAGGCTTTCGCCCGCCTTTTCCGTCTATTACTCGGTCGCCCAGCTGTGGCCGTCAGGCTGCCGCCGTATGAGCGGTAGTGCGGTGCGCAGCCGCTAGGAGATCGCTGCGCTCAGCCTAGCCCGCACGCATAGGTGTTCCAGCGCCTACATATCGTTAGGAAGAAAAACCAGAATTTTTTGACTTGTGTTTCTCTAAAGACAAATAAAGAGCTCCTACGTGCTATCTTCGAAACCACTAGTTTCTTTTAAACCTCGGCAGCGGCAGACTTGCTCGCTCGGGCTGAAGACACCACCAGCTCACTCGACCTTCTGGACCTTAAGCGACATCGCGGCCTACTATCAAGACCTCGCTCCTCTCTTCACCTCTCCATCAGGGGAAGAAGAACCAAACGGCGTTGGAAGTTCCTCGCACCCCGGGAAAGATATTGGAACGAGCGTGGGTAATACCCACCGGGAGCCGCAGATCCTCTTCGAGTCATCACGATCCTCCAACCTCCGTCTACCATCGGAATTTCACATCCGACCGGCGGACCTCTCCAACTATCGCACCATCTCTACGCAGGAGAATCTTCAACCTCCCGGCCCGCCTGTTTTCCCGATGCTCCGACCGTTGTACGGCGTGTCCACGAACCTGGAAGGATACTCTCGCCTAGCAAACAAGAACGATCCCCGGCGACTCAAAGCAATCATCGTCAAGCTCTTCGGGCCGGATAACGACCCCCTACCAGTTAGGTCGAAAGGCGGGATCCCGCCGTGTCTATATCCGCTCCACGCCCTTCACTAATTACCTCCCAATCGGTCCTACTCAGGACCACCATCCACCGCTCCTCCACGTTGGTACTGCTTCGGCTTTATAAAGATAGCCGAGGCCTCCCCCTCTCTCGTGAACGGTATTAAGCTATTCCAGCCCGAATTATGCGTTCTGGTGTGTATCTGGAGACTCATTTGCTCTCCCTGATCCATCCTACTTTCTACTGAAATTAGGTGGACAGACGATGAACAAATCTGACTATTTCAATGGTTTTATCCACGCGAGTGAATTCTTGAATTTTTGGTTTACACGTTCTAGGCACGTTCGCGGTGTGATCAGACTGGAAATTAGCTTCCTCACATAATGCCGCGGTTGGCATCTCCGGACTTGCGTGATTTCTCTGTTGTATTCCCGTATCTTACTAATATGTTTCCCCTATTCACGTATGCGTGAGAAAGCCAAAGTCCAAAGGCACGGCACGTGACACTTATACAATTTAATCACATAATTCACTGCAAGCTGCAGCTAAAAATATTGCACTAATTTTTATCATGTTTCCCGATTTGTAAATTGCTGTGAAGATAAAAATGCAACGCACGAAATTAGCAAAAATATCAATGTACGGTTTGGCTCCTTATTTCTATAATCAGCTGATCGCATTACTAAAAAACTGATTTGATGAGTCCCGCAAAGTAGCTCAACTCGCGAGAATATTTTTGTTTGATTTTAGAGATAAATACTGATTAGGCGTCCTGAATAATAGATACATGTACTTAAACATTTAAAAGCACTGTAAAAAGAAAAGCAAAGAAGTCAAGGCTCAAACTAAGATCTTTATTGGAAATCCAAGTTCCTGACCTACTTTAGGTATGTTTAAATAATTATGATATTGTAATATTGTACAACGAGAGTTGGAGTACAGCGTAAATTTATCTGCAATGCTTAGCCATCGTTTACATCATATGCTGTCCATTTGGCGGTGCATACTGAGGCTGCTGGTTAACTGGAGGCAGTCCTGAAAGTCCCCCTTGACTGTTCGAGCTTGGAATAGGCCCAGCCGCTGCAGGAAATCTGCTACACAACAAATTTACAAATGCAATTATTTATTTGCTTTCAAATTTTTATTTTTACTACATGAACTTTGATTTTTATAGAAATATTCCTCTGCATCGTTACGGTTGATGAAGGGGCCTGACTATGAGTGAATCAAGACAATAATGACTTCAGATATCTCTTTTTGAATATTTTAGAAAGCTTTCGTTTTCTTAAATGGCCACTTGTTAGATTAAAAACTTTTATATTCGCAGTAACGATATGGAAGTTATGATGTATAGATGTGAGTTGGTAGAAAGTATAAAAACATCCAACTATACATACAAACATTTTTCACGATGAACAGTGTGGCAATAAATACGGGATCCAAATAAATGTACAGAGGATATCTTATACACGAATCTATGTATGTTGTTATGCCCTTACACTACTCCAATTTTTGCTTGGTCTACCTTTGTTAGATATAGTAGTAATAAGACTAACCGCGCGACACCTCGGCGCAGTTCTAGATC
>JARQTI010000604.1:0-31901 GCA_030142655.1 Trachelus tabidus
ACCCTTGACTTGTCGGAGATAAGGGGTGCGGTTGATACGTACTGCTCCAGGGCGCTAATGGTTTAGCTACGCCACTGTCGCACACTATGCACGAGGGAGTGCATAACCGCTATATTGGTAGCAGCAAGCTCCGCGTGAGCGCATGAATGACTTGCTTTGTGTAATGTTATGCCACGCAGAGTGGCCAGGATGGCGAAGAGTAACGTGGCTGGGAAACGACAGTCTAAAGGTGCAATCGGATCCCATATAAAATGCACTAGCATCAATCAGAGTACATTGGAAGTATCGGACGATGTGAATGACCATTGGAGAAACACATCCGTATATCAATGAAATAACGTAAAGTCGCGAAGAATTTAATTCCTCTAGGATACATATCGTTGCCCTTTTTTGAAGTGTCTAGATATTGGCAATGTTTATGCAGAATTCAACGGTGTGAATGTGCCTTTAGGCAGATTGCACAGTGGCCCCAATGGCTGGCTCTGCTCTGGGGACAGCAATGCTGCCAGGGTAGATGCAGAGGCTGAAGGGGGAAGGCTAGGGAAGAGAAGGGAACTTACTGTGGATAGGAGAGGAGAGAAAAAGAGAGATAGATAGTTAGACAGATAGAGAGAGAGAGAGAGAGTGAGAGGGAGGGAGGGTAGGAGGGAGAGGTAGAGGGGGAGGGGGAGGAGAGAGAGAGAGAGAGAGAGAACGATGAGAGTGAGGGAAGTACGGAGGGAAGAGGCTATGGCCGCGTATAAAAGAGTTACAGAGATGAGGTCCGCGTGGGGAGAGAAGTGGGGCGAACTTCCGGTGCGGGCTATCGCGCTAGGGTCGTCAAAATACGTTATGTAACATACGTAGTAGTATACGTAACGTTAGTGTACATTATACATTATGTGTATATACATACGCGAATATACAAATCCCCACTAATGCTTCTTTTTCCCTGGGAATGAGAATAAATGTTATTCCGATTAAAAACAATAAAAATTCATCCTTATACTTTTACAGTTTTTTATACCTCTGTTTTTTTTTCCCGATAAAATCACACGTGGTGGTTACTTTCGCGTTGTTCTCATACGGTACATCCAATTTTATTTGGATCTATTTATCACGTAGCGACGAGCCTCTTTCCTCCGACACAATCGTTCAAGCAGCAGCGCGGCCGCTCATTTCGCGCGAATATGCCAGCGAGCGATAAAATTAGAGTAACCGCGAGCGGAAATACGCTCGCCACTATGACACCCTTCTACGGTCTGCGCCGACGCTCTTAAAAGACCCTGTGTACGAAGTTTAAGGTCTCTTAGAATTGATGAGAATATCATGAGAAACAGATAATTCAATGAGCGATAACGAGACCAAGAGCCGCGGTCGTGCTTGTTCTGCTTGCGTTTCCGTAAACGGAAAATTAGCTACATCATTCTGATCGTCTCTGATCGAATACCCAATAATCTCTTTCTCTCTTATTGCATAACAGCTATCTTTCTCAAGAGATATTCAGGCAAGAATAAGAGCTATTTCTTTATAAAGCCGCTACTTGCGCTCCGTTTCGTTCAAGGACCTGCCATGACCCAACTGCAGTCTCTCTTCTCTCTCTCTCTCTCTTCCAACCTCTCTAACATCTTGGCACGACTACTCGCGATATCTACCCACAAAGTACACGCCCACGCGAGACACTACTTACACACCCAGTCGCTATGAAAAATTGTATTCAGTCCCCTAGACATGTATATATATATATATATATCCTCTCTCTACCTGTACTGAGAAATATAGGCTTGCATGGCTATCATCTAATCTAGTATACCTTTTCGAGTATCTCTACTTCAGCTTAAGCTACATATAGCTCGTAAATAGTCTCGAGTAGGTAATAGAGAGATAGGAATACTAGGCATACTAAGCATACTACCCATAGTTATTAGACTGTCTAGCTCCCTGTATGCCAGCACAGAGTATCGACTCGCCTTGGCTTTGCCTTTCTACCTATACCGACACGTTCTGTGTTCTGTTCTCTTCGCTCATTCATTCATTACGACTACGAGGACGCGCTCATTCATTCGGGATCCCCGCGAATGGGAACGGCACTATTATAGATACGCGACTACTCACTGTCCTTGATACTTATGATAATTAATTTTTTTATACCCTCTTTGTACGAATGCCTATTCCTTGGAGTATAAGATGGAGATATATATATATATATATATATATTCAGGATGTATGATATGCAGTTACTATGATGTATATTCTTCTTCTTCTTCTTATTCTTCTTTGGTGCACAGAATGAGACCTTCCACGCTTGGTGAACTGAATGGGTTAACCAGTACTCAAGCTTAACAAGAAGAGGACCAAGAGTAATAGCGAGGGGGAGGACGGCGGCAAAGCGAGGAACAAGAAGGAGCAAAGGAGAGTAAAGTTCCTCGAGTTAAAGTGGAACTTCACGGAGTGAAAGAGATTGGTGATAATTAAGCGAGCCTCGACGAAGATGTCCGACAATTTTCTCTTGCTGTGTATACAGGGTGTGGAAACTGGGAGGTTGTCATTCTGTGAAGTAAACGAAAAAGAGGAATTAGAAATTATTTTTTAAATTATATAACACGTCAATCCCCTATGTCCTACCTGTTATCGTATAATTTCCATGAAATTTAATTTTGTCAAGAGAAACAAAAACAAGAACGAAATAAAAATAGCTCGACGTCCAATCGCATCAAGAGCTATTATTCGCCTAAGACACGAACCGTCGTTGCAGGTAATATAAAAAAAAGTTCTTTTCGTAGAGTAGCATAGGGCGTAATTTCCAGGAGACAACAATTAAACTCGAAAATAAACGATCAATAAGTTTTCCTTGATTTCTCCAAAAGCGATTTTGATAATATGTGTAATTCAAAAGATGCAGAATTTTTCGACAACATAACCTAAAAAAATAAAAAACAGAAAAAATTGTGCACTATTTATCTTCCATTATGGATTCGATGTATACAGGAGTGTCCGAGTGATTTGGTACACCCTGTACATGCACTATATTTATAGCCATATATCTCACATGCTATATATACACAGAGATATATATGGAGAAGTACACGCGAGCCGCAACACATTAACGGGACAATTAATCGGCACGAGAAGCTTTAAACTTGGCGTCGGGACGCTCAGTGCACCATACTGGCTTCTCCTGTCCACTCAAACTATAGGTAAATAAATAAGTATACACATATGTATCCAGCAGCAATATGTATGTACAGTAGTCACTCCCGAAAAGATTTCGTAATGGCTTACAGTACTATCTTACCAGTATCTCCCTCTCTCTTTCCCTCCCTCTCACTATCTCTTCCTCAAGCTTAGAACCAAGACGAAGGAAGCCATTGGCAATAATTCCGTAGGTGCTATCGGTACTCGACGCTCCGTAGTCAGACACGCGGTGTGACGTCACTCACACGAGTAGATAGTACACACGAGTAGTCCGAAAAAATACAAGACGCTAGAAGTAAAAGAATTTTAAAAGAAAATTAGCTAGGATCAGACTTGAGCAACCACTGGCGCTGATATACCCAGGTTGACGTTGAGGACCCGGTTGTGGAGTTTGTTGCACCTGGGCATTGTTCTCTGAGCCCCGTGACCTTGGCAAGGTCACGCACGTTACACGCACTCCCTCTCCTCTCCATCTCGCTTGGATGTACGTCTTGGTCTATACGCCTTCTGCCTCTTCCTGTGCAGCTACCTCACTCACTCGCTCTCCGGTGCAGTAGCAGCCTTGGCAGGTAGCCTGGTAGTGCGTTGAGTACGAGTGACTCGAGTAAGCTGGACATAAATCCAATGCGTGGTGGGTTCGAAGTACGTGAGATGCGTGTGGTGCGTGAGGTGCGTACATATATAGAGAAAGATAAAGAAAGAGAATGAGAGAGTGCTCGCGTATCGACGATTCGTCTGTCGTTTCTGCGGAACGAAGTCGACTCACGCATGCATCGTGAAGTCGAGTCGACTCTGGCGCTGCTGGAAGTCGGTACCTTCTTGGACGAGGATGACGATGATGATGATGATGAGGAGCACGAGTGACGAGGATGGGGCTGTTGATAGAAGCATGTATTGAAGTGAGATGAAAGTAGTGTGTGTCTAGACAAAAAGAAAGAAGTAATAGGTCTGTACAAGAAGATGGAAAGAATGAGAGAGACGATGAGGACTGTACCTAGGAGTCGACTGACTCTCTTCTGGAGGACTTGGTCCTTTCTTGCTTGACGATGTTGAGACTCTTGGAAGAGTCGATACGTGGGACCGGGAATTCCTTGCGACACTCTTCGGTCCTCCTTCTTGAACAAGGAGATATAAGATGAACAAGAGCGAGAGAGAGAATTGATGTTTCGCGTGAACGTACCATGGTGACGATCAGGAGGATGATGTCGGGAACGGAACTTGTAACCGAGCGTAGGATGGACTCCGAATGTGAAGGAAGAAAAGGAGTGTGGGTCGTGTCAGGGATCCGTGGGTTGTGAACGGGAGAGACAGAGAGAGGAGAGGATCCTAAGAGAGGCGTGGGCGCATGGTTCTCCCCACATGCACACCTGGCCAGTTTAACGCGACCAAAAAAAATGCAACAAAAAAATACCCCCTATTCAAGGTGCTAAGGAATACTTGATAGAGAGAGGGTTGAGTTCAGCGTAGGCGAAAGGCTCACAGGGGTCCCTTTCTGTCCCTCTCAGACGCATACACCTTATCTCTCTCTCTCTCACTCTCGCACTCCTCGCATCTGGGCATGCTAGCTTGGGCCTCTGGAAAATAAAGAAACACCCGGAGAACCCCGGAGGAGCGTAGGAGCCTCGCTCTCTGAATTCGTAATATCCTGAGGAGCCGTTCCTCCTCTCTTTCCCTCTCTCCCTCCCTTGGAGACTGCTTTCTTACTTTCCCTCTATTCCTTCTCGCCCTCCCTTAGTCCACCGAGCAAACATACCCGGTGTCCATGCAGTAAGCGATGCCTTGACTTTCCCAGAATTGCCATTGTCAAGCCTTCTTACCGATTTGTTGCGTCTAGTCCTACGGGCAATCGATCAATCCATTTAGCCACGCGCACATAATGCACCGTTCCTGGTATTTATGTGTCTTCGAGGAAATCACTGAGAATAAAGTCTTCCATTCTGTAATATACAATTCATATAAGATTATTACTACCTGATAGACACTGCTCGTAGCTTCTATATATCGGAATACCGTATACCACTCTCCAGGAACGAGTATGAATAAATCATCTATTGCTGTCCGACTGGAGCCACTGTGAAGCCACTGCGAAGACGAGTATTGGCTACGATGTGAGGGTGCCGTGGCCTCACGCACTCGTACGCACCTCCCATGCCGAGGTCGCGTCCTCCCTCGACATTGGAAAGAATTCAAGAGAGAGAGAAAGAGTAAGGAGAGTGAAAAAGAGTAGTAATAGCTGTGACAGGAGTGTCTCTGACTGTACCTACCAACCGAACCTAAACCTATCAGCCCATGCGTACACACTCCCATCTCTCGGGATAAATCGTGTACTAGCGTATACAGCGGGCAGCCAATAAGGACGGAGGTTTCCATGAGAGCGATGAGTTTCCTTAAACGTTAAATTAAAGATGGCAGTGAAAATAACGTTAGAAGTGGCCGTTTACATCTGCACGTATAATCTTTATAGTGATTCTAGGGAAAGCGTGGGTGTTTTCGGTGTTAGGAAGGCGAAACCGAAGTAAGAGGATACGAGGAAGAGACGAGGAGGTAGGAGGAGATCAGTTAAGCTACGGGGATAGAGTGCTTTAGACCGGAAGCAGTTACTTGTTGCCGGCCACGAAAATATCAGCAGTCGTTTCGCAATCGGGGGACTGTTTGGTTCTTTGCTGGGTTTAATATAGAACATACGCGAGCGGGCGCATGCCTCGACGCGAAAACATCGGGGCCAGGAACTCGAACTGCCCTCGAAGAAGCTGCTACGCGACCTGGGGATCCTGTGTCTCTTACGCGTCTAGGTATACTCCCGTCCCACCGCTCCGATGTCTTTTTTCACATGACAACTACATTTTTAATTTCAAATATCCCTTTTCTCGCCTTACTCACAAAATCCAAGATGGCCAACGAGAACAGGACAGCGAGTGCCCTGCAAAAATGGCGAGAGTCGTCTTTACTATACGTGAACTCGAGTAAATTCAAACTGTAAATCCAACCAGGAGGAAGCGGGACTGTCTTTGACGCGAGAGTTTCGTCGAGGCTGGTAGTGTTGGCAGTGGCGACCGTGCTGGCAGCAGTGAACCTTTTGATAGTGGGTAAGGCAAGGCCATCTCCGTCGTGTCGGATGCGCCTGAGAGAGAGAGATGGAGAGCGAGAGTGTGAGATAGGCATAACAAGAGACAGAGAGATAGAAAGAGAAAGAGAGAAGCCAATAGCAGTAGGAGAGGAGGACAAGGAGAAGTAGTGATGCCAGAGGAAGAGGAGGAGAGCGGGGATAGGGCTTGCGGTAGCAGGGAGTGATGGTGGCGGTGGTGGTGCAGGAGGTTTCAGGATGGGTATGAGGAACGGGGAAGCGAGGGGATGAACGGTACTTCCGGTCACGTGACAACGAGCGGCCAGCCGGTTATTTTCTTTCTTCTTATTCTTAGCCCGTCGCATCCGCTACTTAATAACTCCCGTGTTCCACGGGCCACGGCCACGTAGCACGAACGGTTTCGCGGCTTTTTCAATATTATTCTCATTACGTCTCTCTTGCTTTTGCAATACGCTGACGCGAGGAAAAGGAGGTAGAGAGCACCTCTCGCAGTATCACTTAAGAATAATTACAGATCGATAAAATTGTAAGGAAGAATTAAGTTAAAAACTGTAGAAGTTAATTAAACAAGAAGACGGCGGTGGGTCGAGAAACTTGTTGTGGCACTTGGTTGGATACTGTGAACACGCCTCGTGTCTGAATGAAAGAAACGCAGGTGTAAAGGAAGGTGTAGGAATAGATGAGGATAAGGAGAGGAACGAGGGGGAGAGGAGGCGTTTGAATGGAGGCCTGGCGAGTCTTTAATTAAAACAAGGCACGACGCACGAGGCACGGCTCAGGCTCGTTAGGAAGCGGACGTCGCACGAAGGGAGGATGGATGCGCCGACGTGAGGTCGAATTCCACGTCTAGGAGGAGGACTTCCGGTGGAAGCTCTTGCCATAAAGGAGAACGCCTCGGTTATCGAGAAGCTATTGAGGACGGGACGTACTGGAGGTGAGGATTGAGGAAGAAGAGACGTCCTCCGCCGGTCTACTTTATAGTAGGAATAGAAGGGAGAAGCCGTGGGAACGGTGCCCACCTCCTTCGTCGGTGCTCTAAATCTATTTGACGTCACTTCCTCTCATGCCAAAACATCAAGGCACTAACCGGTACACTGGATCGCTTCAGCAGATCCTGGACTTGCGTCTATGTGGTTTCTACGTGGATGGCATGATCCTTGAGTCTACTATAGTTTTGAGGTTATCTTTATGCTTTAACGTTGACTGTCATTGTTACTCAGAATGGATACTCGTTATCCTGGACTACCTATACTATCCCTAACTAGTTTTATCGACGCATTACAAGACCCTTCCTCCTAGATGAGTCTGGCAGAGTCAAGGCGCATTGTCACCGTGAGCATCACGAAGCCTGATTATGAGTCCAAGTCCCAGGGGCCCGTAGCTGTAACAGCATGGAGCAGCGGCCGGTGTCTCTTAGCTTCGAAGAACTCGACTTCCTCGAAGGGGATCCTCTCCTTCTATTTTTCTTTTTCCCCGATTGGCCTTTAGAACCTTGCCAGAGCCTCTTTCTCGCTCCCTGGCTCCTCTCACCTTCTTACCAGTCGCTGTCCTGTGCAACCTCACGTCAGCAGCATTCGTAGTCACGGTGTCCATTGTCGTACGACGCCGACGTAGAGAATGCCACAGTCAATTCCTATTATATCCAGGTACTGTACTTTAGTAATATTAAGGAAACACTTTGATTGGCTGATAAGTTAATACGTCACCGTGCTCGCTCTTCCGTAGAACGAGTATCTCTGAATGCACGTTGAACAAAGTCGACAGAAAAGAAGCAAGACTCCTGGGGAACAGATCAAGCGTAAATCTAAAGTAAAAGAGTTCTTGGATAAGAAACGAGTAGGTAGATAGGTAGGTAGGTAGATAGACAAATATATATATATATATATACACTACCAAGCTGCTTCGTTCCGTTCTATAAAAGGGAGGCTGTAGTGCCGAGCATTAGATCCATTCCCGTCTCGGGCGGATGCGGACCGCTCGCCTAACCGGCGTTTCCGGTGGTCCCACTCTTTCTGCCCCTCTCCCTAGACCCCTACCGCCATCCTTACCCTACCCTCCCACACCCCGAGGAGCTCTCTATAGACAGACGTGCCACGTCACATCCGCTCTCATGCCAGCTACGACGAGAGATCGAGCCGGGGACGTGGCTTGCCAGCCATCCATCCAGCCAGCCAGCCAGCCAGTCTGCCTACCTGCTTGCTAGTCAGTCTTCTCTCTTGCTCATCCAACTCTTTTAGTCTCAATAATCTTACACGCGATTCGTTGCTTGCATAGCTTTTTTTTTTAATACCATACGTATTCTTGTCAAATCCTCTTACACAGATGCAGCTTTTCCTGAGAAATTATTTTACGCTTGACTGATACTATTGTTCCAGGTGAAGAGTTCAAGGGAATAGGATGTGCTTCGGGTTGAGTATGATATACAGTCCAGGATTAGGGATCGAGCATGAAGGACATGACGCCATGAGGATGCACAGAGCACAATGATAATTAAACGCAATTTGCTCCCCTTTGACACCGTCCTCTCTACGCCCCTAGTGCAGTTTATTCCATTCACGACGCCCTCAACACTCCCTCGTCTCGTCGTCGTGGAGGGCGTCGTAAATCCATTAGGCGTCTAGGCGCGTCCCTCACTCGATGTGTCCCACGTTGCATCCAACGAGAGTTCGATCCGGTCGAAGCCTAACGTAGCCGTTCCAAGGGTGTCTACGTCTGTCTCGAGAGGTTTTCTCTCCTGGTGAACAAGGGTTACCTCGTCATCATCATCATCAGCTCCACCTTCTCTGACAATTCGAAATCGATACTGACTGTATTGACTTGTACTTTTTTTTTTTTGAAATAATAAAGAGATCCAGGTGATATCGATTTTTTCAAATATATATTTACAAGACATATACAGAGCGTGTAGGCTTAAAATTAATAAAAGGGTTTTTTTGCTGGCGAGGCGCGCGCCTTTTTCACTTTCTCCGTCACTCTAGCATTCCTTCATTCTTCTTTTTTTTCTTTCTTTCTTTGTCTCACACCCACCCACACTTCTCGCTTACTCTCTACGCTCTCACTCTGTCGCTCGCCACGAAACAACCACGTGGCCATACGTAACCTCCGACTCTCCCTGTGTTTCAGGATGCAGCGGGAATATAGAAAAAGGTTTCGCGCAAAAATTTTTAAATTTCTATAATCTCATTAAGATTTGTCCTTTGCATTGGCAAACGAGATCCGCGAGGAACGGGAAATGATGTATGTGTAACATGTGTGTGTTGTGTGTGATGCTGAGAGGCTTTCGTGTGCACGCATGGGTACGTATGTGAGCACGTGTCAGCAGGGACGACCGCGTTAAATATATTTTTCTTTGAATAATCACGAGGAGTCGAAGGGAACGACGAAAGAGTTTCTTTTAACGTGGGTTTTATCATTTATTCGCGACTCCATTGACATTTGGACTCTCTAACTATCTAGTATTATTTTATACATCAACATTGTCCACGTTACAGAGTACAGTACTGCGTGAATTTTTAATAATTTCTTTTTCGTTCTCGACAGTTGTTCATCTTCTTCGTCACTATTTTGAAAAAAAAACCAACGCATCCCCTCCCTTTCTAGTCGCATAGCCCTTTTTCGAAAAGAAAGGATTTTTCCAGCGAGATAACTTTTTTTTTTTTACTATTTTAGTATCGGAGTTTTTGGACTTCCAGTCTCTCGCTCGAAAGTCCTACGGGTTGTTTCATAAAAAAAATGTATATCTTTTACACGTCGAACAATGTTTTTCAATTTTCGAAAATTTGTATTTTTCAAATCCCATGTGTATATTGTTCATTCGCTTCTAGGTAGTTCGAATTTCTATTTTCAGATTCACTAAAAACGATTTCTCATATAAGGAGATTTGACTGTTAGGAAGTAAAAATGCATTGGCAAGGATGAAACGCGTCCCGTCGTACAGTCGGTTCATCATAACTCTGTAATTTGCAATTGAATTTTTATCAGCCAATAACGCCGACCGAAAGAGAAGCCTAAATATTCCTAATGGCGAATAATTTATTAAATTAGACATATAAATAGCGCGGGATATTCAAAAAGTCTCCCAATCCCCACCTACGGAGACGGGTTACCCGTTTAACATTTCTTATTTCATTTTTTATCTTTTTTTCCCCTCTTCATTCCTCGTCCCACCCTATTCCCAATCCCGTGGTACCTACCCCGTTCGCAAGTGAATATATTAAGAGTAATCGTTAGAAATTCGAAAACGTTAGAACGGTCGATCTTCATATTACGCATGCGCACAAAACCATTCATACACACTGTACACTCTAGACAAAAAAGAAAAAAAAACATCCCCCCATCATTCTCGCATCATTTTATCATCCCTCAAAAAGCACTTCCATACTCCTCTCTCTAAATCCGTAGGCCTTTCCCTTGATAAGTCCTTCATATTCTGTTGCCCAAGATCAATCGGAATAGCGATTCGCATATGCGTGGAAAAGTGCACTTATATATGTATATATCTTTTCTCCTTCATTTCATTCTTTTTCCTCTTTCGTTTTGTCTCGCGTCCTTATTCGCTCGCATTCACGCGTCTGCAGTCCGAAAAGAAAAGAAAGAAAAAAAACCTATAGTTTTCACGTTGAAAAACGTTCACAAGACTAGATAATACTGGAAAAAAAATTAATAAAGTCGAAAGTCCCTAAAGTTCGCTCTGTCACTCTCTCTCTCTCTCTCAAAAAAAAAAGATTGTCTCCCATCTTCAATTTGCACTCTTTCATAATTATTCAACTTCGTCTTGCTCACTCGCTCTCACACTCTCTCTCCAAGGCGCTCGTCATTCACACTTTTACAATGCACACCCTCTCTTTTCTTTCATTGCTCCTTCCACTCTTTTTTCTCTCTTTGCTTACGCGTGCACGACACATTCGCACTAATTACATACCGCGAGAAGACATGCGGTGAACTTGAAAAGAAAAAATTAAAAAAAAATGAAAGGAATTCCTTCATCGAGAGCACGAAAATTTTTCCATTGACAGCCCGCGCGCTTCGAGACTTTTGAAATCGGAAGGACATACGCCATATAGCTTTTGACAATGCATCACTTTCCATATCCCTTTTCTCTCTCGCGGGAGATTCAAAGAGAAATTTGTACCTTGGCATTATTTATCTTCACGCGTAATACGGTACCAGCGGCCCTGTACTCTCATACAAGTACAATGGGTGTACCGTGACAATTAAAAAAAAAAAAGTCAACATTTTTATTTAAAAAGAAAATCTAATCTCTTTCAAAAGTCCTTCGAGAGTCCGCCATTAAAAAAATTCTCTTTCTCTCCACTCGGAACACGCACGTTCCACGCTTTCCCGTTCGCTTTCCACTATACTCGCGATTCGCCCACAAAATAAATTAAATGTAGAAAAGTTTTGCTTTATACAAATGTAATATACAATATATATTTAATTCTGCTTTATATAATATTTATATATTTATAATATATAGAGCTATCTACGCGTACGTGTCCTCTGGGTGCGTCTCCAGTGTAATGTAGCCAATGTGTGTCTCTGTCTTATATGCGTGGCTGTATACGACCCTCTAATCGCCCATTCACATAGAACCTCTCTATAGTATTTATATACGGCCATTCAAATAATGTCTGTATATAACGTACATACGTAATGTGTGCCTATGCGTCCCATATACGTTACGCGCCAACCATACGTTATAGACATATTAACGTGGGCCACTGTGTTCTCGTATATAAATGTAATTGTGTCCGAGTGTTCCCGTAAGATGGGCGCATGTGTAATATGTTCCTCTCTGTACGTTTGCATGTGGAGAATAATAAATAAACACTTCCGGTCCGATATATTTGTTAAACATCCTGTCCCTCGTTCACGTCTTAAATGCAACTCTTGTACTAATGCAACACTTGTTTCTTGTCTCGTAGGTTCATTCACACACGAGTCTCACACTTCATGCTCGTGCGCACTTTTTAGTTTCTTCTCGACTTCCGGATTCTTATTTCTTTCCTTTTTTTTAAAATTCTATGTGAAATTCTCAAACTAACCAAAGGATCTCTCCTCTCTGTACGTCCCTGGTGACATGGCCCCAGGACCTCGTCCACGTAAGCGTCCCATGTGACACTTGTTCCAATCTCAGAGCGCACACCTCCGAATACGTCATTTTCATACAGTTCCGGTACCCTCGTCCTTTCAGTATACATATATTACTTATGCCACCTTACAAAACACAAACGTTCACGCGCAGTCCCCGTGTCAGCTAATCACACTGCATTCTTTCACTTGCGAGTTCTATTCGTACACCATTTTGCCTTTTTCTTTAATTAATTATTAGGAAAAGAAAACAACACTGCGCACCGTTCACCATGAATTACTTGCTTCTCTATTAGCTTCTAGTTTATGGATCGGTTGATCCATGCAGGAGAGGCAATGAGTCGTTTTCTCACAGTTCTGGGGTGACTGGGTCGAGGAGCCTCTTCTCCGGATCCCTGGAGTCGCGCACCACTGCGTTACCCAGGTGTCTGCCAAGGGTGGACGGGTCGCACCGGCATCCTTGGGACGCGTGACGTGCGTAGCATGCCTCGCAGAGGGCCACGCAGCCCTTGAACGGCCAGTAGCAGAGGAGACAGGGTAGAACCAGGGTGAGGGCTCCTAGACATGCCCAGCGTGCTGACTTCCTAGATCCCGTACAGGAACAGGGTTCATCGGCACAGCTACCGCCACCCTCGCCGTCTACGCCACTTCCGCTGTCCCCACAGTGGTAGAAGAGTCCCTTGACGCAGCAGAGGCAGGATGCGTAGTCCAGAGCCGTTTCCGCTGAGCAGAAACAGGAATTGTCGCAGAGCCATCTACTAGGAAGTGGTGGAGGCTCGCGACAGGATTCGCAACGACACTTGCCACAGAAGTCACACATTATGGAGAGTCCTTCCGCTCTGGGTCCCAGAGAACCGGAACTGATGGAATTCGCAGGTTCCTTCGTGAAGGACACGGGCTGCTTGGTGACGGTGTTCGTCGGCGAGGAGGACTGTAGATGATTCTGATGATGGTGCTGATGATGAAGGCTCTGATGTTGATTCGCGTGCTGATGGAGCTGATGATGATGGGCCTGTACCTTCTGATGATGTCTCCTCTCGTTCTTCGTGCACTTCTGTGCAGGATTCTGCGCGACGTTAGGCCTGAATGGCGTCTCCACGTACTCATTGACGGCTCTCTCGCCGTCGGGTCTGGGTACCGCCAGGGTGACCTCTCCCACGGGACTCCTGGGGGCCTGAACAGCGCTTCCGGTAGTCGTGGTATTCGCACCGATGGCGGCTGATATAGTCGTAGGGCTTCCTGCACTGACCGGAGAGGCGACGCCAGGCGTCTGAAGGTGGTGATTACGAGCATTCTGAGGACTCGAATGGCTGCTCTGAGTTCCAGAATTCGTAGTCGAATGCACTAGGGATGTCCTCGAGCGGAAGCTCGAAGTAGATAGGGGTGTAAGTGGTGCCGTTAGGGGCACCAGGGTCCCAGTACCCTCCGGCAATCTCGGCGGGGGTAAGGGCCTGTTGTGATCATGCCCGTGTACACGGGGTAGAGCACTCGTAGAGGAAATTGAGGACGAGGACGAGGGTGGCCGCGACGGCGGCGACGCATTCTGCGACATCGGGACGCCCCTCAGTTCGAGATGATCGGACCACCCGGATGCGCCGTCCGCGAGGTGCCTCTTAACGTTGACTCCTGACTGTGAGGTTGCTGCTGACGATGATGACGATATTGAATCGCTGTTAGCCCATTGTCCGACCACCGAGCTTCCTGGCGACGTCTGACCTCCTGCTGCTGATGGCGTCGTTCCTGAAGGTGCCGGAAAAGCGGATGAGGAAAGTGACCCCGTGGCGCGCACTGCCCAACCCGCACGAGGAGGTAGCGATCTCGGCGACGCGGTTCCATTAGCGAACGAGGATGGTCCGCGGCCGCTTTCCGCCCTCGCAACGCGCGCTTCATCCCCACCTGAAACAATAACACAAAATCCTCAGCAAAACGAGCCTACGAAGCCAGAGACATCATCCTCGCAAACCACTTCCACTCGCATTCATCCCTTTATCCTAATTCGAAGTTCCAAGCCCAAGGAAGCAGAGGGTGAACACAGGGCCTCGTGGATCTTACCGGGAAGAAAAGGAATTCAATGAAGGAATGCTAAGGAACTGAAACTAGGTAGATGCCGATGGACTCCCAGGTAAAAGTCACTCAGCAGTTTGAATGAGACTTCTCAGGAATTCGGCAGATGTGCCGCCAGAGACGGACAGATGGTAGTCAAGGGGGCGAGTTCGATCCCGTTCTTGGGTTCCCGGTTCATTGTGGAACCGAGGACAGGTAACTAAGTAGAATTTCTCTGCAGGAGCCATGACCACAAGTTGGTATCCCTCCTCCGTTCCACAGTACCAGTAACGTCTCAAAAAAAAAAATCAATTAAATATCTGCAAAATACATCTCCAACAATAGAAAATCAATTTATCACCATTCAACGTTCATAACCTAAAACATAAGTGGCAAAGTTTTCCAAGCTTTCAACAAGAAAAAAAAGTCGCCCCAATCATCAGACTTTCCACTAATGGAGGAGACGAACAAGGAATTGGACGTGGTGCCAGAGCTCAAAGCCTGGTCAGAAGACCACGATGAAAGTAGGCCTTCGTAGTGGCGTGGGCGCCATGAGTGGGCGCCTTGAGAAGCAGAGCGCCCACAGTTTCGAAGAGACAGAGCAACCTCCCCCCCCCTTCCCCCCTAGACCGAAGAGACGTCGCGACGCTCAGACGTCGTATCACGAATCGATCCTCGACACCTGTTCCACTGAAGACAGTATCGTCATAATCATTTCATTAAACAAGACAGAACCCCAAAATCTTTCGAAATACCCAAGTAAATCCACGAAGGTAGTATATCCCAGCTGCAGTCGAAAGACTCTGCGCCGAAGAAACAAGCAGACCATTGAGAACGTACCCGAAGGAATGTCGCTATCAGAGTCCGATTGCCACAGGTCAAAGCTTTCAGTCACTACGGAGTGATCCGATAACGGCGAAAATTTTGTAAACTTCTCATAACGTGAACGAGACAACGTGGACAGAGAACATGGATTTCAGCAGATTCGCTCAACAAACATCTAAGAGACAGACGGTAGATGGTCCGCGCGCAGTGCAGGTTCCTGGTTTAAAGGCGATCACGAGGTATAAGGAGTCATCAAAGAAACCGAAGAGTGGCATTGACAGCGGGTGGCATTGACACCCGGAGCGTGACACCTGTCAGCATAGGAAGGTATGATTATAGATACCAGGACAGAGAAGAAAAAAAAAAGATGAAAATATCTCCCATTAGGATGTCCCTGGGTTATGTACCGTGAATATAGAATATATAAAGCAACAGACATATCTGTGAACTTACTGAAAATTCATGAGACGAGCCTTAATCCATACACGAGGAGAGTCGGGCGTATTGTTATATATACCGAATGTCTTGAAATATCCTGGACTATCAATCACGAGTATCCTCGCGGATACCGGATCCTTGGGCACAACAAAACAATTAATACGTCAAGTATCACACAGTTCACCGATTTTCCCTTCGACTGAAATATTTAAATCCAGTGCAAGGGGATGAGCACGATCAACGTTCACTGTCCTCGGCACGTAATTCGCGTTGACACGTCAGAACTCGAATGTCCCGAGTATCAGGCGACTGGCCGAAGGTGCACGAGAGACGCGGATAGTATAGTCGCACAGGCACAAGAAACTCGACTAGAGGAATATTATTTGGTGTCGAATGTCAACACTTATTTTCGCACTGAACGAGCCGGATGGAAGCACGTCGCGACGCGACGGTTATTTCGTTTGGTAAACTTGGGCTGAGGTCTGATCGGCCTCACGGCCATAACAAGCTTCTTCGACGGTATTCTCTATGTGTCTGTATGCGCTTGGGCGTACAGACAGACAGACGTCTACGCTTCTTGGTATGTACATAGAGGAATTCGAGGTACGGTAACGGCACAGTCACAGGAGGAGCTCACAGCCAGAGATAATAAAGGGATAAAGATACGGGTGGTACACGTTCACGTATTAAAGACACACTGGTACTGAGGCGCGACGCTCGAGGTGGAGTCCGCCGCGACGACACGGCCACCGGAGTATCGAGTATCGGATATCGCGCGATTGCACGCGCGCCTTATTATTCCTATTCGATCCGGGAAGACGTCGGTGGCAGCGGGAAGTTGTTGGCCGAGAGGAGGACGAGGATAAATTTATGGATAAGGGTGTAATGTGTATGTACGTGTGTGTGTGTGTGTATATATATATATATATATATAGAGAGAGAGACAGAGAGAGAAAGAGGGAGAAGGAAAGGATGGGTACCGGGTGTGTCTAGAGGTATGAATGGAAAGAGTGACAAAGGAATGAACTGGAAGGAAACGATAAATGTACGATGGATGACTGGATCGAGAGAGGAAGGATGCACGATGGAGAATGAAATTGAAAATTGGCGGCCTGACTGTGATGGCGAATGTCGCGCGCGCAGAGGCTGTCGGCGAACGACTGAATCGACGGCTAGTGCGACGGTGGCGCGGGGGAAGCGAAGGCGAGGGGAGTCGGCGGTGGGGGAATGGCGTTTCGAGAGTGGCAATGCTGGGCAATGGTGGCAATGGTGGCAATCCACCGGAGATCCAGAGGAAGCAGGGAGGACTACGTAGGGTAGGGCGGCGACCGCACTGCTGCTGCCTGGCCATGCCAGTGCTAGCTGCTGCTGCTGTTGCTGCTGTTAGTATTCGTTCTCTTGCCTTCGGTGAAGACCAGAGAGAGAGAGAGAGACAGAAAGAGAGAAGGAGAGGGAGAATGAGCAAGAGAAGCAAGGGAAGAGAGAGAGAGAACAGGCAGATACGTGACTGGGACTGCGGAGGAATCACGAGGGACAGAGGATAACCCAGAGACGTCCCGCCATCTGGTAGAGGCGGCGCGAACGAGCGGCGCGCCTCACACGCCCGCCGCGAGCTTTTTATGAATGGATGGAAGCTATCATTGAAGTTTCGAGTTGAATGAAAACATTACCACTGTCCTGCCACCACCGCCACTGCCCGTCGCCAATCCCCACTACCGAGCATCGCGCTAACTTCGCGGCCATTGCGTTTCAGTGGGAAATTCAAATCGGATAGGGCATCCTTCTCCGTGCCATTACCCCTTCAAGGAGTATGAGCAACGTGCTGCTGAAGAATGATGCTGACTGGCTACTCAGTGGGAACGAGAGAGAAAGAGAGAGAGAGCGGGAGAGAGAGGGAGGGAGAGAGAGAGAGAGAGAGAGAGAGAGAGAGAGAGAGAGAGAGAGAGAGAGAGAGAGGTTATGCTGCGTGAATACGGTTAGCTTGTATATAAATATTTTTCTTTTTTTGTCTATTGGAACAACGATAACGGACCCGTAAGGAAGTCAACAAAGTCCCAGAAAGCGTATAGTCTTCTCACATGAAACCTATACTGTACGTACCCAGTACGGACGAATAGGCGGGGAACATTTGAATGACATGAAGTTGCAGCGAGGAGGATAGAAGAAGAGGTGTATCATTTCTAGATCAAACTGTCAGGCCCCGGGGTACGTAAGGCCCCCGTCGTGCCTCGACGTTGTCGTCACCGTCGTACCGTGCTCCTTATACATTTTTTTCTCATCCTGCGTCGCTGGCAATTTACAATATCTGCGCCCGGGGCCTGCCTCTCTCTCTCTCTCTCTCTCTCTCTCTCTCTCTCTCTCTCTCTCTCTCTCGAGGCACCGGAACCCGGCGTAGTCGTAGCCTCGCACGTACCACATACCACGACCACATAGCTCAAGGAACACGTAATAGAAAAGTATTCGACGCACTTTGATCCGTACCACGCGTCCTAATCCTGGTGACCACGACGACGGGTATCCTGGCTTCTAATTTATTCATCGCGGTTTCTAGGTATCCTAAGAGCGATCAAGACTGGACCTTCGGCAACGAGAGCAACCTAAAGACAATCGCAAGAAGTGAGGACCTTGACGCCCACAGTACATGCTCATCCGCATGCGCGGAACGTTTAACATACTTTCGAGTAAAGACACTGTGGCATAAGGCCCTCCTTTTTGGGACCTCGTATAAGCTGACCGGGCTCTCCATCGGTATACGTACGCCCGAGAATCCCCTTTGGGACCTTATTTGATACCGGATGCTGGCTCGCGATGGGGCATTAACAGTTTTTGTGCGTAGAGTCCGGCACGCAACCAATGACAGGCACCCCGAGCACGCCGCCGGCTACAAAAGGCTCGCGTGCTTCTTCAAACGTTATACGGGCAAAGAGTGGGAGCGAAAAAAATGGAGGCAACGAGGACCTTTTGGAATTTTTAACCACGTGGTAGACGCCCTGTCCCACTGTGATGTGTAGGTACGCAGAGTATCGGGGCCCTGTGGCCATACACGATTTTCATCAATTTTCTTCTTTTCTTTTTTTTCTATCCCTTTAGAAATTTTTCAAATTCTTCGGCTAATGAATCCAAAGAGAGACAACTGTACGAAAGTGAAGCCAGAGACGCGTGCGTGTCCGCTCGAAGCCATTACCGGGGGTCCATTTTGTACTCTGTCAATCTCCAGAGCACACCACCGGGATAAGGCCCACGAGGGCGAATGAACGCAGAACCCGACGGCAGAGGACTCCGACCGTGGCTGTGTACTGTCTACCGTGTAAAAGTAAGCGAGTCGATGTTTTCAGGTCCGCATCGTGTAGCAAGGCCCCTAGGAAGGTCGACTGCCTCCTCGTGCGGCGCATGCGTCCGGCAGGTAGGGCCCTCCGGAGCCCTGCCGTTGGGCCTGATCGTACCTATATATCTCTGGGCTCGTACACCAAGCTCTCTGGAATATCAGACCAAGCCACGAGGCTCTGCCAGCAAGGCTACCCATCTCGAGGATCCCGTGGGATTAGCGGAGAGCGGCTGGTATACCGAGAAATCCCTGGGACACCTTTTCTATTCATCCCAGGCATCACGAGTAAGAAGGTAGAAAAAAAAAACGAAAGGAGAAAATTCGAGGAAGTCCCAAAGAGAACCGGGAGAGGAAGAAATAGGTAAAATTTCGCTCAATTTTCAAAAATCTTTCTGCACGCCCACACAAACTCACAAACGCGCATCCCATAAATTCAGACCGTATCTCGAATCTACCTGTCCTTCCCTCCCTATCTCCCCCCCCCCCCAGCGCCCGCAACCCCCTCCCGGCGTCCGTCCCGTTCTGGCAGACTATTTCATTCTAAATTTATACGACTCATTAAGTCTATCTTTGTCGTACATCGTTCATTCATGATTGCGTCTCGCTCTGTCGCCTCCCCCGTCTCTCTCAGGAGTATACGCACGTTCATTCATCCCCTCTCTTTTCCACGACGCATCGTTACAGGGATACAGTGACAACCAAGCTACAGCCGGGGCTCTCCTATCTCATCCTGCAGATAGTCAGGATCAAAGCTGGACCAGAATGCTGGGACAGTTCGAAATCATCACCAGATACGATATCACACATACAGTCCCCCCAAGATATCCCACCGGTGGGTCGAATCTTGATCGCACGAATATTCCATAAGCCGCAAGGAACTCCCGTGACTGTACCGTCATCGGGGATGCCTGCCAAGAATCGCGAGGGTCTCTAAAGCTCATTGCGAAAACGTATGCTCGGTACCGCGGACTCGTAAACATAAACGATATAAAGTGGAGCAAGCGCAGACGCCCAGCCACGTCCGTACCACAAGCAGTTGCATCTCTAACGTATAGGACGATAATAATCCATCCCAAGAAAGCTATGGGAACGAAGGCGCGGTGTGGTCTTCTTTAAAAATGCGAGTCGCGCGACGAACATCTGGCTAAGGATTCGCTGCGTGGGGCGGCCTTCGTTCTCTTGAGACGAGTTGTGAGAGATCGCAAAAACATAGTGCGCGCGCTCCTCTTCGTATAGAGAGACACATAAGCACACAGCGAAGATGCCTTGGCAAAAGTAATCTACGAAAATAACGCTCGAGAGTGAGTGAGACTTTGTATGAGAGACCCAAGTCCACCACGTTCGTCGGAGTCTAAAGATTCTCAGTGTAAGGAGAGAAAGAGAGAGGGGGGAGGGAGGGAGGGGGGGAGAGAGAGAGAGGGAAAGACTACTCTGTGAAAATGTTGCTGACTCCTTGTCAGCATCTTTCAGGGGTCCAGATTAAACTACCGTGCGTAGCCAAGAAGCACGGTGAGAGAGAGAGAGAGAAAGAGAGGGGGGAGGGCGAAGAGAGAGGAGGAGCGCGAGAGAGAGAGAGAGAGAGAGAGAGAAAGACGGAAAACCAGTCTAGCGCAGTAGAAGAGGCAGAGATCAACGAGAGGAGAAGGAATGGCGGCGAACAAGAGAAAAGGAAGCGAGAGGGGTAAGGTGAGGCACGAGGGGCATCAGGCCCCAAGAGTAAGAGGGGGCCCCGCTCTTAGACAGTGCGACAGTGACTCCAGTCAGCAGCGACCTGTTGGTGTTTCTTGACTACCGCGGTTACGCACTGGCTACGCACCAACACCCTCCACGTCGCGAGATACAGTAGCGTGCGTTACAAGGCTTAAAACCGTATAGGAAGAAAACGTGTCTCAAGAATATAGGAGGCTTACTATACTCGTCCGTGCTTCTGTGTGTGTACTATACGGTGTATGTACAGTCGGGCTCAGAATATTGCCACGTCGCGGAGGACGGAATGGCCCCGGGATGCTTCTCTGGAGTAGTAGAGAATAGTACGGACTGTACCATGGAGTGTAGCGTAAAAGGATATACATATAGTATGGGGAATCCAGAGTACACGGATCGACTAATATACTAAAAGCGAGCTTCTCGCGTACACACCGGAGAATACTTTGGGACAGGAGCGTAACGAGATCTCGGGTCGCCATGACCCCTTGACTTTCTTTGCCGCGAAAGGAATTTACAAGACAAAAAATTTACAAATAAAATTTATTAACGTTCGCGTCACGCCATTCGCGATTTTAGATATCGAGACCGGATGCTGTATACATGTGGCTTTAGTTATCGCTCAAGAGAGAGAGGGAGGGGAGGGAGGGAGAGAGGGAGGGAGGGAGAGAGGGAGAGAATATTTTTTACTCAATAGAATCGTTCAATTCCTTATTATTGACGTAATGATCACTCGTATGATAAGTCTAATCGTAATCGATTTCTTCTAACTATAGATTAGCCGCGTTATCGTTCATGACACCACCTGGTATACTCTATATATCGTGCGTATTTCAGGATTGGCCAATGACGTACGATTCGGGTGTCTTAATTTTACGAATTTTACTTTTTTCTCTTTTTTTTACGAAATTATAACAGGAAATTATACAGTATACGAGCCTACCAGGAAGCTGAAACGAGACGGTACCCGAGAGCGAAGTAGCCGGAATACGAATTCGATACGTAAAAAGGGGCATGATAAATCGCTATCTCTTATCAGCGTACGAGAGGACGTGGTTATATCCGTTGTTTTCGCTGATTCGCATGTGAGACACATCGGGTCTATTCTAGATATCAAAAACTCAACCAGCCTGCCATTTTCAGAGCGCGCTGAGCTCCCCTTATCGCGAATCTTTCGTCGTAGTCAATTAACGTACCAACAAATTATAATCCAACGAAAACTCAAGTTGAGAATGGATGAAATCAATAACTCGGTCCGAAGTAGTAAAAATCAAATTTTAAAAAAATTACCCGATCGACGTGTCTAATCACTCATCGCAATTCGACAGTCATGTATCATACGTTGATAACGACAAAAAAAAGACGATAGCATCTGGAGTAAAACGTTTCCATATGAGTAACGCACACGAGAGTACACACACGGGGCTCTCGAAGGCAGGACATTTTGAGAGAGTGAGGTAGGGGGGGAGAGAGAGAGAGAGACAGAGAGAGAGGACGACAGGAGGATGAGAGGGATACGCAACACCGGATATCCTCCAGACGACGCCCACGCATAGCGCACGAGTGCGTGAGTGCACGAGAGTCCCATCCAACCGAGAATCACCCTCTCCTCTACGAGGATTGAATACCCAGGAGGCAGCCATCCTGGCCTCGTCTTATTCCGATCCCATATCGATATCCCCAGGTACGTGGACCTGGTCTAGCTCATAAGACGCAGGGACTCATAACGACACCAGTGACCCGATGTGATCACAGAGAAGAGGTCTCCGACCAACGTGGTACCAGTCGCCGAAGTGACTATTGATTGACGACCATTAAGTTTTCCCATGACTTCCAGGAAGGCAGATACCAGGGTTACGGACTCCGACTACGACGCAGGACTTCCTGACTAGTTTATCAATGAACACCGCGTGTGACATCACGTGTTTACGACCTGGCTCTCGTTCACTAGCCAAGCGCCTGGCTAAATGGCCGCTTACATTGCCTCTTACGGCACCCAGTTTCTATCCTAGTGCGAGACCCGTAGTCAGATACGTCTGAGGGGAGTGCAGGATGTGTAAGTGCGGAGCGAGGGAGGAGAAGGAAGGGATATGGGTGGGGACAGAAGAGAGAGAAAGAGAGAATGAGAGAGAGAGAGAGAGAGAGAGAGAGAGAGAGAGAGAGAGAGAGAGAGAGAGAGAGAGAGAGAGAGAGAGAGAGAGAAGGGAATAAAGGATACCGCGTGTATAAGGAGCAAAGGATAGGTTAGGTCGATCACTTTATAGGGACAGGAAGAGAGTAAAAAGAGAAAAAAAGGACAATTTTTTAAAGGTCCCAAAGGAGGATTCAGGACGAGGAGAACGAAAGGAGCGGGAAGGTGGTTATGGGACTCCTTGCTGTCGTGGAGGACGGCACGAAACTCGTGGCTCGCAGGTAACCGACTCCAGCATCTTTTTATGAATCTCCTCCCCTCCACCCCTCTCGCTACTTCCTTCTCCCTCTCTCTCTCTCTCTCTCTCTCTCTCTCTCTCTCTCTCTCTCTCTCTCTCTCTCTCTCTCTCTCTCTCTCTCACACACACGCGTTAGAACGTTTCTCTCTACAGCTATGTGCTCGCTCGCTTCTATGGCGGCTGGCTGCTCACGGGAGACGGAATGTGGACGCCATATGGCTCCGGCCCACCCACCCACCCACCCACACGTACCACCAATACCAGTAACGCGTACGCAATACGCACGAGGTTACGCGTTACTCACACTGCCCTAACAATATCCTACACCCACTGCCGGTTGGCACCACTGAACGAACACACGTCAAAAAACTATTTTCGGTGTCCCGCGCACCGCTGCCAGGCCTCGACTCTGAGTGATCCTCAACCTCCTCAACCTCCTCAACCTCCTCAACCTCCTCAACCTCGTCGACCTCTCTCCAACCCCTTTTCCAATATTCCTTACATCCCCCATTGACATTGGAGCATCCTCGCGTACAGATAAATTTCATCGTACGTACATCTATCTCTCCTCATTTTATCCATATTTTTAAACAGAGCATATCCTCCTTCCTCACGGTCCATTTATCTTCGGAGATCACTCTCTCCGTACTCTCCTTTTTCATCCACAGTCATTCCTTTTTACTCGGTACTACGACCTGCGACACATAGTAAACACAAATATACCAAGGTAATAGGCGCGTCCAACGTGACCATGTAATAATACGTGGAGGCTGGAACGAGAGAGCTATAGGCTCGCTGATATATCGGCAGCCCTGATAATTTAAGAAACCCTGTCCGGTATCTGTTTCGAGCGAGATAAAGCCGAAGGAACGGACACAGGCCGGATGTGACGCGACAACATAATGATGAATGTAGATTGTGGACTCGTGCGCGAGCGGCCGAACGACCGGGCGATTCGGTCTACGAGCGAGCGAGCGAGAGAGAGCGAGAGAGCGAGAGAGAGAGAGAGAGAGAGAGAGAGAGAGAGAGAGAGAGAGAGAGAGAGAGAGCTAGAGATGCTAAAGCATCAGAAGAAGTTCGAGGAGAGTCGAGAGAGGAGTCGAAAGAAAGATAAGAGGGTTGGCAAACATAGATAGCGTGGCGCATGCCCATTCCCCATTTACCATTCTCTATTACCATCCAGAGACTTCAATTCGCTTCGTATTAATTTACTTCAAACTATATGGGAGAGAGGAAGACGGAGAGAGAGAGAGAGAGAGAGAGAGAGAGAGAAAAAAATAAAGAAAACAACGATAATCACCGTATTACACGTATTCATGAAAACCGTGTGGAATCTGAAAAATTTTCCTGACCATATACCCGTCTCTTATTCGAATTCGATACGTCTGTCTCTCTCGCACTCGCCCCATCTTCGCGCATCACCGTCTCGCTTCCACTCACGGTCTCTTACGAAGAAACCGTTTTCGGTTCCCTATCTCGTCTCTTCTTCTCCGGGGCTCAGCACTCTCCTCGGAATCCGGTCGCTTCAAAGCGACAGATCGGTTTCCAAGATTTCACGGGAGGACCGCACCGCTGTGGATGCGCCTTGATACTTCTGGCAATGTACCAGCAACGTACAGGGTGGTGGTAGGAGATTGGTTAACGCAGGATACATTCAGGATGCTGGGAAATACGTGTCTATGTGTCTATCTTGGATCGAGGGATCTCGTTTGGAAGGATCATGCAAGCCCTTTAAGGTAAAAATTATGAGGACCTGCGAGAATAATGTAAATAATATATATATATATATATTCCCCTATGCTATACCATGTTACTATACATCACCGAGAATGATTGGCAAACTCATGTTTTATGAATGGCCTTCCTTGACTTGGCTTGAGAACTCTTGGTTGCCGGTTCATCGTTTCGCTCGGTAATTCCTTCTTGGCTTCCGTTATCCCCTCTAGGATGGATTCTAACTAGCGATATTATTTATGCAGCAGAAGCCATTGCTCCAGGTTCTCTCGCCACAATAGCTCTCTTGGAGACTCACCTTGACGTCTCCTGCACTAACTCGAGATACGCGTGATACGTCTTTTTAAACGAATTAAAAAAAAATCTTTCGACGCACCGATATATACAGGGCACCCGGGTTTACCGTGTACGATCCTGATTTATTTTTTCCTCGAGTTATTAGCCATACACCTTATGATCGGAGTGGCTGACTGCCGCTGCGATGAAGGAATGCTTGTGGAAATCGCTGTTTCATTCATGCAACGAGACCGGTCCCCCACGTATGCTCCTGTTCCCCCCCATCATGTAAAGCATATGTGTGCTACCAGCCCGTGTAACTACACCTTGTGAATTTCACGTGAGGAACAAGGACGAGAAACGCGCGGGGCCTACCAAGCGAAACGGGAAAGAGACTTTCTCGCAAACTTTCTATAGCCGAGTGCCGTTCATTCACTAGCTCCTTCCGAGATAGCTATTGCATTATTGTACAGGAGTTCCACTTTGGTAGACAGGATTGGGGCGAGGAGAGTAGAGAATGAGTGTTAAGGCCTACTGGGGGGTGGGGGGGGGGGGAGCAGCTGGATAGGGATGATCGGCTCGTGTAATTTTCCATAGGGATCGATCGAGGGTAGTATCGATAATATATGGACATAAAACAAAAAAAATAATATTAATAGGACTCACCGTTTCGACTTGGGGGCCGCGGAGGCGCAGGATACTGGGGCGGCGTAAGCGGCGGCGTCGGGGGCGGCGGTAGTTTCTGCGTCTGATGGGTCAGGGCAGGACGATGATGTCCGGATGATGAGCCTGACGAGGCCGTGGAGGAGAGTCTTCCTAGGTTGGAGGAAGTCGAGCAGCCTAGGTTCCTGATGGTCGCGGCGACGTTAAGGTTGTTGGGGGGCCAGGGTGGGCGCCGCGGTGGCAGCGCCGGGGGCGGGGGGCAGTCCAAGGTATCCACACTTCCACACTTTTAATCCACCTTCCACACCGAATGTCCTCACTCCACCACCACGTGATTCTCGTTGCTTCGATAGTTCCTCGGATCCTTCCGCCTTAGCTTCTTCGGGAGTTAACAATCAGGGCGAATCCTCCCCTTCGATCAGGAGGATCGTGGGGGAACACTCTGTATTCCCGGTGTGATCGATCGATCGATTAATTATCCAATAACGATCCCGATGTAATTGATATTATCGATATCCTCTTCTCAACTGTACGTAACACACACTGCTCTTGTTCACTGTATAAAATACCGTCGCGTATGTTGATACTCAACGAGCGACAGTCGCCCGACTGAGCCAGCGACTATCGAAAGTTAGGTATTCAGTGTTTTTGTAACACCTCGTAGAGGGAGAGGGGGGGAGGGGGAGGTATGAAGTGTCGAGGGAGGCAAGGGATGTGGATAAGGGCGCGGATGTGGGATGCAGCGGCGACAAGCTCAGAGGGAGAGGCAGCAGAGGCGATAGGCTCGGGGCACGTCGTCGTCGTCGTCGTCGTCGTCGGCGTCGGCGTCGGCTGTGGCGGCAGGGCTGGATCGCGTAGGCCGGCCGCCAGTAAACAGACTCCTTCATTCACTGCTTATTTTATACGGGCGGCCCCTACGACCACGGAAATAGCCTCGCCGCGTCCTTCTCTATCGGCTGGCAGCGCCGTAACCTCCCACTCTCTCGCACTCATGCACCATTCGTGTACTTGGCGTATTCGTGTCACGCGCGCACAACTACCTCCTTCTCCTTCTACTTCTTGGCGACGACAACGACGACCACGGCGACGACGACAACGACGACGACCACCACCCCCACGAGGAGGAGGAAGAGGAGGTACTAGACACCTTCACGAGAGCGAACAGCATTACACGCACTATTCCCCAGGTGCATATACGTTTTATCCTTCTGCACAAGATCCTAGACTTACTCTCTGGGCTTTATTGACAGGGACCCAGGTAGATCACGATCACCCTTAAATATTCTCCTTTTTTCTCTATGTTATTCAACGAAAGGTTATCATCTTATCGCTCTTGATACTCGATTTACGCCTGATGCTTCCAACGATCCTTGAAGCGATCCTCGCAGGACTCACGAGATCCTCTCATGGGTTCAGGATTACTGGATGAGCAGTCGAGTATCCTGTTGCTCCTGGAACCTCTGCGTGTCTCATAGAACATCAAGATCCTCGTGTGACGACAAGTATTGCCAGTGCGACATGCTGTCTCCTTAGTGCATATGTCGCGACTCCTGACAATTTTTCACTGCATTTCGATCAAGCCGATTAGAGTACAGAGAACCTGAAGTCTATTGTCCTCGCCGAACAGCGGATCCTGGTGCTGTTGTAGAATACGGGGATGCCTTTATCAAGTATTCTTCGCGTAGCCACTGCGACAGTGGTGTAGCAACCGAAGTAGGGACTCTCTCAGAGAGTAAGAGAAAGAGAGAGAGAAAGAGAGAGAGAGAGTAGATGAAGAAAGAAGGGAGAGAGAAGTTCCGTCGGCGAGAAGTTCAGCTGGCCTCGGCGGCCATGTCGGCGCAGCTCGTGCACAAGCGAGGCCAGGCGTGGATCCGTACGACTACGGGCCACCGGCCGAACCACTCACTGTACTACTCTTAATACTCAACACACAACTCTGTCTGCTGCTCTCTCCTTGATATTTCCAGTACCATCGGCGTCGAAACGTGCCCTTTGACTTCCTCACTGGTACAGAAAAATCACTCTACATACGTATCACTCACTGTCCACTTTCGGTCAGACGTAATAAAACTGGCCCAACCAGCCAGTTATTAGGCTACCAGTAGTAGCAGCAGCAGCAATGGTAGCAGCAACAGCAAGAAACAGGCTCCCAGCCAGAGGGATAGTTTCACGTTATGTGCCTCTCTGCGTTTCAAGTACGACCAGCGTTACTGGCCTCTCCCAGTGGAGGCGGGTGCTACACACTCCCCAGCTCCCGGGGACGGACACCACGTTTATTAAACAATTCTACGAGGGAACACCGCGGATGCTTTCACACCGGTATATCCTAGGGTACGGCCGAGTTCCTGACATAACTCTCGTAGTGGCGCGCACGGCTCTTCGCTCTTATAAACTGTCTTACTCGCGACGGGTCCCACTCGATTCTGAGCGTTCCGAGGCCGGCTGCGCTCGCCGAGGAGCTCGCTCCGTGCTCGCTCCTTTCCGTGGGTGGGCGTCTCTGCGCATGCGTCATCCCCTCTATCGCTTCCCTATTCTCACTCTGTTGAGTGGCTGGCCTGCTCTCCTCGCTGCGCTCGCCTCACGATCTCCCCTCGCCGCACCGTACTCCGGGACCCACAGCCAGACGTGATACTTCATTCATGCTCGTATTGTGCGACCAGTAGCGGATCCATTGGCGCAGGCACCCGCTCCTCGATATTCATTTTCCTTGAGCAGGCCTCTGGGACGCTGAGGAGGTCGGTCCCGGAGCCGTTTCATTATCCGGGGGATAGGCTGGCATTGTTTTTAGTGATCTACCGATGCAACGGGTTTTTATCTACCTTTGACAACCTGGACAAAATTTTCAACGATGACTCCAGGTTCACGAAGGCCTGGGGACGGTACTGTCTTACGGGTCTACGAGCTCCCACACATCGGGGGTCCTCGGTCCGCTTCGTAAAACTCCGTCGACTACATCCTCTTTCATCCTCATCGGAAACAAATGGCCGTCCTCGTCTCTCGGTCTTATGCTGGACCTGGAGACAGGAGGAGGTTCCTTAAACTCTTCTTATTCTCGTACTATCTTTCTACGACTGTACGAACCTCCTCGACATCCTGGATTTAGTTGATTCGGAGCGCTACCGGTTATCCACTCTTTCCAAGTACCAAGCTGTATCTGTTCATTGTAGACCTAGTCTTACACAACAGGAAGTATCCGTCTGATCTAGATGTATGACGCGCTCTACTTTATACCGATGAAAATGAAAATTTCCTAGCACGGAATTGAACTCGCAGCTATGGCACGAATTAAAATGGCCCCAGTGTCACGTGGCTCGTTGTCAGTTTCCCTGGAACTCTGTCAATAGGACAGCAACGTGGCTTTGGGGCCAAGAGTAGGCAGATACATATAAATCTAAATTTAGAGGAGAAAATCCGCGACCCGTAGCCAATTGGGCGTAATTCATTGCCCGCGGACGTTGACAAAATTCTTATAAATATACATATCATTGACAAGAGCAGTAACCAACCCAAGCAAGCACTGCCATCAGTCGTCGTGATAAACACATACATATATTAAAAAATAAAAAAAATAAAAAGAAACGTAACACATTGTATTCCAGTAATGGAAAAAGAAGAGACGTGTAAAGAACGGCAACTACTCAAAATAAAAAGATGAGAGAAGTGTCTCCGTTAACGCGTGAAAAATGTTTCCTCAATCTCTGTGGAAGTGAGCGCGTAGGGCTCCATCCTGATTAGCAGGACGCGCGCCCGTTTTATACGCTTAAACGGCGCTAGTCGCGTTAACGGCGTAATACAGCTATTTAAAGAATGACCAGTTGAACTAATAAGGCGACACGTACAACTATAATTAGCATATAAGAGGGCAGCCCCTCTTTCCCCGCGTGGGGGAAGACGCTCAAGGTCTTCAGAAGATATTGGGTTACGTTTGGGCTTAGAAAAATTCGATCCCACGTTCAGCACACCTGAAGTCCCTCTTCGACGTGAACCTCTATTTCTCCAACGCCCTCTACTCCCTGGTACATCCTTCAGGATGCATCACCACGCTCACCGGAAGTACCATTCAAGAGATAAGTCCTGTGCGACCCCATTGTTATACTCTGACTAATACTTTTCTTTCTCGACTACTAGAGTCAACAGCTATTACCAGAAACTCTGGGACTAGTCATCCTCAGGATGAGTACTCTTTTTCGGATGAACTCCTGAACCAGACACGTACACGTGCTTCTGTACCTCGCGTGGAATAACATTTTGGAATTCCAAGTTACTCTGGTCCGTAACTCCGGTCTGACACCATTAATGCTCCATCCCAGTAAGAGTCATCCTCTATTCCTGAAACCAGGGAGATCGAGCACTTCCAAGAGTTCACGTTGACGCAATCCTCTTCTCCTAGTTTCAGCAGTTTCTCTGCAGTCAGCCTCTTCTGACAATTGGTCATTAGTCGTGGGGTAAAGTATCTGGATCGTTTCTCATCCGGATAAAAAATGTTCACGCTAAAAAGAGAGAAAAAGAGAGAAAAAAATAGAATACACAGAAACCGTATGCGTAACGTCGTACTAATAAAGAAAAAGATGACTCCACTCTGCAACGTAAGAATAGAAGGAACCAGAGAACAGGCTGGCATGCGAATCGCGTGCGGTAGACCCGATCCAGGGGAGGATATCCGGTGCGGAAACGCTTCCCGTCGACACCCACCCGAGTCGAGGAAATCGAGCGACTGCATTTCCGTTAAGCGCACCGAAAAGGCACGAGTCCGTTTCCTGGGGGAATGTTCCCCACGTGTCCTGGTCTCCTTTCCCTCTGCCACTCGAACTGTCAGCTCTACAAGAAACAAGAGAACGACAAAGAGATAAATAAAGAAGAGCAAAAAAGATCGACCAGAAGACAACTCGTGAAGAAGAGTATGTCCGGGTTCATAAATTTCACAGCAAAGATATACTCAATTAAAACATACACAGTAAACAAGATGAATAAACTATATCCAAGCCAATCCCGCTTCCTAGATTCTTATTGCTTCTACCAGGAGTGTCCTCGCACTCGGCAATTGCGAGGTTAAGTGCTTAATTAACTTTTACGCCAGTAAGAATTCTCTTTCTCTCTCTCTCTCTCTCTCTCTCTCTCTCTCTCCTATACACACAAACAATATTCCTAACACAGCGACTCTCCATAAGAACGAGAAAATTTCGAGAGACGAAAGTCAGCAAGTCAGCATGTTAATCGTCGTATATTCTCACACGTAATACGTGTATCCTTCAAACGACCGTATGTTATACATAGAGGAAAAATTCTTGAGTTAATGATCTAAACAAGCTGTTAGATATTGCACAATTCATCTATATCTTCCCTATAGCTAATAATCCATTGACAGTCATCCTCAATCGCATGTACATATATAGTAATGCACTTGTAGAATATTATCAACGAAAAATACAAGCATCTTTTTTTCTCACAGTTTCTATATACCTACTATAGTCTCGTATGTACGTATAAGACTCCTATCTAACACATATGCGTCACGTATGCGCGCGAGGACAACCTGCGGATATATGAATGGCTCGAAATGACGTGCATTCATTGAGTGCGGCCTGGCGTGCCGTCTCGGCGCTCGACTCCCAAGCAAGGACGTGACATATTTCTGCTTGGAGAACTCCCAGCAAAGGATTCGAGTGGCCGCGCGTTATCCTCGCATTCCTTCCCTCTCTCTCTCTCTCTCTCTCTCTCTCTCTCTCTCTCTCTCTCCCTCTCTCTCTCTCTCTCTCCTATCCTGCTTACATCTCAACAATCAAAGAACCAGACTGTTACCATCCATTCATCATTCCCCATTAACCATATACCCGAAGGTTAAGACACAAGTCACAAAGAAAAATTCACTGACGTCACACGCATATAATTAAGCTACTCCCATTTCAACTTCATTCATAATCCGTTTGGATTTGTTTTTTTTCTTCTACAATTCTTCTCTTAAAATTCTTTCCGACTCGAGAAGAACTTCCATCTGTTACTAGATTCAAGATAATTGTTATATAGAGAGAACAGAGAGATAGAGCGAGAGAGAGAGAGAGAGAGAGAGAGAGAGAGAGAGAGAGAGAGAGAGAGAGAGAGAGAGAGAGAGAGAGAG